>JARHVA010005347.1:0-600000 GCA_037957365.1 Torreya grandis
TATGTTTGAGCTTATGGTTCATCTTATTCATCTTCATTAGATGAAACCCCATTGAAGATTTAGATCATTAGATGAAACCCCATTGATCTCTTGAATCATAGGAAAAAACCCATTTGATTTAGTAGGATAATATCACTCAAATATTATGAAGGCACTTTAAGGAGATTCAGAGTCCTAGTGTTCAGTGTGTAAGGTGTGCAAGATCTTCAATTGAGTTATATGAAGAATTGTGAGTGTATTTAGAAAATATCTTGAAAAGGGATCTTATAATGGTATCAGAGTTGTGTATCCTTCAAACCTAGGAGGATTTTGTGTTGTAAATAGTATTTCACTTATTAAGGTTAAATATATACTTTTTTATACAAGAAGAATGGAGCCATCTGATCTAGAGAATTTTTTGAGTGATATGATGAAGAAGGTAACTCAAAAGATAACATGATAGATGGCTCAATCACAGCAGTAACTCTTTGAGGATCTTGATCAAATAAGGAAAAATAATGGTAATGATATACATAATGGTAATAAAGGATCAACATCTCAACTTGGGATGCATCAGTAGGAAGATTCAGATCTAAAAGCGGTTTGTGAATAGCCCATGGAGGAATCTACTTCCCAAGAGGAAGAACACTCCAAAATTTCTTCTAATTAAAATTAAGCATGCACAGTAGAGTCCTAGGATGAAGATGCAAGATTTGAGTTTCCAAAATTGGGCATGGAGGTTATGCATGCAAGTGTACACAAGGAGATGGTTGTAGAATATCATCCACATGAGGAAGCTTATCTGAAGATCAAGAAGATATTTTAGACTCTTTGCTACATAAGGATGATTAGCAAATGAATGAATAAAGCAACCAAGTAGATTTGTAAGCATGGGACATGGAGGTTGTGCATTCAAATTCACATAAAGATAAACTCACCACTAGTATTAAAGAGAATGGGCCATTGACTAGCCATCATGAGCATCATGCTAAAATCATGGAAGAATTGGACCACATGCCCTTGGAGCATAGTGGAGTAATTGAGGATTTTATTGAGGGAGATTATGTCTCCCATAATGTCTTTGTACTATGTGCTAGTCTAGCCATGGACAATATAGCATAGATTAGTGTGGGGATTCCATTCCATGATTATATTAGAGTGGTGCAGTGAAGGCATGGTGAAGAGTTCTAGATATTTATTTGGGATCTTGGTGCTGGGATTCCTGAAGTGAAAAAATATTGCTTGAGGACAAGCAATATTTGGGAAGGGATGACTACAATGTCTCCAACATCTATATGTGGAATTTATAGAAGACCATTATCCTATTTTATTCCCATAGGCTAAGTTGGGTGTTGTAAGGGATAAATTATGTGTCAAAACACTATTCACTAGTTATTATTCACTAACACTATTCATAAGTTACTATTCAATGTAACTATTCATGGTGACATGGTAGGTGATGTAGGAATGATGCAACTAATGAGGTGGTTGGTGGATGTGGTGGCTTGGCCCACACACACACACACATATTCTAGTGCATGTGAAAGTGTATTTATCTTTTGTGACTCACATGCTAAATAAAGACAAGGGTAAATAGTTGGGGCACCCCACTTAGAAAGATACTTGATTTGAATGATATGGAGAGGTCAAATGTTAATTAATCATTATCTAGGAATCTTAGGAAGTGGGAAACACAAATCAATATACCATATTATCTCACATGTGTGAGTGGGATACAATTTTAGAAACACATGCATGTGGAGGAAGACTTGTCAAATGTGAGGAATCCACTTTTGACCCTTGAAGAAGACTCCAAGATTATTACTATTCAAGAATAGTGGTACCACTAAGAGGAGGTCAAATTTATTTGATTTCCCATGAATATTCCCTCTCCCTCTCTCTCTCCCTTCATTTTATATTTAAGGAGAGCTCTCTTCTATTATAAAGGATTCTAGATATTATAGCGCCCCCTTTTGTAAGTTTGATTATGTGGTTCATCTTATTCATCTTCCTTGGATGAAAATGCATTAAAGATTTAGATCATTAGACGAAACCCAATTAATATCTTGAATCATAAGATGAAACCCCTTCATTCAGTAGGATAATCTCACTCAAAGATTGTGAAGGTGCTTCAAGGAGATTCAAAGTCCCAGTGTTTAGTGTGTATGGTTTGCAAGATTTTTAGTGGAGTTGTATGAAGAATTGTAAGTGTATTTTAAAAATATAATAAAAAGGGATATTATATTATTCCTCCTCTACATGATTCTATCATGTATAATATATCCCAATCATTTCATGGCATATGTCAGATAATTAAAGATTGAGAAGATAAACTTATTTTAATGAATAAGTTAAAGTATGGGTCCAACCCTATAACCATTTATGGTGTGAATTTTCCAAGTAAAAAAATTAAATCAATAGTAATTTATAATAATAATAATAATGCAAAATTAATACTTGATGGAGTCTCACATCCTACTACTTGGTTTGTTCTCTCATATTCACCAATGAGGCAATTCTCACATTTACTAGATCCTCCTCACAAGATATTATAGAAGTTACTTGAGTATAACCTTATATCTCTCCCCACTCAAAAAGATTTTTATATGACTAAGCCTCAATTTAATGGATTTGATGATAATGCATATTGTGACTATCATTGATGTACAATACATTCAACTAATATATGCATAAATTTATGACATAAGATGTAAGATTTGATTATATTAAAATGTCATTGATCTTAAAACACCTAAAAATGGGTCATGGACATCACCTAATTGTAACACTAAGTTGAAAATATTTTCCAATCCCTTTCCCATTCTTATGGCACAAGATACTACTTCCAAGCCTACAATGCATATGACTTACAATACACATCCTCCTTCCAATTATTATACTTATAGACCTAAGGAATAACATCCTTTAGATGGTATTATTGGCACATTTTATGCTCTAGTGATACACAGAGCCACTATCACTTTTTATGAGCATGGGATTATTTATGAAGAGTTCTATTGATGAGGCATTATTTATATGTGTACACATATATTCTCAACTTGTACATAGTGTCATGGAAGATCATGGTTTAAGTGAAAATATTTTCACCAAGACACTCCTTACTAGTATTGGATATACATAGGCAATGTTGATGGATATAATTAATACAATTAACATAATCGATGGATAAAAATAAAACCTTTTTTGGAAGATTGTACTACCACTCAAATTCATTTCTAATATAGCTTCTAATTTATTATTAGTTTTACCAAGTACAATGTAATTTGATAGGTTATTAGGACCCTCTTGGATATGTAAGATGCATGCAATTATATCTATAATACACATATGTGTGAAGTATATATTGTGAACATAACACAACTTGACTCAATAATTTGGCATAATAACACTATATCAAAATGACTTTTAAAAGTATTTGAGCATGATAACTTTACACCAAGATAGCTTAAAATTATGAGTGTGAGGCCTTCTATTTATAGAATTTTCCATTTGATCAGAATGAACCTGGACCATCCATCTCAAGATGAATATGTATGGCCAAGAACCCATTAAATTTTGGAGGCTAAAATCAATAAATGCCCTGATAAATATTTGAGATAGAGAGGCACTAAAGAGGCATGGGAGGGCTTAATCAGATATTTATGGCACTTATGGCTTGTGAATGCCACCCCATAGATGATGTCTTAGGTGATGCAGATATTCACAATCAATTTATATTAATAGAATGATCAATAACATCCATGGAAAATCCACTTAATCTCTTGATTCAAATTAATTATCTTTAAGCATGATTAATCAATTTTGGTGCAAATCTTGAAAATGGGTGCACAAAATAATCAAACTAGTCAAAATATTGCATTTATTGGATCAAATTTTCAATTGATTAGAATTGGAAGGTGATATTACATGTGTTAGAACCATTATCCCATTTATGATATTGCCAACACAAAATAATAAAGGTATGTGTCTCATGCAATAAAATTGATATAAAAGAGCAATCTAGAGCACCCAGGTGCAAAATCATCATTTTGACTCAAAATGAATTGATGAAATTTAGGTATCACATAAAATTAATTACTATATTTATGGATACATTGGCCTAAATCATCACTTGCATATGACAAGCTCAAACCATTTAGTGCATTTAAGTGGCTTTGGCCTAAATTATGCATTTTGGTAGAAATTGGTCTGAAGCTTGGTCGAAGGTCATTGGTGGCTATTTTTAGGTGTCTATAGTTTGCCCCTATTTGGGAAGGTATTACAAGATATAGGCATAGTAAAATCTTCTAAAATAATGAGAAATGTCTTGTATGCTAAAAGGAAGATGGTGATTGAAGAAAAAGCTCCAAATGGTTTTTGAAAAGCCTATGATGATGCCCCCTTAAGGGAGTGGTCATCACATATGTGGATGGATGATCCCTTGATAATAAGTAAGCATAAAGGTGGGATTAATCTATGGTTTAGAGTAATCCAAACAATAAATGCTCACATGCATTGATTTAAAAAAGAAATTAATTTTCCCAAAGGTGGTTATAATCAAGAATAAAAGGCAAAATAATGGTTTGCCCAAAGGTAGTTATAAGTAGTAAGATGACCTAGATTAGATAATGATGATTTATATGTTTGGTTGTGCCCCAGGTAGGGTATAGTGGTAAGCATAACTTAAGGATATAGCCTGTAATATAGATTAAATATGAGCAGGCACAAACATAGATGTGATGGTCTAATTACTAAAGAAACCATAAACAACCAAGCACATGAGAATGTGCAAAGTGATGAAAGAGATGAAATAGAAGAATAAGATTGATCAATGTGAATGATACAGTTTTACTTGCCAATAAGGAGATGATCATCCTGATCAATAATGATACAACTAGAATGGTCAATTAGGTTGATTTGATCAAGATGGGATGGGTTTGCCAAGGTGCCAAGGAGAAACTTTTGATGCCCCATTATTTTTAGAACCTATTGCAACTAATTTTTGTTGTAGTAGGTAATGGTAGTCCGCATGATAGAACACCATGAGAACTAACCCAAAATGTGCATAAGGACTAAGTCCCGATCTAATAAATAATTGAAAACATACACTAGTGATAAAACCATAATAATAATATTGATGTGTGAATATGGATGGACTCAAGAATAATGTGTGCAAGGAATCACCCAATAAACACATATAGATTGAGTCGAGGTAATAGTACTAAAAGCAAATAAACAAGAAAGTGAACAAACAAAAAAATAAATAAAAAGTACACAAACGAATAAACAAACAATTAAATAGAAAGCCTAAAGAAAAAATCAAAAGAAAGCATACTAATAATGACCTTTCCCCAGTAGGGTGGATTGAGGATAACTGACTAGGCTTAGATAGGACAAAAAAATTTGGATTTTGAAATATTTAAATGTTTTTGGTATTTTAAGGTATCTTAACTCATTAGAGAATGACAAGATACCTACTCATAAAATGGTGAGAGTGTTAGCTTAGGTTTCTCTCAAAATGGTGAGAGCGTATGGAAAGGGGGACTGTGATGACTACAATATGAATTGAACATGACCCATATAGTCCCAAAATTACCTCAAGTCATAATAATTCCATCCACACAAAAGGTGGGAAAAAACCAACTAGGCCCCAACAAGTTCTCCAATCTGAATTATTGCCAGTTAAATGAAAATAGCAATGGAAAGGTGATGTTGTAATGCATGATAAATAAGTGTTGCCCCTAATTTACCCATAGCTAATTATAACTAGGGTATAATAGATCATATAAATGATACTTAGGTGATTATAATTAGTATCAAGATTGGTGAACATTGATTTGCCCTTGCAGGCAATATAATCAAGCTCACATAAATAAACTTGATATAAGATGGAAAATGAAAGATATCTTATCATATCAGCTATCACATTACTTCCATAAATTGTCATTGAAACATGGATTTGATAGATTGGTGAAACTAGATCATAATCCCTTCATAAAAAGGTGTGATGAGAACCAAAGGAACTAAGATCAAAATAGGATTGGGTAGATGGATTAATATAGGATTTGGTCTAGATGGGAATGGTATGGTCTTGCTTAGGATAATGATGGGCATGATAGATTGAAAAAATATGATAAGAGGGTTACCCCCAAGTGATAAAGTGAATGGGTAGGATATGTGACAACAGCAAAAAAGAATGGTAAATGAAAATAGTATTGTACATATTTTTAGTTGATGATGGTTGTTTATTTTTTATGTGTTTGGCCTGCGTATGGTTTTGATTCTACTATTGATGTGGAGATGTACATCCTGATCAATAATTAATACAACTAGAACAGTTAATCATGTAAATTTCTATCCCACACCTCATCTAATTAATTGCTCTATCAAGAACCTATTACATATTTGGATGTTAATAATATTGTTGTGATCTTCGTTGGTCATTGATTTTATTTCTTTAGAGCATCGAGACAAGTTATCTTTATAGCTTCTATAAATGAAAGTGTGTCATGGATGGTAAACAGGGATAAATGATGGTTGATAGGTTTGATTGGGAAATAGATAGGTGGATGATAATAGAATGAATGGTGGTGGGAAATAAATGGATATTGGGATTTTTTGGAACATACAATGTTGTTAATTCTAGATTTGATAATAATTTGGTTATGGTGGGGCTGAAAACTTCTAAATATTCTCTCAATAAGACCACCATATTTTTTTGTTGTTTGGGCTTGAGAGTAGCTACCATCTAATTAGGCTATAAATGAGAAGCTATATTGATTTGATATTTGATTGTGTCTTCATCAAGTAGTGAAGAGCTTTTATGCTTAACTATTGGTGCCTCAATGAGGTTTCTACCAATGAATTTGTCTTGATTGTCCCATTGTGCCTCTAAGATGGTTTCACTAAGGAATATTTACTTTTGACTTTGATTGTCTTCTAGAACCTCTGAAAAGGTTTCACTAGAAGATGTTGAGTTTAAGCTTTGATTCTCCCATATCACCTCCAAAAATATTTCACTCAGAGATGGTTCTTATTCTACATGAATTTAGTCTTGGCATCTTTTTCATTCTTCAATAGATATGTCACCATAGATGTAATTCAACAAGGTGTGATTCCATTGGTCCCAATTGACAATTGTGGCAGATGGAATGTCAATGATATGGCTATTTTGGTTGATGGTAATTCAATGGGGGTTGGCAGCACAATCCTCATAGAAGACACTAGGATAACTTATATCGAAGCTAAAGCAATCATCCTCAAAAATTATAAAAGGATCACAAATGTATTCAAATTTATTTTTAAGGCATGCATAACTAATGTTATAATAGCCACAAATGTATTATGATTTTCAATCTAATTCTAACTCAAAGGACTCTAAATCTGATGTTGAGACTATCATTGATTCTTCTTTTGATGCTAAATTTGATGTTAATTCAAGAATAAAACTTGACTCTAATTTTGATTCTTCATCTCACATGGATGTTTCTATAATGATGTCTTGTTGAATGCTTGGTATGGGACAAGTAATGGCATGTGATAGCATAATGGACTCCATAGAGATTGGCTTGTCAAAGTGAGATACCATAATGATAGGACAAAGGTCAAGATAAAACTCTTTAGAGACTAGCTTATCAATAGGAGGCTCTTGAAAAATAGGCATATGATCGAGATAATGATTTACCTAAAGGCCATTATAATCATTAGAAAGTGACTCATCAAAGACTAGCTCATCAAAGTGAGACTACTTGTTAATAGATATAGGATTGGAAAGTGATTCATCACAAGTTGACTTATCACAAATAGTTGGTTCAATAAAAATATCATGGATTAGCTGCTTGTCTTGGTCTTGGTTTACAAGTAGTTATAAATTACTAGTTTTGAATATATCTTGGTTCTTGAATGATTGGCTTGGTTGAGGGAGTGATTGTCTTAGTTGGGGTCATGATTGGATTGGTTGGGGTTTTTTTAAGTGGAAAATGATCAAAACCAAATGAATAATGACTGGTGGTTGGATAATGGGTGGGTGATGTGGAGCTTGATTTTTCACACAAGCCAAAGGATGAGGTCCTATAAGGACAAGTTTGGGGTGTTGTGGAGCTTGGTAGCTCACACAAACTAAAGAGTGAGGTCTTGAAAGGATAATTTTGGGGTGTTGTGTAGCTTGGTAGCTTACACAATCTAAAGGATGAGGTCTTAGAATTATAATGGTATTCCTTGGATGTTGTAGAGCCTTGTATCTCACATAATCCAAATTATGAGGTCTTAGAAGGACAAGTTTGGGTTTTTGTGGAGGATGATTGATCGCCTGAGCCAAAATATCCAAGTCTTCCTTATAAACCATATCATCCTAGTCAAGGTCTTGAGTGGGATCTTAAGTTGATTCTTGACTTTATTCCCTATATTTATTATTGTAAGGAGGGTATGGATCCATATCCAGAACAACATTATCTATAGTTGGGTCTTCAACAAAGTCCTCCTCATAAACCACTTCTTCCTTAAAGAGGTGATGATTATATTCAATTTTTGCAGCCATTATATCATAATTTGGATTGTACGTGACTCCACCATAAGTGTATGTAGACATATCTACATTAATGATGAAATATCCAAAACAAAGAGGCTTAGATTTATACAAACTCTAAAGAATAATGTACAAAGGACAAGTGGTTCAAACTTGTTTTAACTTGGTCAAAAGGGGTGGAGTTGTATCTCTAACTAATGATTTGAAAGTGGAGTTGTATATCTAAAATGGTTTGTGCTAAGACTTGACATAAAATAGTCTAACATAAATTGTCTAATGTCAAATGTTATATACATAAAAGGTCAAGCGTATGAATAAAATTGGAATGTCGAAGTCTAGGCCAAAGTGTTCCAAACAAGGTCTACACTAGGAAAGGGAAAAGAGCCGTTAGGTCTTTTGTCCAAATTCAAAGTTAAAAGCTAGGCTCAAATAGGATATGCTAGGAATTTTATCCAAACAACATTAAAATATAGGCTTGAAAATAAATATGATGTGATTTGATATAATCTAACAAGTTTGGAACAACTTTGACATAGACCCAACACACAGAATCAAAAATAAACATGATCGGTTGGTATAAACCATAAGGTAAAAGGCTCTTGGAAAAAGGTTGTTTTATCCCAAATAAAGGCACAAAAAATGATGAGGATAGGCTTTGTGAATAAAAAAATAATAGTTTTCAAATTTGGGAAAGTAATTAACCAAATTTATACTACCTAAAAGAGAAATATCTATGGATCAGCCCCTACAAAGTGAGGCCTAAACATAAATCAATCAATGTTTGAATTCAAACTTTGAAAAGGTTAATTGAAAACCCTACTGTTCAAGATAGGATGTGACCAAACAAGCTAGACAAGATTAGACAACATGGCAGTGCATGAACAAGGTCCAAATGGTATACATGACATGGTTTTGAATAATGAATTTTTGTACAAGGTAAACAAGTCTTGAAATAATTCAAGTAACATAACAATGTAAGCATACTCTAATGATGTGATCAATGTTTTGTTTTAAAGACTCCAAGGCAAAAACTTGATAAATTATTTGGGAAGTATAATGGTACCCATTTCAATCAATGGACACACACATAAACATGTTTAGTAAAAAATTTAAGGCAAAAGTGTGGTGTAAAATGACTAGCAAAATGTCTTTTTAACAAAGAAATGATGTTGGACACAAAACTCATTCACATGTTTTAAAAAATAATTTTTAGTTATAACACACACCAAGAAATAAAATGACAAAATACAACTAATTAAATCACCTTAAATCCTATCAAGGGTATATCAAAGTGGCGTTGACTAAAATGAATTGGTTTTCAATCATCTAGATTTATCCCATGTGTACACACTTTCACGTATGCATATAAGAAAAGTATCATGTCAATTGACTACGTCAAATGTCTTGTTGTGAAAAGGTCTTTTCCTTCTCACAACCATTACATCCATCACTTACTCAGTGTAGTGCAATGTCCAAATTGATCATACATCCTGAGATTAGCATGCCACTAACGAAGATGGTTTAACTACTCAAACCACCATGCCAGTGGGTTGATCCCTATTTTTATATCTCCCCCCAATGGAGAGGGGTTGAAGATGATGTCAAGGGATGAAACCCCAGGTCAAATATTCCCTAAATAACTCATGGGAGGTAATTAAGTCCCCCTCACAAGACAAGATGCATAAAAAATAAATGACAAGTAGAAAGACTTTATGGTCACTTTTAGATCACCCAATACTATGCGAGTTTGGGGAGAGCTTATGCGATGGTATTTATATGCATTTAGACTAATGCATAATTTGGAATTAAAATGGTGCTTTTGATCCCACAAGTTCTCTATAGGGGATGAGGGGAGAGTGAACACGCATAAACTTTCTTTTCCTAAATAAACAATCAATAAATAAATTGTATGAAAATGAACTTGCTCAAAAGCATGTAAACTAATATGATGTTTAAGTTCATTTTTAGGCACCAAAATGAAATGTGTTGTGAATTTTGGTCCCTTGTATTTGATTAGAAACTTGTAAAAACTTGAAAATCATTTAAGGCATAAAAAATGAACTAAGTTTTTTTTAGATACCCAAAAGATGATGTGAGCAAGTTTGAAACAACTTTAGACTTGATTAGATTATTTGTTAGGCACTAGTTGAAATGTTTGAATTAATATTCATAACCAAATTGAAAGAACTTGTACAAACACAAACTAATCAAAAAACAAAATCATGTTCATTTTAAGCACTTAAGTCCAAATGTGTAAGCGTAGGCAAGTTCATTTTAGATTCAAATTGAAATGTTTGAAATTTAACTAATTATTTTTAAAGCCTAAAATGAGATGTGTGAATAGATAAAAACATGCAAATTGGTCTTCAAATCGACCCTTCAACCTAAAAATATTATATTATAACCCCTTGTTTTGAAGCACTTGTTTTTAGCAAATGATGTTTGAAAATAACTGATCCGAATCGATAAGGACCAAGATCGGTTGCTTGTCAACCTAAAGGCAAAATAAACACAATGCACAAATGTTATTTAGCTCCATTTTAGCACAAAAACTCAACAAAACTTTCAATAGGATAGACAAAGAAAGTGTAATTCAATGAAACCAAGAAACAATTATTATAAATATTAAAAAGGTTCAAACTCCTATTTCAAAATTTTGTGAAAAAACTATGCAACTTGAAGCTAAATTGATAGCATATTCCAAAAATTTAAGATAAAACACATGGGTTTAAAAAAATAATAAAAAATAGATTATGTATGACCCCAAACCAAGCTCTGAAATATGGCTTACTAGCTTTTAGGTCTACACACTACAAAACAGCAACTCCACAGTGCAAAATCATAACTCACAGTGCAAAAATGTGATATTTCAAGTTGTGTTTTTGTAGTTTAACCAAAAAATTTGGTGTGACTGCTAGTGGTTAATTCAAAAAAATACTAATGGTCATGCAATATTTCAACTCACTAAGTTACGGTATTACAATATTGTGACTACAGAATCACGATATTGTAATATCTCCTCTGTGTGACTTGCAATTTTATAGCCTAAAAAATAAAATCATGATTTACACAAACCAAATCCATGAGAGCCATAATAATGTCTTTTGGCTTCAATTTTTCACCTTCCCTAGTCAGCAAGTTCAAATTTTGACATGATAAATGTTAGTGAAGTATGCTAGAAGGCCTTAGGAATAAATTTGTGGGGTTGGATCCCACTGGGTGTGTCATTTGTGAATATAGGAATGCGATAAGGAAAGATTAGTATCGTGTTAATAAAGGAAATCAAATCCAAAACAACACACTAATGAACTAACACCTTATGCCTAGATCTTAGGGGGAGCTTGGTGAGGAAAAACCATTGACAAAGCACAAGTAAAAGGAAAGAAAACAAATTTTCTCACCTTCCTTGAATGCTCCAAAGGCTCTCTTTGTTAGCTTACTCAGCTTGTGCTTCAAAGGTCTTCATCAATGGATATTTGGTTATATCCACCTCCTCTTGGCATCATTGGATTTATGGTTTTGGTGTGTGAATCTTGACTCAATAATTTGGCATAATAACATTATATCAAAATGACTTTTAAAATCATTTGAGCATGATAACTTTATACCAAGATAGCTTAAAATTATAAGGGCATTATATTTATAGATTTTTCTATTTGATCAGAATGAATCTGGATCATCCATTTTAAGATGAAGATTTGTGGTCAAGAATCCATTCAATTTTGGAGGATAAAATCAATAAATTCCCTCATAAATATATGGGATAAAGAGTCATTAAAGAGTCATGGGAGGGCTTAATCAGGTATTTTTGGCACTTATGGCTTGTGTATGCCACCTCATAGATGGTGTCTTATGTGAAGCAGATATTCACAATAAATTTCCATTAATAAAATGATCAATAACCTCATGTAAAATCCACTTAAGCTCTTGATTCAAATTAATTAGCTTTCAACATGATTAATCAACTTTGGTACAAATCTTGGAAATTGGTGCACAAATTAATCAAATTGCTCAAAATGTTGCATTTATTAGATCAAAATTTGACTACATTGGAATTATAAGGTAATGTTAGATGTGTTGGAACCTTTATCCCATTTAGGATGTTACTAACACAAAATAACAAAGGCACATGTCTTGTGTAAGAAAATTGGTAGAAAAGAGCAATCCAGATCACCCAAGTATGAAATCATCATTTTGACTCAGAATGAATTGATGAAAGTTGGGTATCAAATAAATTGCATTGCCCAATTTAGGGATACATTGGCATAAATCATCACTTTTTAATGACAATCTCGAACTATTTATCATGTTTAAGTGATTTTGGCCTAAATTGTGTATTTGGGTAGAAATTGGTCTGAAGCTTGGATGAAGGTCATTGGTGGCCAGTTTTAGGTGTCTACATATATATGGAAATAGGTTGATCATAATTTCAAGAATTCCATTTGAATACCCTCTTCAGCAAGATATTATTCCTCCTCCACCCCCACCACCACCACAATCAATTATACAACTTATTAAGGTTCATTTTACATAGAGAGTTTAGATGAAGATAGTGGATTTCCATACAACATCCATTACATCAGATATTTATTAAAGTCTCAAATGAGCCATTATCTACTCCATCACATCTTATATGAGTGTTATAGACTCCTTCACTTGTTTCATAGTGAACACAAGCACATTATCCTATTATGCATCAAATTCCACATAGTATTGTGATTCATAGAGTTACACAATATATATTATGTAGATGATGATGACCATGATGGATATATCACACCACAATGTTATTCTTATAGACTATAATACAAATTCACATGTTACTACTCAATCATGATTGGTTATATTAGCCATGCTTTCCAAAGGACCAACACGTGAGCATCTAATTTATGAGATCATTTGTTAACATTGCATAGCATTAAAACAAATTAAAATATATATATAAATATTCAAAAAATATAAAATCAAGGCCTATGCATAAAATTAATTTCTTGTTTACATGATTGGTTTATGCTTTATCATAATAATAAATTATATATCCATATTTTTACTATGCACATGCATTTCATGGTATACATGAGTTAGATGTAGGACATACAAGCATTTATGACATGGACATAGATGTGTGACATTCCTAAACCAATTATATATCATCTAATACTAGGGACATGTTATCATTAGGGGAATCTTGCTACTTTACATAAATTTATCATTCTATGACTATTTCCATTCCTAATATTGAGCTATTTTACACTAGTTATACATGACTTGATCTGACTCACACTATTTATAGTAATTTTTCACTCAATATTGTATTTTGTTATATTTAATGAGGACATACATTGATTTTTTAGATTATCCTTTGTTTTTCTATGCATGATTGATGTGATGGCATGTTACATGGTGTGATGCTTGATTTTTTATTACATTTTTTGACCCTTCCTTTTTTTATTTGACTCTAATCTGATGTGATATTTGGTTGTCCACCATGTGAGTGGCATTTTATGTTTCATTGTGTGTGACATTTGATATCCCACTGTATGTGTGACAATTAATTGTCCATTATGTGTGGCTCTTTTCTTGTGTGACATTGAGTGCTATTATGTGTGCTTTATTATGTGTCATGGTCATGACACTGTGTGATTCTATTTCCTATGTGTGGCTAAATCTAGGATTTCATGCTGATCTTGTGTGTCATGATCCATATACACATTTTTTTTCTTGCTTGTTGTTCCATGATACATAGCTTTCATCTTATGTGTAGTTATTTTTCATTTTATGGATGCTCACTATTATATTTATTATTCATTATGTTCCTCATTGATATATGTATCTTGACATGACACTTTTATGTCTTGTGATACATGTTTCATACATACTCACATGACTATGCTTTCTATGATGGCATTCTATAGGTTAGTACATTTTTTACACTATTTATATCATTTTCTATTTAACATGATGCATATAAATCCTTTATTTTAAGATGATTGATTCATTGGATACATCCCTCACCTCAAAATATGGCATGAAATTCTTATTATCTTAGATATTGAGCCGTTTTAGTCATTAAACTTCAAATTTTAGGTACAAGTTACTTCAAAATGGTTTAAATTTACACAAATTATTACATGTTTACTCAGATTATGACATGTTTGACACAAACTGGGGGTATATGGAGGGAATATTTATTAAGTTTAAAATATATGAATGGAATTTCACATATTTCATGAAAATATTTCATATATTATATGACTCAAATTATCTATAACATCATGATTGGGGGCATATGTGAGGCATATATTCACATTTCAAATATATTATGATATTTTGGACTAAGATTACAGAGGTTATTGGATTGAGAACATATTTAGGTGATATGTGACATATTATATAAAAATTATAGTCAAGAATTACTAATATTTAATCATATAATCAATGTATAATGAACAATTGATAAATTTTATGTATATTCTCAGGAATTTCTTAGATTTACTAAAATGTTTAATGGATTCCATGACTCGTATATTGTGAGTTATGTGGAGGTGAATTTATATGTGACTTATACACTTCCTTGTTTCAAATTAAATATTGGGTAATATTTATTTCAACCCATGGTTTTACACTATAATATCCAAGGGGCATGATCATCCCATTCTCCATTGTATCCAGGAGACAAGCTTTGTTTAATGCATATAGTTATATTTAATCATTAATATTTCATTTCATATATATTCAATGTTTTACAATAGATTTATATCATAAGTGAAAAACTATACATATATATATATATATAGGTTTGCGTGGAATAAGGCACAACACTCAATACCTACTTCAGCACACCCATCGTGGTTATCCTCAAGTATCACCTTCTATCCTTTTACTCGAGAAATTCCTTTACTAGAATTAAAGGGGAGATAATATAGACACTCATATTTGGTATCAAACACTTATAAATGTTTAATTTTATCAATCCCTATCATACTTTACTTGTGCACACATACATGGTTATTACTCCCATTCTTCCTTAGCCATTCACTCATATATGCATGTAACCCTTCTAAATTTCTATCAGTGATACACATAATATCCTAAGTCTATGCCTAAATATATTGATATAATTATTATAATCTCTCATGATCTAGAATCATTTTTCCTATTTTTTGGAAAGGCTCATGCCTCCTCAAAAATTTCCACCAAATCAAACGTATCCACTTAAGATAGGCCTATCCCCATGCCCTTTAACGAATTTTTTTCCAAATTTGAATAGTTCATATGAGTTAACCTATACTTTTCAAATGAATGTTTAGATAAATTTACCAAATATTTAGATATATAAATATATCAATCCCAAGACTTTTGACGTATAGTAATCATATATCTATCTATAATTAATAATCACTTTTTATATCTAGAGAAACTGCCCTAGAATTTATAAATCTTAAATACTTCAAAGGAGAAATCCCTAAGATAAATATATATACCAATTAAAAGGTCATGTAATAGGTTTTTAAGTGTTTAAATCCATGTATATAATTACACTTCATGATATTATTACACAAGATTGCACACACAAAGCTATGTGAGAGAACTACATTCAGTTTGACTTCCCTATTCGGAGTATTAGATACATAGGTAGAGATTCACCATAGGGGGTGGCTAAGGTTTAATCAACCCTTTCCTTTTCACTCATTTCACCTATTTTATAGTGTTATTTAAGTGCATAAATATGTTTTTAATCAAGGATAAGTATAATAAAGACATTCACATGGGATTTAATAAAAAAGCATATAAAGAACCTTTATTAGACGTAGTCACAAAAAATAAAACTATCATAAATCAACACATGAAAATAGGATAGTTCCTCACTATAGACACCTAAATCTAATCACATCTACTTGATACTGTTAATTCTTGACATATATTTAACCACTTGACTTATTCTCAAATACATGACTTTTATCCACCATTCCTCTAGTAATTTACTTATATGTGGTCTTGAGTCCTCTATTCAACATAACTACTACACATTAATTTCCAAGTCAATGCTAAGAATATTTTATATCACTCTTAAATTAATTACAACCTCAGGACAGTTGGCCCTACTTTTTTGTAACTAGTCCATGCTAGATAGACAGGGTCATTGTCACAGAGTTATCAACCTAGATCAACATCATCCTATTATATTTAACGGATAATTTCCAAATGTCTAAATATTCATTTGGGTCATTCTACATGTTTCCTAGGTTAGCTAAAGTAAATTATTTAAAATGATCACTATATAAATAGATAAAAATGTTACATCATAATTCTCTCACTAAGTTGATTTGCTTAATTATCTATGGATTATTATGGTTGTTAAATTGATTTGTTACTTTTTAACTAAACTTTAAGTCATATGTTGTTATGGGACAGATGTATGTTACTTATATTTCATAAAATCATTATTATAATATGGCTACTTATGAATTATGTACATAATGATTATGTTACATATGCTATTATAGCATTATATATATATATATATATATATATATATATATATATATATATATATATATATATATATATCATGATGTAATTGACTAACTACCTTCTTATCATGAGTTGGATGTAGGAGAGTTCATCCCTTAAAGCATGATGTAGGGATAACACCATTAGAGAGGGTGACGTAGATGGAGATGGTGAGGGATGATAGAGGAGCTGTTAAGACCCATGCACACACCACATAAGATTTAATATGTTATATGCATTATGTGTTTGATTTGTTAGAGTTCGTACATTTTCAAAGTTAATTACAGTTAGACATTAGAGCTTGCATGTTTTAAATTTTAGTACATAAATAAGAAATTAATCTTGTATGATATTTCATTTCATATATTATACGTAAACTCAGTGGTTAATGTTGCAGTAGGATTATATAAGGTTACTTGTGTTTGTCTATGATTACAAAACATAAATCAAATAGAGGTTATATAATTACTATTATATATATAGACTAGTAAAATGTCTTTAAAAAAATTTTAAATGTTAAGCTTACTATTATTGATATTTGAGAATATCAATATACATTAATCTGTTAAAATAAAGAAAGACATATATAGCCCATATACACTAATAATTGACTAAAAGAATAATGTTGTTATAATTTGAATCAATAAATGATTGGTCTATCATTTTGATATATAAAAGATAATTAACATTGTAAAAGGATATAGTTACCTTTATTTAATATTAATAAGGTTGAATTATCCTAAAATACTAACCTAATATCTAAGCCTAATCTTGTTCTCTTGCATGGACTATGTTAAAATTTGAAAGTATAGTTATCATTTTGACAATGATTAAAAAATAGACTTTGGAGTGGTATAATTAGTCATGAAATGTAGGTTGAAATGCTCAATTTTGAAATGAATATTTTAATGAATAAATAATTAAGTAAAGTTCAAATTAGGGCATGCATAAGCAAGGTTAATGGCAGTTGACTGGTTAATAGTTACTATTAAACTGGAAAAGCATAGATCTTCAATGGTAACTATGAGTTTGGAAATTTTCATGAAAAGCTCAATGGGAAAATTAGAATAGAATAAAGGCAAGCTAAGAAGAGAATGAGGTATGATGAGGAAGAGAAGAAAAATACATAACAAAGATGAAAAAAGATGCAAGTTCATCTTGTCTTAGTTTTGGAAGCTACTTACCAGGTTGGTGAAGTAATTACTTTTAATTGTTTGCATAATTATTATATATGGTTTGAATTAGTAGGGTTTAAAAATGAGTGTAAATTAGAAATAGATCATAGGCTTAGCCTTTTAGATGGCTCAGTCATCCATAAAACTAAGCCAAAATACCTTCCTAAACTCTAAGACTTCAAATTGGTTAGTTTTGGGTGTTGAGTTGTTAGGGTATAATGAATTTAAATTCAAGGAAATACAATAACCTAGTTGAGATAAAAACCCTGGGTGAATGAAATTGTAGTATATATATACATAACTGAGTTTAAATATTTAAATATACATACATGGGTTATATATATATATATATATATATAATGAACTCGTAAATAGAGAAATGACTTGATGGGTATGTTACCTATATACATATATATATATGGATATATAATTGTATATAGGAATGTATACAGATCTTGATGAATATATATTAACTGGATTTGAATATATATTAATTAGGTCTAAGTTAAAAGGTCTTTAAAATGTTTTAAATTGAGTAGACTTTATACAATTTTTTTAAAATTTATAAATGCATAATAAAGTTATTGTGTGGATTATCGATTTGATTTTGGACTATGTAAATTTGATAGGCAAATTATGAATAGAATGGTTATATTTCTACATACATAGGGTTTGGGTATTTAGAATATAGATGTAGGGTACATATGTATTCATATATGACCTGTGCAAATAGGGCATATATAAATATATATATGTATGAATATATATATATATATATATATGGTTCGAAACATGGAACATGTATAGCTATGTCGAAGCTAAAAATTTGTAAATTTATTTTAACATTAAAATTAGACATACAATCAAACTGTGTATATGTGATAGAATATACACACAGTTATACTTATGTAAATTTACATTTAAGGTTAATAATAAATAGTGAATACATATAGACATATGTATATATATGTCAAATATGTGTGGGTTTATTTTAACTATGAACCATGTGTGTGTGTGTGTGTGTGTGTGTGTGTGTGTGTGTGTGTGTGTGTGTGTGTGTGTGTGTGTGTGTGTGTGTGTGTGTGTGTGTGTGTGTGTGTGTGTGTGTGTGTGTGTGTGCGCGCGCACACACACACACACACACACACAGACACACATACATAAATGGTTCATAGTTAAAATAAACCCACACATATTTGACATATATATACATATGTCTATATGTCTTCACTATTTATTATTAACCTTAAATGTAAATTTACATAAGTATAACTGTGTGTATATTCTATCACACACACACACATACATGGTTCATAGTTAAAATAAACCCACACATATTTGACATGTGTGTGTGTGTGTGTGTGTGTGTGTGTGTGTCTATATGTGTGGGTTTATTTTAACTATGAACCATGTGTGTGTGTGTGTGTGTGTGTGTGTGTGTGTGTAGACACACACACACACACACACACACACACACACACACACACACATGGTTCACAGTTAAAATAAACCCACACATATTTGACATATATATATGTCAAATACGTGTGGGTTTATTTTAACTATGAACCGTAGTTAAAATAAACCCACACATATCTGACATATATATATATATATATATACATATATATATATATATATATATATATGTGTGTATATATATATATATATGTCAAATATGTGTGGGTTTATTTTAACTATGAACCATGTGTGTGTGTGTGTGTGTGTGTGTTTGTGTGTGTGTGTGTGTACATACACACACACACATACATGGTTCATAGTTAAAATAAACCCACACATATTTGACATATATATATATATATATATATATATATATGTATGTATGTATGTATGTATGTATATATATGTATATGTATATATACATATGTTATATATGTCTTGTCTTTAAAAACATTGTATGATATGAAGACTATGTCGAGATATAAATACACAAGACTATGTTTTTAAATGTAAACAAGCTAAAGACTAAGATGATATTTACATAAGGTGTTTACATCTAAACCATTGACTGTATATTTTTACTTAAACTAGATCAATTTGAATATATATACAATTAGTTTATACCAAATACAAGAATTTCTAGAGTTTTGTGAGTTTTTGTCCTTAGTTATATGACTGAAAACATTGTGAGTGTATACCTAAAAGATTGTGTGAAAATAGTTTACCTCTAAGTATGAATCAAAGATGTATGGTTTTGGTATTTGCGTAAAACAGAGTAAAGGATGTGAAACAATTTTGGGTTGAAATACGTACCACATCTAAATTAGAATTAATTATGAATTTAGTTGAGGGCTAAATAAATTAAAGAGACTATATTTAAATTTATATAATTGTTCTTAAAAATGTTATTGAATAAAATAATCTTGAGATAAATGGAAATGCCATGGTATGGCAGAATTATATATATATATATGAATAATATATAAATATATATGTTGTATATTTATATGTGAACATGGGTTCACATACATATATATAGCAGGTATGGATATATTGAATGAATACCTAATGTTATAGTATAGATTAAATAGTGAAGATGAAAACATAAAGGTTAAGGTGTTTTAATTTTTATGCAATAAAACCTCTCTATAGGCATAATGAAAAGAGAGATCATACTTTGGATTTATAAGTAAATTTATTATTGCTACTACTATAATAAAGTAGTATGTGCCAAATGTGTTGAGATGTTGATTTTATTATTGTGGACTATAATCCATGTTTTGAAGTTTTAAAGAATTTGGCTTGTTGTCGAGAACATGCTTGGTGAGTTTGGTAGATTCTATATTGGCCTCCTCTTTTTTGGGTTCCCCTTGTTTATTTTTGGCTAAGTTTTAGCTCTTTCAATTGCTACCACATGGCACCCCAGTGTTCATTCTTCATTAAAAGGTTCTTATCTCACCCAAGAGTAGTGCCAACTCAACATGTAGCATCATGGTACCTATCTAAGGCAAGTTTATTTTTTTCATAGCTTTGAGCAGTGCTATTGGTTGATAAAATGGGGACCCACTATGTAGTTATAACAAAAAGGAAGCAAACTTTCCATGTGGCACCCCCATGCTCATTCTTTGCAAAGGAGTTCTTGACTTCCCTGGGAGTAGTACCATTTTGCCACATGGTGGCTCCGCATGTTACCATTTAAAAAGAGGTAAAAAGGTTTCAAAGAAGAGTATTTGCCCCTTAGTGTGCCATGCATCATCTCAGTGCTCCTTGAGAGCAATTATTTTCCTATCAGATCTTTAGGTAGTGTTATTGGTCAAGGGGAGTGGGCCCCATTTCTAACAAGAATTCCAGAGGTAGTTTTGGAGGTAGACACGTGTTGCCACAATGTTTCTTCTAAGTGTTATGGGAATCATGAAGCATAGAGGTTGCACCATATCCAAGATTTAAGAACTGACTTCACTCATGACCTGAAGCTCCCAATTTCAGTTGCAATGGCCTCATCATGAGTGTGAGTGTTAGGTTCCAATTTTAATTTTCTTGTGAGGCCATTATGCCTATATATTCAGGGCTCTTTTCTTTTGTAAGGGGCTGGACATTAGATAATAGTTTTTCACTTTTATCAGAGGGAAACCATTGTAATAGTTTACTTTTGAATAGGAATAGCAGCAGTCATCATTTTTTATTTCACAACCTTAGTAGGTGCCCCTCATGGGAAGGATTGAATATTCTACACTCTGCCTTTGGGCCTTTTATATTTTGTTCTCCGCCTAAAAATGAAGAGGATGTGGTGTTTTGTATCAAATTGAATGGAATCTATTGTTGTTTTTTATAACTATTTTCTACTTCTATAGTATGGGTTTTTTATTTATGTTACAGGTATTAAACCATGCATATGTTCTTTTAAATTATTTGTAGTGTTTCAAAGGTTCAAGATATTTTATGCAATTTTAGGAATAGATACATTATGAATCTCGATGCTTTGCCTTAGTTAGATTTACTTCAATTTTATTTGCATTCCCTTCTGACCCTTTTCATCCCTAATTAATGAAAAGAGCTAACTTCTAAAATCCTAGAGGTCACTTTATAGATCATAATTCAGTCCCGCATCTATAAAGCTTCCCATAAAAAGTTGTTCACCAAGAGTGAGAGTTTTACGCATCAATAGTTTTTCTTTTTTGGCATTCTAGGTGGGATGAAATACTAATCTACCTGACTAGAATCCAGACTTTATGATCTATAAACCAATCATAAGTTCATAAATAGCATGAAATCCAAATTTATTATGACCACCTCTTATAGCTATAACTCATCAAAGGAACATAGGTTCTAGCATGACATAATAACCACAACAAATGGTGATCCCAAGCCCAGCAAAAAAAATTATAGCATGGAATAGTGGTAGCCCATTCATCCATCTAATATCCCCAATTACATGGGATCCTATTCCTACAAATGCATTAAAATTATTCCCTAAATTCATGGGGGATGATTTCAAGTGTGGTGGAACATCTTCAGGATGTTGCCAATGTCTATATCATGCATTATGTCATAGAGCAAAATGTAGCCTTAAGGTTGTTGGTTGCTTCCTTCAAAGGGCAAGCTCTTAACCGATATCAATCTTTGTCACACAATTACATCACCACTTAGGATGATTTTCGCAATAGATTCTTTGAATGATTTAATAAGAAGGCAGACCAGTCATCTGTCCTGTAGCAATTAATCAATATTAAGAGAGTCCTACAAGAGGCTATCATTGATTTTAATACCAAGTTCTATAAGACCTAGCAAAGAATCCTAATATCAGTTCAACCACCCATGGGTATGTCCATCATCTTCTACCTTAAAGTCTTCAACTTAGACATAATGGTTATGATTCGGTCCCTTAGAGGCTAGACGTTGATGAATGTGTATGAAGTAGCAATTAGAGCAAAAAATAATTTAATAGATGTCAAGAAACTCCCTCCATGATCATCAATGCCCATATTCCTAAAAATTTTCATGTCACTACAAGAAAAAATAACAAGCACCTTATAAGCATCTCCTTCTATGTATGTATATCTGGCTACTCAAATGAGTGCATCCTCTTCATCCATGCTAACTGTGGAGATGAATGACATGAAGAGTATCTTGCAAAACTTCTCTAATGAGATAATAAATCTCAAAACGTATCAATTTATGCCCCTAAAGCTTCCCTACTAGAATTATCAAGAAATAAGAGCATCGTATCAACACAACCAATTCCAAAGAGGGCAAAGGCCAAACCACCAAGCATGACCTGTAAATCAAATCATCCTAGTTCTGGATCGTTTACAAGCAGTATCGCCAAACTCAAATAGAGAATTGGTTGCCAACTAAAACAACTTGCTGAATGACTCAAATTCATGTTATTTCTCATGTAATGACATACATATGCCCCAAAACTACCCAAAAGGTAATCTATAACAAAAGGTTATCAACAAAGAAGGTAAGGGAATATACCTGATTTATCTTCTTATGGATACCAATCCTTGAGTGTCAAAAATGTCGTCCTAATAGCTCAAATGTAAGGAATGTCCTTAGATTAAGAAGAAGAAATAGCCTCAGAGCATACACTGTTCTCTTAGATGAAAGGCAAAAATGTAGTTTATGCAAGTGAGATCCCCTTGTTGAAGGCCCCACAAGTCCAATTGAATTACTACACTTAATCCAAGAAGAGACTGACCAAGGCCCAAAAGGCTTTCACAAGGCCTAAGATGACTTTTGGGAAGAATTCAAGACCCCAACCATCACCCTTGACATACCAAAAGTAGAGCAAAATAGTGAAAAATAAGATGAAATGCCCCAAAGTTTGGCCTCAAGGGTCATTTAATGTGATAGTTCAGTTGAAGAAGGCCCCAGCCAATGTTTCTCTTTGGGATGTCCTATCTATCCCCAAATAGAAGTCGATACTATGAGATGCAATGGAAGACCAAGAAAAACTTGTGTGAACTAACATGGTTGTAGATCCATCACCAAACAAGGTAAAGGAAGCCAATAGTAGTGCATGACCTCATGCACCATCCACATTCATTAACTCCAAAGAAGGGGTAAGTAAAACAAAACCTACCCTATTTTATTTAACTCTCGTTATGGGAAATAAGTTGTTTCATAATTCCATGATTGATTCTAGTGTCAGCACCACAGTGATGCCCAAATAGATTATGGATGCACTGCAATTTCAATATGAACCCTTGAATAAAAGGGTAATGCAGTTAGATGGAAATATAGTTTAGACATGGGTATTATCAAGGCTCTTCCCCTAACTTTTTACTCTTACCCTAACATCACAGTCACCCAAGAATTTTTAGTAATATACATCCAACCAATCTTTAGGTTATGTCTCTCAAGAGATTTCACCACCAAGATAGGCAAAAACTTATCTTTAGATTGGTCCCACTTGATCCTAATGACCAAATATAGCTTGAAATTGAAAGTGTTATCTGAACCACTACATTTGAGGCACATAGTTGATGATGTTATGATTAAATTTGAAGAGACATACACCTCTTTCTCCAAGAAAGAGATGTATTGCATGGAAATGTTCAAGGAAGAGAGAGCAACAGATAATAAAAACCTAGAGGAGGAAGTCATCATAATTGAATTCATTGAGAACAATCTGTTCAAAAAATTTGATGCCACCAACCTCAGAACTTATGTAATCCATGATGAAGATCAGGCCATCCCTAAAGTCATGAATAAAATGGAGCATCAAAGCAAGGAACCAAAAAATGAGTCCAAAATTTAGACTCTGCATTTTGATGGTATGAAATGCAAAACTAGCTTTGGATTTGGTATTCGATTGATGTCTCCATCTAGAGAAGAGACCCTTAGAGCCTTATGCTTCCAATTCATATGCATGAATAATGAATATAAGTATGAATCCCTAGTATATGGCCTCAGCCTTGCTGAGTGCATGGGCATAAAGTGATTAAAAATATTCAGATATTCTACACTATTCATAAAACAAGAAAGAGGAACCATGACTATGAAGAAGGTCTGCATGAGGTCTTATTGCATGAGGTCTGCACGAATGTTTAGGTAGATATAATGGTAGTGATATGATCCTATTTTGATCCAATAACAAAAAAATTCACCAATGAACAAGTGGTATAGGTAATTATCAAACCCACCATCTTGGATAATGATCAGAACTAGCCAGTATTTGAGAGTGATGCCCAAATTGTCATGTTTTTTCAACAATCATGTGAGTTAATGGAGAAATTATAGCCAAAGATTGAAGAATCCTATGGGGATTAGATCATGAAACTGAAGTCTAATAAACTTTCAAAGGGGTTGATCACCCTATAGAATCTATTCAAATCTGATGATGCAAGGAATGACAAAAAGAAGTTTTTTGCAAATAAAAGTGGCTACTTTAAGATCAATGTAGGAGATGGAAGAAAGTTTAAAGTGGGAAAATAATTTTTCTAAAAATATAAGGAGTGATTGATATCCTTATATAACAAATATGAAGGGGTAATGGCTTAGAATTATGATGATTTGAAAGGGTATGACTACAAATTCATCCAGCACACCATAGATCTAATCGAAGGGTCCAAGCCTATCTGACAAAAGAAAAGTTTATTAAACCTAAAAATTGAGTCTCTCATGGCTTAGGAGCTAATTAAATTGATTGACTTAAGGATCATATACCCAATCAAGCATTCAACTTGGGTATTCAACCTAGTTTTGGTGAGGAAGAATAATAGAGAAATTAGGCTATGCATGAACTTCAGAGACTTGAACAAAGTGTCTCTAAAGGATAATTACCCCCTTTCTTCAATGGAATAGATCATCCAAATGGTAGTGGGCATATAAATGTTCTCTCTGCTAGATGGGTTCTCAGGATATAACCAAGTATGGGTTAACAAAGAAGATCAGCATAAGACCACTTTCACCACAAAGTGGGGAACTTTCGCATACAGATATGCCTTTCATCCTCTCTAATGTAGGAGCCACTTTCTGATGAGCCATGAATATAGATTTTAAGGGCTTGATTAATAAAATCATCCTCATTTATTTGGATGATTTGCTAGTATTCTCCAAAAAAGGGAAGATCACTTTAATCATTTTGAGAAAAAAATTCAAAAATGCCAAGAGTTTATGGTATCCCTTAACCCCAAGAAATGTGTCTTTGGCATCTTACAAGGCATTTACTATAGTACATGGTATCCAAATAAGGCATATATATTAACTTGGATAGAGTGAAGGCCATTAGGGATTTGATCTTACCAATTAACAAGAAGGGAGTCCAATCTTTCTTAGGGAAGATCAATTTCATCATCTGATTCATATCCAACTTTGTGGGGCTGGTAAGGATAATCATATTGATGCTAAAGAAAGACTAATATTTCAATTAGACCACCAAAGGAAGGACTAAATTTGACAAGATCAAGGAAGCAATATCCACTACTCTTGTGCTAGTTAATTCCAACTTCTATAAAGATTTTGTCATATATGTTTATGATAGTGAACATAGCTTAGTGGTTGTGTTAACTCAGAAGGAAGATGAAGGTAATGATGAACATCCTATTACTTTATATTCAAGAACCATGTGTGAGTATGAGACTAGATATAATTTTGTTGAGAAACAAGCTTTTGCCATCATTAAAGGACTTAAGAAGTTCAGGCACATAGTGGTAAGAAGCAAGATAATGGTGTATGTGGTGCATTCTAGAGTTAGAGAATCTTAGAATATGTATATGGGATCTTTGATCCCAAATTGAAAAAAAATATGAAGAATCTAAGAGAGGGCACCCATTCCTACATGCTTAAAAAGGTTCAAAACAATAACTTTAAGTCATTCAAATATAGGATATGGAGCTCTACCCTCGCCTAATACATGTTGTCTTTCATGCACTCATGCCCAAAGATTATTGACCTATATGAAAAGAGATATGATGCCAACACTAGAATTATTATAGTTAATTACCTAAAGGTGGACATCAATGTTGATGTAGTAAGGGAGATGCTCTAACTCCCTATTGACCCTAATATAGACATCTATGATATGGAAATCTTGTAGAATGTATGGGAAACTCATGTCTATAAGCTAAATTTCCTTAACTCAACTCTCTATAGTAATTATGTGGAATCACCACCTCTACCCATCTCTCTTGAAATATTTGTGGCATAAGATATGAAAGATGCCCTTTCCATGTTGGTGTTCATCTTCAAAATGGATTCAGATGCTAATGTTCATGACTTCCAATTAGGTGTTATCTTCCTCTTAAAGAAAATGAACAGGGAAAAGGCCTATAAAATGGACTTCAGAGATGCCATCATTAATGTCATCTATAACCATCCAATTAATTTCTCAACATAAAATACCCTTAGGTATTCCTCCTTCCTCCTCCACATGATCTTATATCAGAGCTCCCAGTTCTTTTCACCATACTTCACATTCAATGCAACTGAGATGGGCATGTACCCTCACATGGTTATTCCCATCTCCATGTGGGCCACACATGATTATTATGATTTTTTAGAGTTCTTCCTATCTCCAATCTTGATTGACCTCAATCAAGAACCTATTACCTTCAAAATGAAGGACTGCCAGAGAGTGTGGCTCACTGGATACAAAGTTACAGTAGATTGGTTCTTCAAAGCCCATTTCACATTCATCAGGGTCCATAGTTTCAAAGAGGATTCATTCTGGTACCCTTCCTACTCACAGATAGAACCTTGGCCTTAGAGTTGGCCCTCCAACTCAATGTGGTGAACTCAGCATACAATATGAGTTAGAATAAAAAGGCCATCTATGACATCCCCTTTTTAAGAGGGGGTATTAAAATTATGAAGAGGTCATAGGAGTGCCTACTTACACTCAAACTGGTAAAGCTCAACCTAGACTAGATCAATGATCAATAGAACTATGATTCGGTTGGCCACATAACCACCCTAAACATCATCATTCCCTTTATCCATGAGCCTTGACCATACTTTGAGGAGTGGAAGTATCCAATGGATGAGATATCAAGAATTATGTGGATTTATCCAATATCCCTTCAAACACCCACCAACTATGGGAGTCCTTTTATAAACTAATCTAGGATTTTGATCCCATAAAGACCATGACCAATGTCTCAAAGCATAGCTCATCCAAAGGGGTTGGAGCAAAGAGAAAATGGATTCCTATTAAAATTATAGGTAATATATTGGCAAAAAGGATCTCAATTTTGAGGACTTGGACTCTAATGAGCAATACAAGAACCTCTGGGATGAGCACCATGAGGAAGAGGCTTGAGCAAAGGAAGAAGATTCAATTGAAGAAGAAAATAGGTTTCGATCGAAGAAGAAGAGGATAATCCCTCCATAAAAGAGGAGGAAGTTTCTATAATTCAAAGGCCTCTTTCCTAGCCACCTCCTCTATAGCAATAGCAAACCACCCTAGGATAGCCCAAGATAGGGTTAGCTCAGCTCGGTGCCAAGGCATAAGCATCCAACCCTCCCCTCGAGCCAAAGCAAAAGAAGGTATGTTTCACTCAACCTATATTATCCACTTTTGATTCATTATTCACTTCTTATTTTCCTTCCACCATTTCCATTGAGTTTGCACCACTTCCTTCTACCCAACTGATCACCTTGCTTATACTGCTCTTTATTCATTTGCCTTTATCAACCACATCTACATCTATCATGGTAAAATCACCCATCACTCCTCTTTATGACCTCCCACCTTTCTCGCCTTCTACCCTAACCCTTCACCCACCCATCCCCAGGGGATAGTATCTATTGTTTCATAGTAGCAAGTGACCATTTCTTTTGGCCTACCACAAGGATTCTCCTTCATAGTGGAAATGATTCAATCATAGGAACAATTCTACCAATAGTTAGAGACTACAAAGAAAGCCTAGAAGCTTGGGTAGATAAGAGAAGAGGGAAAATGGATAAGGCCCTAGCAGTACCTTATATATGGTCATTATTTGACCCTACACAATAATCTTTGATGATTACACACATGGCACCATAAGTAATCAATCCCCAAGAACAGATGCAACTAGGGGATTACTCGATACACACCATGGACCTTAACCTCAGCTAAGACAAATCATTCGACAAGGTTAAATTGATGGAAGAAACTTAGAAGTTTATCACTATGGATTATCTCAAGGTAGGCTGATAATTGGAAAAGGAGTAGGAACTAGCAAGAGTGAAAGCTAATATCGACCACTTGAACACAGAGGCCAAGGCCAAAGACATAAAGCTCACCAAGATGAGGTCTAACCTATAGAGTTGCATCACCACTAAGATTTTCTAGGTGAAAGCCATCCAAAGGGCCTAGCTATGAATTCAAGTAGTAGAACTAAAGGCCAAAATAGATGTCCTAAAGAAGGAGAAGAAAGCCACAGAAAATGAGTTGCATGAAAAGGAAATAGAGCTCATGTAGACCTATAAGGGTCTCTTGGACTCTACAAGTGCACAATAATGAATATAGTAATAAATGCAGTAGGAGTCCTTGGCCACAAACTAAGAAATATAGTAGTTGAAGAATGACCTCACCGCCCATTCCTAAACCACAGGTATCCTCCCCATGGTCCAATAATTGTATGTATTCTATTGGGAAAGAATAAAGAATGTTGAGATAAACTTTAATCTAGTGCTTGGCTTAATTATGGACTCATAGTGGTTGAGTGCACAAGCAAGCACATTTGTAGACCAAGTCCTTGCTTTTATGTCCCCCAAGGTTCAATATTTGTAGCTCCTCATCTAGAAGTTGTATAGCATAACAAATGAGATGCTATAAGAAGCATAGGTGGCTGATAGAAGGTAGGTGGTTGTAAAAGTGAATGATTTTTTGAGCTACAACAAGGTAGCAACAAAGAATAAGGTATTTTTGGATGCCTTAGAAAAAATGGTTTGGGATATGAAGGGACATATTGAAAAGCTGGTCCATTTGAGACTCCCCTCTCTATTCCTTGTAGACAACATAGTTTTATTAGAGGGCAAGATAAAAAAGTTGTTGATCAAAAAGCAAAATGACCAAACCATTTTTATGGCTCTTGATCAAGTGTTAAGCATCTCTGAGGTAGAGACCATTTTACAGCCTCTTTCTCAGCTATAGTTTTAGATACGAGTGATAGTACAAGGCTTGAGCATCTCCTTCAAGGAGATCATTAGTCTAGATAGAACCTTCAAAGATTTAAAGAAGACTTAGCCTAAGTAAAAAGAATGGATGCCTTTGAAGGTTATTCTTCAAAAGTTATGATTTTTTGTGGGTCTCACCCTTTTTGTAGTTTTGTTTTGACTAGTCTGTGAAACTAGAAATTTTAGGTTCTTTCATCCATAGGCGGATTCCCCTACAACTCACTAAGAACTGTGGATTGTAATCCATGTTTTGAAGTTTTGAAGTAGTTGGGTTTTTATCAAGAATATGCTTGGCAAGTTTGGCAAATTTTATATCAGCATCCTCTTTCTCAGGTTCCCCTTATTTATTTTTGGCTAAGTCTCAACTCTTTTCATTATTTCCACATGGCACCCTAGTTCTCATTCTTCTTGAAAAGGTTCTTAGATCATCTAGGAGTAGTGTCAGCTTGACATGTGGCATCATGGTGCTTATCCAAAGTAAGTTTCTTTTTATCAGAGCTTCGAGCAGCACCATTCACTAATGAAATGATGACCAGGACCTACTATGCAATTATAACAAAAAGTAATCAAACTTTCCACATGGTACCCTCATGCTCATTCTTTATAAATGAGTTTTCAACTTCCATAGGAGTAGCACTAACTCGTCATGTGGTGGCTCTATGTGCTACTAGTTAAAAAAAGGTAAAAGGGTTTCAAAGAAGAATTTTCACCTCTCAGTATGCCACGCATCATCCCTTCTCGAAAGTAATTTTTTCCTATCATAGATTTAGGTAGCATCATTGGCTAAGGGGAATGGGCTCCATTTTTAACAAGAATTCTAGAGATAGTTTTAGAGTTAGACACATGTCATTATGGTGCTTCTTCTAAGTGTCATGGGAATCATGAAGCATAGAGGTTGTGTCATATCTAAGATTTGATAATTGACTTCACTCATGACCTAAAGCTCCCCATTTTAGTTTTAACAACCTCATCATGAGTATGAGTGTCAGGGTCTAGGTGTCATTTCCTCATGAGGCCATTATGCCTATATATTTAGGGATCTTTTATTTTGTAAGGGGATAGGCATTAGATAATAGTTTTTTTTGCTTTTATCAGAGGGCAGCAATTGTAACAATTTACTTTTGAATAGGAATAGTAGTAGTCATTGTTTTTCATTTCATGACCTTAACAGGTGCCCTTCATGGGAAGGATTGAATATTGTATATTGTGCCTTTAGGCCTTTTGTATTTTTTCTCTACCTAACAATAAAGAGGATGTGGTATTCTATGTTAAATAAAATGGAATCTATTATTGTTTATTATTTCTATTTTCTACTTCTATAGTATGGGATTTTTGTTTGTTACAGGGATTAAATCATGCATATGTTCATCTAAATTATTTGTAGTTTTTCAAAGGTTCAAGATATTTTATGCAATTTTAGGAATAGATACATTATGAATCTTGATGCATCACCTTAGTTAGATTTACTTTAGTTTTATTTACATTCCCTTCTCACCCTTTTCATCCCTAATTAATACTAAGAGTCAGCTTCTAGAATCTCAAAGGTTGCTTTATAGATCACAATTTAGCCCCACATCTATAAAGCTTCTCATAGGAAGTCATTCACCAAGAGTGATATTTTTAGGCATCAATAATTACATTGTATTTACTTATTGAATGTAGATTCTTTTAAATAAGTTGTATTTTATAAGGTATCAGAGTTGTGGCTCAAACTCAAGGACTTAATGATTTTACAAACATTTTCATATCATTTTGATATCAACAAGAAGAATGGTGTGAGAAATAGTATTTGGTGAGGTTCTTTCAAATGTTAATGACAATAACCCTTTATTTGATCTTAACCAATTTGCCATTAAACAAGCAGTAAAGTTAGATCAAATTCTTACAACCATGAATGAGACAAGAGATAAAATTATATCCCTAGAATAATAAATTTATGGATATGAGGAGGAAGCCCATCATGATGAGCCTAAATAAAATCTAGCTCAATAGAAAATTCCTCAAGATTAGAGACACGAGGAAGTGCCTCAAGACATAAGAGCACATGTAGGCATAGAATTGGCAAGGGATATAAAAAATGTGAATCCACCTAATTTTGATGGAACTGTTATGGGAGATGAAACCAAATCATGGTTGATTGAAATGGAGAAGTATTTTGTGATTTAAAACTACTCTAAGGTCACAAAAGTCATTCAGGGAGCTTATCAATTGGTTAGAGAAGCAGCTATGTGGTAGGCCAACAAAAATATGGAAATGAATTTAAATTCAACCACCACTACTTGGGATCACTTTTTAACACTATTTATATCATGGTGGCTTCCATAGTTATATTTTGATCAAAAGCAAACAAATTTTCAAAATCTAAAGTAATGAGACTTATCGGTGAATGAAACCTGGTAACAGTTCACCAAACTTTTGAAATATGTACCTCAACATCAAGTAGATGGGAGGTTCAAGATTAGGAAGTTCATCATGGGATTAAAACCCTATATTGGTGGAGAGGTGTACATTCATGGACCATCTACCATGGTTCAACTATTTGAGAAAATAGTCAAACATGAGCAAAGTTTGAAATCTCTTGCTCAGGTTAGGGACAAGTTTAAGAAAACTTTTGGAAGTTCAAAGCCAACTTTCAAGAAGAATAATGGGAAGTAGAGGACTAGAGACTCCAAGAGTCAGTTTAATTATTAGAATATCAGATTTAATAGTGGTTTAGTTAGTAATAAATTGGGTAATGGTTCTAAAGGTAGTTTCAAGATAAACTAATAGTCTGATAGAAAGGGACCATCATGAGGTTGCTTCATCTATAGAGGTGACCATTTTACATGTGAATATACCTATGATAAGTTGAGGAACAAAGGTTATACCCCTCAACAAGGAAATTTTTAGCAATGTATTCATGCGATGGTTGATAATCGATAATTTGAATTTCAAGCTTCACCCATAGAACTGTCAATTATTTTGTTTTAACATCCAATTTCTATTTTTACAAGGATTACATAATGTTTTATATCTCCTATAATTCTAAATAAATTGTTTAGAAAAGTTGGTGTAATGGCAAATGCATGGTCGGTACAATATGGGAATGATTCTAAAGTCCAGGTTGACAAGTGTTTACTTGAAGTGGAAATTAGATTACTAGAATTGATTATGGTTATGGATCTTTATGTAGCACCACTAAGGTCATATGATGTGATCCTAGAAATAAACTAGCTTGAGAAGCATAAGGCCAAGGTTGACCACTATCTGAAAAGGATTGAGTGTCTTGATGATTCTATAAATTAGACACTAATTCAAGGTGAGAAAAATGAGTTAAGACTTAGGTAAATTTTTACAATATAACTCAAGAAGGCCCAAAGTAAAGGATGTCAAGAATTTATCCTCAAGATAAATGAAATGGAGGAAACTAAGGAACCATCAATTGAAGATTATCCTTTCCTTATGAATTTTCATGATGTGTTTCCAAAGGAATTTCTAAGATTGATTCCTAAATAAGAGTTTGACTCTCTATTGCTATCAAACAAAGATTGAAACCTCGATCTAAGGCTCTATATAGAATGATAACAACTGAGTTAGTAGAATTGAAGGCACAACTTCAAGAATTATTATCCAAAGGGTTGATTAGACTAAGTGTGTCATCATGGGGTGCACCAGTTGTCTTCATTAAGAAGAACGATGACACTCTTCAACTTTGCATTGATTATAGAATGTTGAATAAAGTGACCATCAAGAACAGGTATCCACTACCTCAAATAGATGATCTTTTTGATCAAATAAAAGGAAAAATGGTCTTTTCTAATATTGATATTAGATATGGATATCATTAGTTAAGAATAAAAGATGAAGATATTCCAAAGATGGCATTTAAAACTCATTATGGGCATTACAAGTTTGTAGTGTTACCATTTGGGTTGATAAATGCACCTATAACATTCATGAATCTCATGAATAGTGTGTTCAGAGATTATCTAGATTATTTTGTTTTGGTATTTTAGATGATATTCTTATATGTTCTAAGGATGAACAAGAGCATCTTCAACATCTAGAGCTATTTTTGAAACATCTACAAAAGCATAGGTTGTATGGTAAATTGTCCATGTGTGCATTTTTCTAAAATAAAGTGTAGTATATGAGACATATTATCTCAGTAGATGGCATTTCTATTGATCCAACTAAGATAAGAGCCATTATGGAATGGTTGGCACCAAGTAATGTAAATGAGATAAGAAGTTTCATGGGACTAGTAGGCTATAATAGGAAATCTATCTCAAATTTTCCCAAGATAGCTAATCTGATTACCTCTCTACATTGTAAGAGTCAAAGTTTTATCTGATCAGATAAGTGTAAAGTAGCTTTTTAGGAATTGAAAAGAAGGCATACTTCAGCACTAGTGTTAAGATTTCCTAATCCTAATGGTCATTTTTTAGTGATCACAGATGTGTTTGAGGATGGTGTAGTAGCAGCTTATGAGTCAAAACATATGAAGCCTTATGAGGTGAATTACACCCCTCATGATCTTGAACTTATAGCAATTGTTCATAATTTACAAGTTTGAAGACATTATTTCTTAGGAAAATTGTTTGAGATCAAGATTGATAACTTGAGACTCAAATATATCTTCACCCAACCAAGATTGAATGCTTTTTAGAGGTGTTGGCTAGAGCTTTTTTTATTATGACTTTGATATTAATTACATCAAAGGCAAAGAGAATAGAGTAGCTAATGCCTTAAGTCATGGAAGGTACATAGTAGTTGTGGCTACCATCTAGAGTAAGTTCAAGGATCATGTGATCAAGTTCTCACCAGGAGTTAAATTATATGATTAGGTTAGGTAAATTTTGTCTAAGAATGCTCAGAATCCTAGGTATAAAGGATACATCTGAGAGAGTGATGGTCTTTTGTAATACAATTAAAGGATGTATGTGCTAGATCGAGAGAATATGAGGATCAAAAAGCTAAAGGAGATATATTATGCCCCATTTTAAGGACATCTAGGAGTTACCAAACTCATGGGATAGATTAGAACACTTTATTTTTGGAAAAGAATCAAAAAAGACGCAATGGACTTTGTGTCACATTGTTTGGAATGTCAACGAGTGAAAGTTAAACATGGGCGTCTGACTAGATTATTATATCCATGTGATATACTCGAGTGGAAGTGTAAGGTGATTAGTATGGACATTATCCAAGGATTATGATTATTTTGAAATAATCATGACATGATCTTGGTTAAAGTTGATAACCAAGATAGCACATTTTATACAATTAAATTTGATAGACGATGCACTAACTCTCATGAAGAGATTCATAAATAAAGTGTATCAATTGTATTTTTTTCCATAGAAGATCATATCAGATTGTGATCTGATAATGACTACTATATTTTGGTTAGATCTAAATTTAGCTTTGGGTATGCAGCTAAATTTCAACACTGCTTATCACCCATGGACTGATGATCAAATTAAGAGAGTTAATCAGGGGTTAAAGCATCTTATTTGTATGTCTTGAATAGATCAACAATAAAAATGGGAATAATACCTTCCATTGGTTGATTTTTCCTACAATAACTCATACTAATCTACTTTAAAGATGGAACCATTTGAAGCACTTTATGGGAGAAGGTGAAAGACACCAATCAATTGGGATAGGTTGGAAGACAAGGTAGTCTTTGGACCTGAGATGCTTTCAAAAATGGAGGAGTAGGTTAAAATAATCAGGCAGATATTAGTCGAGGATAATGATAGGAAGAAGAGCTATGTTGATCTGAAGAGAATCACTAAGCAGTTAGCAATAGGTGATAAAGTATTTTTGCAGGTTAAGCCTCAAAAGAGCTCGATTAAATTTGGGAAGTTAGAAAAACTTTCACCAAAATATGTGGGACCCTTCAAGGTTTTATAATTGATCAATCATGTAGTGTATACGATTGCATTTCCACCATCTCTAGCTCTATTACATAATGTCTTTCGTGTATCTTATCTTAAAATATATATAGTTGATCCTTCACATTTGTTGGATTGGAATTCTTTGTAGATTCTAAATCCTAAGGTGGTCATGATAGAACCAATTAGATTAACTGACACTCATAAAATTCATTTGCATAATAGATAAATGTCACATTACAAGGTCTTATGGGACTAATACTCTAAGAATAGTGCTACTTGGGAGGACTCTGATGACTTCTATAGGATATTTCCACATTTGTTTATTTGATTTGATGTTATATACTATGTTATTTTTTATGCTAAACTTTGTTTGTTATTTAGAACTATTGTTAGAATAAATGTTATCGAGATGATGACCAGCTTTAGGGGGAAGAATGTTACATTTTGATCCTCTCATTAAGCTGATTTACCTAATCTTCCATAGATTATTATGGTTGTTAAATTGATTTGTTAATTTTTAACTAGATTTTTAAGTCATGTGTTGTTATGGGATAGATGTATGTTACTTAGATTTCATGATTTCATTAGTATGAGATGGTTAATTATGAATTATGTACATAATGATTAGGTTACATTTATTTTTATAGCATTGTTTAATGATATATATATCATGATGTAATTGACCAACTACTTTCTTGTCATGAGTTGGATGCAGGAGAGTTCATCCCTCAGAGCATGACGAAGGGAGAGCATCATTAGAGAAGGTGACGTATACGGAGATAGTGAAGGATGACAGAGGAACTGCTAAGACCCATGTACACACCACATTAGATTTAATATGTTATATGCATTATATGTTTGACTTGTTAGAGTTAGTACATTTTGAAAGTTAATTACAGTTAGACATTAGAGTTTGCATGTTTTAAATGTTGGTGCATAGATAAGGAATAAATATTGTATGTGATTGCATTTCATATATTATACGTAGACTCAATGTTTAATGTTGTAGTAGGATTATATAAGATTACTTTACTTGTGTTTGTTTATGATTACAAAATGTAAATCTAATTATTATTATATATAGACTAGTAAAATGTCTTTAAAATGTTTGAGAACATTAAGCTTACTATTATTGATATTCTAGAATATCATTATATGCTAAGCTATTAAAATAAATAAATACATATATAGCCTATATACAATAGTAATTGATTAAAATAATTATCTTGTTATAATTAGAATCAATAATTGATTGGTCTATCATTTTGATATATAAAATATAATTGACATTTTAAAATAAGATAATTACCTTTATTTTATATTAAGGAGGTTGAATTATCCTAAAATAATAACCTAAGAGCTAAGCCTAATCTTGTTGTCTTACAAGGACTACGTTAAAATTTGAAAGTATAGTTATCATTTTGAAAATGATTAAAAAAATAGGCTTTGAAGTGGTATACTCGATCATGAAATGTAGGTTGACATGCACAATTTTGAAATGAATATTTTGATGAATATAGAATTAAGGAAATTTCATTAGGGCATGTATAAGTAAGGTTAATAGCAGTTAACTGGTTAATAGTTACTATTAAACTGGGAAAGCATAGATCTTGCATGGTAACTATGAGTTTGGAAATTTTCATGCAAAGATCGATGGGAAAAGTAGATTAGAATAAAGGTGAGTTGAGAGGAGAATGAGGTATGGTGAGGAAGAGAAGAGAAATGCATAGCAAGGAGTAAAAAATATTCAAGTTCATCTTGTCTCAATTTTGGAAGCTACTTATAAGGTTGGTGAAGTAATTAATTTCAATTGCTTGCATAATTATTGTATATGGTTTGAATTAGTAGGGTTTAGAAATGAGTGTAAAATAGAAATATATCATAGGATTAGCCATGTGGATGGTTTGAACATCCACAAAACTAAACCAAAATGCCTGCCTAAACCTTAAGACTTCAAACAGGTTAGTTTTGGGTGCTGAGTCGTTAGGGTATAAGGAATTTAAATTCATGGAAATACAATGCCCTAGTTGAGATCAAAACCCTAGGCAAATGAAATTGCAGTATATATACACATAACTAAGTTTAACTATTTAAAGACATATATATATATATATATATATATATATATATATATGTATTACAAACTCATAAATAGAGAAACTACTTGATGGGTATGTTACCTATATACATATATATGGATATATATTTATATATAGGAATATATACAGATCTGGATGAATATATATTAATTGGATCTGAGTTAAAAAAAATTAAAATGGTTTAAATTGAGTAGTATTTATACTATTCTTTTCAATTTTATAAATACATAATAAACTTATTATGTGGACTGTAGATTTGATTTTGGACTGTGTAAATTTGATAGACAAATTATAAACATAATTGTTATATTTCTGCATACATAGAGTTTGAGTGTTTAGAATACAGATGTGGGGTACATATATATTCATATATGACCTGTGCAAGTAGGGCATATATAAATATATGTGTATGAAGATATATAAATTTATGGTTCAAAACATGGAACATGTATAGTTATGTCGAATCCAAAAAGTTGTAGATTTATTTTAACATTGAAATAAGACATACAGTCAGACTATGTATATGTGACAGAATAAACACAGAGTTATACTTATGTCAATTTAAATTTAAGGTTGACAATAAATAGCAAAGACATATGTACATATGTATATATATGTCAACTAGGTGTGGGTTTATTTTAACTATGAACCCTGTATATATGTCTATATGTATGTATATGCATATGTTATATATGTGTCTTGTCTTTGAAAACATTGTATGATATGAATAATGTGTGGAAATATAAATACATAAGACTGTGTTTTTAAATGTAAACAAGTTAAAGACTGAGATGATGTTTGCATAAGGTGTTTACATCTAAACCATTGACTGTATATTTTTACTTAAACCAGAATGATTTAAATATATATACAATTGGTTTATAATAAATACAAGAATTTATAGATTTTTGTGAGTTTTTGTCCTTAGTTATATGATTGAAAACATTGTGAGTGTTTACTTAAAACACTATTTGAAAATAATATACCTGATAGTATGAATCAAAGATTTATGGTTTTGGTATTTGGGTAAAATAGAGTATAGGATGTGGAATAATTCTGGGGTCAAAAACATACCACATTTAAATTAGAGTTAATTACAAATTTAGTTGGGGGATAAATAAATTAAGGAGACTCTTTTTAAATTTATATAATTGTTCTTAAAAATGTTATTGAATAAAATAATCTTGAGATAAATGGAAATGTCATGGTAGGGCAGAATGATGTGTGTGTGTGTGTGCGTGTGTGTGTGTGTGTGTGTGTGTGTGTGTGTGTGTGTGTGTGTGTGTGTGTGTGTGTGTGTGTGTGTGTGTGTGTGTGTGTACATATATATATGTGTACACACACACACACACACACACACACACACACACACACACACACATGTGTGTGTGTGTGTGTGTGTGTATATATATATATGCATGTATATATATGTGTGTGTGTGTCTGTGTGTATATGTGTGTGTGTGTATGTACATATATATGTACACATACACACACATATATATACATATACATATATATATACACTATGGGATATATATATATATATATGAATAATGTATAAATATATATGTTGTATATTTATATGTAAAGATGGATTCACATACATATATAACAGGTATGAATATGTTGAATGAATACCTAAAGTTATTGTATGGATTAAATAGTGAAGATGAAAACATAATGGTTAGGGTAGTTTAATTCTTATGCGATAAAACCTCTCAATAGGCATAATGAAAAAAAAGATTTTACTTTGGATCTATAAGTAAATTTTTTATTGCTACTATTATAATAAATTAGTATGTGCCATATGTGTTGAGATGTTGATTTTATTACATTGTATTTACTTATAGAAAGTAGATTATTTTAAATACGTTGTATTCTACCTGTTTGGTAAATAAACTTGTTTTTTATGATTATTGTTTATGTAATGAATAATAATAATGAGGTTCATTCATATGTTTGACAGACTAAATATATGTATAGTAATTATTTTAGTAATTATCATGTGTTTGTACTTGCTAGCAAAAATAATTATATGAACCAGTTGGTTATAATAATGTTAACCAAATCTCATATTGATGGTACTAAGTAGTTATACAGACTTAACTAGATTACTTAACACCATCAATGCCAGATTAAGGTAATTTGATCAAGTGGTGTGTATGAATTTAACTTATCCTATATATTAATAGTTATTTTAAAAATTTGGCCAAAGTAATGTTTAGATAGACATTGTCATTTCATATGTATGATTTACATGCTTGTGTGATATCATGTTAGAATGTATTTCTTTATGGTACCCATCATGTAGTATAAATCTTATAGCACACAGGTACTAACATGTCTCTCTAGCTTCTTGCACCATTATTATCTACCCATCCATGAAGGGAGGGCCATTTATTAATTAGGGGATTGTGTGGGGGATTGATGATCTATGGTTAGTGTGTAAAAGCGCTCAGATGATGCTCTCCCTCCCCACTACAATACTTACTTGGAGACTACACTTGAAATTATCAGAGATATAAGAGTTAGAGTGACTCAAACTCCATGGAGAATTATATTTATGTTAAGGCATAATGCCTGTTATAAATGTAATTGATTTATTATTGTACATTAACAGTAGTGGTTGTATTATTGTACTATCCATGGCTGGATTTTAATATAATTACTTTACTTATGTAGTTATGTTATGTTACATAAAATGCTAGTGATCAGTAACTGTTATTGCTACATGCTTTCTTATGTTTAATAACCTTAGTTAGTATGGTAAAGTCACTAATTAGATTCTCGTATTGTAATCTAATGAATAATAAGTGTTGTGTAAATATTTTTAAAAAAATACTGTGTTATTCTAGTAAATACCTATGGGGATGTTACAAAAAAATCTCTTTTTAAAGGTATTTGATATCTATATAAGCATTATCTATTGAGCCCTTATACACTACTGAACATTGAGAAAATCTACCTTATTATTCCCAAATTAAAAATCATTCACTAGGAGTAATCACAATCTAAGTTTGAAGCATCTTAAATCAAGTCAAAAGCTAACATTGTCAAGTATCAAAACCAAATTACTAGTTATATGCATATAGTTAAGAAGCATGGTTGAGCAATCACATAAGGTGGGAGAAATACATGTGGTTTGATTCCCTTCATGGAGTATATATATTTTTTAGTAGTGGTCAATTATCAATAGGGGTTATTTGGATCAACTACGCCCATCACAAACCCCCTATCTTTTTTTGGTAGGTATTTAGCTCTCGTAAGTACACCTAGGGTTCCCAAAGTAAAGAGAAGGAAAATAAAAGTTTTTTCATGACACTAATAAAATAAAAATGTCATACCTCTCAATAGACATGGGTGCAAGTGTCAAAGCCATCATAATTTCATCACAGTTAAATCAAATTAGTTTGTAGTCAACAGACATGGATATACTATGTTGTTGTATAAGGAGCACATACTTATTCAGATAAATTCGTAAACTCTAATTCTAGATCTAAACTACCATGTTCTTGCATTTCTCATTATCAAATAGCTACTACATGTAACTAGAAACTATAAAACACCAAATAGCTTTCTCTTGGTTGTCCTTACTATTTTTATCATATACCACTTGTCAATCAATTTCAATTGTCAATTATGATTTACATTTAGATTAATATTTAAATGTCATATACTAAAATTTTAATAATATTTCAAAGTTTTATATGTATTAAACACTATTAAATTAAAAACAGGGTAAAACACTCACCCTAATATAAAATATAACACTATGAAGGCATCTAGAAAGCACAAGCATACCCATGTTCACACATACGCACTCTATTTCTAAATTTGAGCACTCATAATCACTTTTTATGTTATTATCCTCCTAAAGACCTATACAAAGACACACCAAGCTAAATAATTTAGTCTTCTAGTGTATTTGTTATATACCAAGTTACTATATTATAGTAGTTACACTCAAATTTATTTGGTTATCATACATATTAAGCATTTTGCCTTTTCCATGTTTTATCCTATTAGGGTCACATCAATCCAAAATAGATAAAACAAATGTAAAGAGGTAAACAAATGAATTTCTTAGGATTCATTTATTAGGAAAGCATCACACGCAAGAAATAGACTAAATTGATGAAGATCGATTTAGTAGGAAATATAAGGGATGATATAGAACTAAATCGATATGGATCGATCTAGTAGTAAAAAATAAAGATATTAAGTATAATGAAAGGAATGAAGGGGGCATAGACTTGAAAGAGGATAAACATAATTGAATGCATGATAGTAATGTTAATTAGGTAATATAATATAAATTATATATCTCTTATAAAACACCACAAACTGACCCCACCCCTTTTCTCAATGCGCTCCTTAGGACATGCAGTTTGGAAGAATAATGCATTGATGAGTCCTATAAAAGAGATCATTAGTGATTGATTTGTCATTATTTTTCTTATAATTATGTCACTTTGAAACCTTTCTTAGGCAAACTAATTAATAAGATACTCATGTATTTTTTTAATCTTTAGTACTCTTTCACTACATACGCATATTATTTTAGCTACACTTGGATAGTCTCAAAAAAAATTCAATTATATACATTTTTTAGATCAACACCAACATCAAAACTAATTCTCAATGACTTCAAATGCTACCTAGACAATTTTTATTTTTCAAAGATTTCAAGTCACCTAAATGGCCCTTTTTGTTCAATATATTCTAGTAGTCATTGTGTATTTTTTAGTATATTATTTTATCATTCTTTGATATGCCATAAATTTTACATTTGGAAATATTTTTTATTAAATTAAATTGCATAGTTTTTTTCTCTTCACATCAATGCACTTTGTCTTAGAAAATACCCTATTTGGGAGCTTAGTGGTAGCTAAAAATACTTTAATAGATTATTTTTAAGTTAGTGCCTGATAACCATCTACTCTATATGAGCCTTACTCACCGGACCCTTAGCACATGATGAATTTATGGATACCTTTAGGTCCAAAAATTATTATTTTTTGGATAGAAAAATGACAGATTTTTCACTCATGCATTAAAACAAATATTTTTTATTTATTTATTTTTCATGTGAAAAATGTAGTGGTGCAATCAGATTACTGGTTTTAATTTAGATACTACAATTTTTTCCATTTTATTTATTTTTTCATTTAGTAAGGAATTACTAAACATTATGTGATACCTCATTTATAAATGGGTACCCATTGTGGTGTTTTTGAGAATCATATTATGAATGGTTTTTTCTTGAGTACATTCAATGATGGATCAACCATCGTGTACCCCAAAACAACTTGGTGGGTGCTTATTTAGCACCTTGTCTAGTGTTTCATTCAACTCAAATTATGAATGGTTTTTTCTTGAGTACATTCAATGATGGATCAACCATCGTGTACCCCAAAGCAACTTGGTGGGTGGTTATTCATTCAACTCATTTCATGATCATATGAGATATATTGATTAGTGATTAAGTTTATCCCCTCATTTGTATTTCTTTCTTTCTTCATATTGACACCTCCTTATCTAATTGACCATTGGCCTTGAAACATGATCAATGTTTGGGTGTTCAAGAGGTGGGATATGTCCACACATATAATTATTTATATGAGGGGGATTTCTATCATATTAGCAATTAATTTTATGTTTGAATTATATAGTTTTAAATAGATATTAATATTCAACACCATTTCCTTCTTTACTTGGTATATACAGTGTCTCAACACCAATGTATTCCAGTGAGATGGAATGGCATCCATAAGGACCTTCATATTGATTGGTATTATTTGACATATAGTCAATAGTACTTTAGTTATGACCCATTGCAATACACTTATAAATGACATTAGAGTTTTGTGAGTTAAATTATCATTTTATGATGAAGCTTTAGCATCATCTTCAACATAGTCTCATGCATGTATTAGTATTTATGCTCCCTCTTGGATAAAGTATCGTGATATTATTCTACAGTGGTTTTGATTGTTACCAATAATGTTTAGTGTTTTCTTTAATTAGGAATATTTTTTTATGGGATATGTTCTTCATGGCTCTCTCAACACCAAAATATGCTTGTCGTGCCTTCCAAATAGCTAGTATGGTTAGAACATCCACTTCAAATAATGTGTCATCACCATAGGTAGTATTAAGAGTTTATCCTCTCCTAATCTCTTAATGTATTTCTTATCATGTATCTAATCCATGTGTTCACCATCTTCTTTAGAGTCATTCTTTGAGAGACAATCACATATTTTTCTATATCATCTAATTCAACATTATGTGGGGGGTGTATGTGGATATGTATGTGATTATATTACTTATTGGTAGTGATGTTATTATATATTTATGCATTGCCTCTGGTCACTATTTCATACAGTTATGTTGTTTATGCTTATTTTACATGGACACCTAATATAGCCTAGTTTTTGGGACCCATATTTAAGGTTTTGTCTCCCTCACTCACTTAATTTTTTTTAAGTTTTTTTTTAAAGTGGGGTGTTGAACACTACTTCACTTTATTATTTTAATCTTACTTACATTAGTGTATCTTACTTCATCTATCCTTTGAAACCATACATCTTAGTGGGGAATGTTAGTTATATTAGTATATTCACTATTGTATAATCTAAGATGAACTTTTATTAATTATTTATGGATAATTATAAGTTATATGGATATCATTATCAATATTTATTTATAGTAACTTATTTATAAGTTACTTTTAAATAAAATTATTTTTAATGGTTATCCTAAAAATAGGGTTTTATTTTTTGAGATAATATCCCTAATAGGTAGATATTCCTTCCTATTGTAGTCATCTAAAATTTCACTTGAGTGCCAAGAGTGTTACTTGAGACCACCCATCCCTATCTGAGCCCTACACCTATCTTACGGCCTATTTAGACACTTATCCAACTTTTGTGCAAGCCTTACACATTCCTAGACATCTCAAAATTAGTCTCAGACCCTTCTTTAGGCATCTAATCCCTAAGTGTATTAGGTTCTACCACATGGACATTAGTGCTATAATTGAACACTAACGCCATAATGTTAATGACATAGTTGGGTGTTATTTTCCTTTTCACTCTTTTTAGCCCCAATATATATGTTTTCAATTCCTAAGACACCTATGGTCAGCCTAGACCTATTTCAAACCCCACAAACACCATATCGATATATATACATGACTTTTATCCCTTTATTCACTAGATGGAAATCATATACAAATTCACACAAACAAGCATAGAACAAGTTGTGTACAATAAAGGTTATTAATCCCTATTATATCTTACTTCTACATACAATCATTTATAGCCCTCAAAATCTTAAAAGACATAGATTTCTAGTCCCAAGCCTCACTCAAAGCATTCAAAATGGCATTCACATTATCTATACTTGCACTTTCATCATCATTTAGGTGGGGAGAACTACATTAGTCTTGATTCCTCCTTGAAGTATTGGTATTTAAGCAACTCTCATCACAACAGGGTGTTGAGGATGTCTAGCCTAACCAACTAACACATGGTTACTACTTGTTTCAATAAAATTCCTTAATCACATGGAGGTCTAGGGTTTACATAAAAAATTAGTCAAAATAGGTCACAGATAGTGAATCAAGGTTTGTCCACATAGAAACAACTTGGCAAACTCAGACATAGTGTTCCCAAAAGTACAAATCAGTTCTTGCACAGAAGACATTAGCACCAAAAGTGGACACTAGTGCCACAATGCTATTGTCTAAGGTAGGGAACTATTATATAGGAGGGTTTCTAAAACTTGGATCCTAATTATGACACTTAGACTAGCTCATGTACTAATTTTCAGCTTTTGGATCCTTCATCTTAGGGAGTTTCTAGCTAAGTATTCATTTGTGTCATTTATTGCTATTATTAGAAACATTAGATTAGCTCAGTTATTTCACAAATCAATCAAAGTATTTATTTCATATTTTATATCCTAATTTATTTTACCCATACCCTTTAACAACCAAGGGATTACACTCCATAAACCTTAAAAGTTAAATCAATTAGTGAACCCAACTTAATTTGAATACTACCTAAACCCTAGCCCTAGATGTTATTAAGGTTTGTACCATTCTTTTTCCTATTTCCCTTGGCTATTTTAGGCTTTTCATATTTTATATATTTTATTTTAGCAGCACTATTTCATTTTATTTTCTATATGCCATCTCAAAAAGTTATATATCTTCTTTTAAGAAGAAGTGTTAGGCTTAGTGGAATTCCTATTGAGCATACTCAAATTCTTTCCATTCAAGATTATACCATGGATGAAGGACTAGTTACAACCACCATAATTAATCCTTCACACCTTGATTATGTGGATTTCAAAGATAATGCACTTGAAGATGAGTAATACAATCAAAATCAAAATGATACATAAGATGGAAATTGGGACACCCTCACCCCACTTAACAATGAAACTCTTATAGTCGATAAGGATGAGATTTTATAGAGTTTCAGAGATAGACTTTGAGAACAGACCCATGATCATGCATAGATTTTTCAAGCCATAATGTAAATAAAGAACAAAACAAATAATGGTCAATCTTCTACTCCCCCAGATAACAATATTGTTACACCTAATTTGGGGGCAACTCAGATTCCACAATAACCTATTTTATATCAAAAACATTCAACAATGGAAACACCTCCTATGGTTAGTTCCTCCTCTTCATATATATAATCCCCTATGTATGATATCTATGATCTACAATCTGAGGTGTTACATCTTTAGCAGGGTACTACTAGGCCATCTCATGCCTTGGATTCTCATGTTATTTTACATACATATTTAGCACAACACATGGAAAGAAATCCTTTGCCATATAGATTTTTGGCACCTAAGCTTACTTTGTATGATTTTAAGGGTGACCCAAAGCACCATCTATAAGCTTTCCATGTAGCATGTTTGAACTATGTGTCCATTGGGTCCTTACTAAATTATTGCCATGTAGTCTAAAGGACTATGCCTTGTAGTGGTTTTATAATCTTCCAAATCAGTCCATCACAACATTTAATCCTTTGGTAGGTACATTTTTGGCACACTTTTCAATTAGCATCAGTGATAAGGTTTTATATGCTCAAGTGGCTCAACTCAAGCAAAAATCCAATGAGCCTATAGCAAAATATGTCTTACGATATAAAACTATATTGGCAAAGATGACTAACCCCATGGTAGATAGAGAGATCTAAGACATATTCAAACAAAGACTAATACCAACATTACATGAGGCTATATTATTTAATAAGTTTCCAACATTCATAGATTTAGGCCACACAGTGAAAGAAAGGGAAGTCAAGCTGCTCTCCATGAGAAAATTAAAATACATGACTGGATCAAATTCAACTAATAATTGTTTTAATAAGGCTCCATAAAAGGTGAAACCTGGTGAGAACAAGAATGATTCAAAAATAATAGTTAATGTAATTTTAGAGCCACCTCCTCACTTGGTTTAATTAGCCCCTCAACAGAGGGTTTTTACAAAACCTTCAGAATCACCAACACATATTTTATAGTAGTTCTTGGAATACAAGGTTGTATCTCTCCTTCCCATCAAAGAGGTTGATATGACTAGACCTCTTCCAAATATATATGATTATAATGCATTATGCAACTATCATAGTGCATCAGACCATACTACAAATAGATGCATTAGTTTGAGATATAAGATTTGATAGAGGCAAATATCATTGATGTGGGCACACCTACAGAGGCACCTAAAGTTCAACCAACAGAAGCTAAGGCATTGAAAATATTTTTGCATCTATTTCTAAAACATACAGCTAATAAGGTAGGAGGCACTACAGATGTTCACTACACATATCAGGCATATCCACCACTGGCATCCTATCATACTACTATAGAGGACACACACACCCTACATAATATCATTGGTGTATATCATACTACAGTGCCAACTATACTTTTCATCACTTTCTCAAAGCAGGAGATTGTCAATGATGATTCAAATTTATATGCACCCTTTGTATGAGCATACATTGATTGTCATCTTATTCAGTGTCATGGTTGACAATAAATCATGTCAAGATGTGTATTATCACACTTATATAAAACTTGGGTTATTAAGACCATGACATTTATGTGACTGATATAGTTATTCATGGTTTTAGTGTCCATGTTTAGATTTCCATTGGGGAGATTGTACTCCCATTATAGGTTGGGCCAACACATGTGGCCACTAAGTTCTTAGTCATACCTAGTGCAAGCACATTTGACATGTTATTGGGTAGGTCACAGATATATTAGATTAGAGCCATTCCATCCACCGTACATAGATAACTCAAGTTTATGCATGTTAATCAGGTGGATATAGTTGAGGGCCTTCCATATGGGTATCCTTTACCTATCCCAAAGATAGTTACATAGTTGCAACTAATTATAGTTCTGAGTACATTTTATATTAATATACCACATATTGTAGTTGAGCCACCAATGTAGGCAATGTCTACTTCTACAGTGTTACCACGTACACATACTCTCCAATGGAGACCCTTATTAAAGAGACCCATGTGTCAAAGACATGTCATAGCTTCTAAATAACCTCTCTCTATTGGGGATTAGTAATTACATTCGATAATTTAATAATTAGTAATTTACAATATGGTAAATTACTTAGTAACATTATTGTTATGTAATAATAATGTATATTTGGTTGGTTTTAAGAATATATTATATACGAGTAATATTGTTATGAAGAACAACAATAATTACGTATATAATTTGATTTTTTTAGATAGATTATTTGGGAGATATTATGGGTAGTAGAATTTCCTAGAAAATAGGATGGGTTCCTATATATTTATAAGAGTGTGTAATATTCAAAGTGTGAGAAATAATATATTGTGTGTTTAATATTATGTGATTGAAATAATTATGAGTTTGGATCTATTGTGTATTGCATGAGTTAAATCTATGTTAAAGATCATCAAATACCTAACATTGGTATTGGAGCATGGATATCCTACCTATGAAGAGTTATATGTGATGGCATACTTTTAATTATTTATAGCTATTATGTGTGTCATATTAAGGAGTAACCATGGCATGCAACCTTGTGTAATTCTTCACGACCCGTGGAATAATGTGTAGTTATAGATCAATTAATCAAACCTTTATGCATAGGTTGTAAGAGACTAGATGCATGACATATTGAGCTATTTTCAAACCATCAGTCAAATCATCCTTAAGTCACCTTATCAAATTTGTGTTAATAGCACCATTAATGATTCAATGTCAAGTCTTATAGCTCTATACAACTGTGTATCCTTGAGTCTTCATTATTTTGGCCCATTGGACACTTGCACCCACTTCATCATATTTTTGGGGGTTCTGAGTGGTGCAAAGATTTTTATACTAATTTTTTTTTTCATTTTGTCTTGTTACATTCACTTCTCTATGGGCATTTTACCAGCATTATTATTTTAGTTTGCCTCTCTACAAATCTTGACAGTCTGTTTGACTTCAAAGTGAGGACAAATATGTGTTATGAATAAATAGAAGACAATAATGATACTTGAATATTATATTATTATTTAAGGTAGGACTTTTAGGCACTCTGGCAATATATCCTCAATCTCATTACTTGCAATGTCTAGCTTTGATAGTTATTTGCATTGGTTTCTACATAATGGTATTCATGTTGTGTTATGGCTTGACTATGATAAATTTTCATTTCTTATTTTGTGCCCAGTTGTAATCAATTTGAGTATTTTACCATAATTATCATTGTTTAGACTGCAAAGCCAAGGGTAAGTAACCCATGTTAGTAATCGAATTGAGTTTCACTAACATGCTTTTGCCAACATCTCAATAGACCTGCACCAATTCAAAACATCATTTAAAGAGGTTGTCTCATGTACCATCATCCATTATTTACTTAAAACATCATATGTTATAGAGTATGTGTATCAGTATTAATTAGAGTCTAAGTAGTCAATCAATCTATGTTAATTTAAATTTTTCTTCATTATTTGGTATTTTATATAGTTTGGGTTCATTGTTTAGTTATTATGTGTCTTTAAGACTTGATCAATTTAAAAGATTTATTAATATTATGATTAGTGGTCATTAATAAAAATAAGAGTTGATAATATTAGATGACAAATATTGTTTTAGTTACTAGGGGGTCTTCAAAATAAAAACTAGTCATGTTCAATATAAATATTTGGTATTCAAATTAGATGTTTTGTATTTTGTCTAAAATTCAAAGTGTCAAAGTAACCTTTGAGTCGGTTTTAAAATGTGTCATTTTTTTATTAAATATTCAATGTGTTTTTAAGTCTATAGTTGGGGGCATCATTAAAAAATATAAAATACATTTCGTTATGGATGCATTTTTGTGTGACCCTGACATCCTATTCATTGTTTCACATTGAGGAGGAAGTGATACAAATACACCCAATGTGCAAATAATTATGTTTCACATCTTCACCAGATAAGTAAGCAATGTCACATGAAGGAGGTTAGAGGCCTTGGAGGATGGAGGTCATTCAAGCCTCGTATTAGCCACTAGCAATGGGGCCAACTCTACTTTGGTGGCATGTATTTTTTAGTTGTGTGGTATGGATTTTAGTTGTCAGCTTTTTAGTGTGGTCTAAAGAATAAGAACAAATGTTTATATTCTTATTCACTTGTGAGTATTTCCCATGTAAACCTTTTTGTAGAAGCATTATATAATGTTTATCAAAATGTATTTTAACAATCATGGTGTAAAGGTTATTGGTAAACATGTTAAAAAACCATGTGTAAAGTTTTTGGTGAGCTTGGAAAACCAATTGTGTAAGGTTTTTGGTGAATCTAAAAAACCAATTGTGAAAGGTTATTTGTACACCTGTAAAACCAATTGGGTAAGGTCGTTATTCATTGGGTAAAACTATCAGAAGACAAGTGTGGAGGATGAATAAAAGCATAGGTCTTTATTCAAAACTAGGTGGTGGTTGTATCCATCCATGAAATCCACTTGTAATAATATAATGTGATGGTGTTTTGTGTAAGCTTGATGTTGCATAGTTGAATAGAAGATCATGAGCACATAGAGGTGGCACACTATAATTGCATAATGATATATGTTTTACCATGTAAAAACTAAGGGGGGTAATGTTGGGGATTAGTATTTACATTGGGTAAATTAATAGTTATTAATTTATAGTATGGTAAATTACTTATTAGCATTATTGTTATGTAACAATAATGTATATTTGGTTAGTTTTTAGAATATATTATATACGAGTAATATTGTTGTGAATAATAATACTAGTTATGTATATAGCTTGGTATTGTTACAAAGATAATTTAGGAGATATTATGGGTATTAGAATCTCCTAGATAATAGGATGACTTCCTATATATTTATAAGAGTGTGTAATAGTAAAAATGTGAGAAATAATATATTGTGTTTAATATATTTTGTGATTGAAATGATTATGAGTTTGGATCTATTGTGTATTGCATAAGTTAAATTTGTGTTAAAGCTCATCCAATACCTAACACTCTACCCATTTCATTCTGAGATCAATGTTATTGAGTTCTAATGGTTCTTAGCATAGAGCATCCATGTCAACTACAACATCTTCTATCAAATGGGTCCCTATGAACCCTACAGTTCACAAGCTAGTTTAGCTAGCTTCATAGATTTAAAGCATAATTCACATGCTAGTTCAGTCAACTTCTTATATTCCTAGCCCTACTCCATAGGTAGTGTTAGCTATAGATCACTTAGTATAGATGATCCCTATACCACATATACCTTTTCAAATAGCACACATGATCATTCTTATTTTGTTTGATACAAGGCACCTTGATAGTGAGTCTCTTGTAAGACTCATCGATTAATATGTTCCTACCTACTTGTCCAAAGCTTCCTTTGTTCTTTATTCTTATATATAGTTTCATTTTCATGTTGCTTATACATAACTTATATACAGAAAATAAAAATAATATAATATGTCAAAAACATTCAAATATTTTCATAGAAAATACAAATTATAGATTATATGCATTTTCATGTTCATATTTCTTATACTTGTTAGGTACTATATATGCTAGTTATCTTAGTATAGTTAGTTTTATCATACATACATGTTTCATTTATTCTTCTCAAGTGTTCACATATTTCTATAGGATTTAGGTCCATCACACAGATCTAGATTTGCTACTATTTACCCATTGAGGGCACATGCATAGGTTCCTCATTTGACACATTAGCCCATTTAGGGGCATCCTATACATAGTTATGATGGTTAGGTTACATATTTATAAAATCTATATCATAGATTTAACATTGTTTATATTTTGATATTGGTCATTCTACGCTACACATATTGTTTGCTAACTACTACTACTCTAGACTTAATTTATGTACACATTTGCTCTTATACAAACTTGTACCACATGTTCATGCATACTTTCATTTCTAATTTTACTAGTTTATACTTGATTATGTCACTATGCTTCTACATCTATTCGATGACATTTGAATATGCCATTATTCTATGGCTCTAAGCCACTTCTTTTCATTGTATGTATGTTTCAAACATGTGCCCATGTCTGTGTGTGTGCATTTTACATTGTGTATGTAGACATTTGAACATGTCCTTCCATGTGGATATAAGCCAACCTTGTTTGTTCTATACATATGTGGACATTTGAACATGTCCTTTTATGTCTTGCTTTCTCAAATTTCATGACACATGTTCATGTCCCTTATATTATGGTCCCTTGTCCTACTTTGTGTGTCTCATGTGCATTGTATGTATGCCTTCATGTATGCATCATGGCCATGACACTTGTATTTTTCTTATTACACACTCTAGTTTTAGATTCCATGAGGGACCTCATGCATCTCCCCTTCCTCCTTGGGTGCCTTGATGGACATCATTCACCATCCCCCTAGGTAGTTACTCAGATTTATTGTTCATACACATTTTTACATTGTTATATTTATCTTGATAGCCTTGTGAATGCTAAATCTAACATACTTCATACATTATAAATTTATGCTCATATTATCCTACATTTCGATGTCATGTATACACATTATGTTGGTTTATTGCATAGATATCATATATGTTTAGGCTAACACATATCATGCAAAGCTTTTCTTTTGATGACAACTCTTGCATAGGTTCAAAAACTCCCCTCAAAAAAGAGGGAATTCACATAGGTTTGACATAGAGATCAGGCCATTTAATTACTCTCAGAGTATAGCTTCTAACATGTAGGCATAGAATACAAAGCTCAATTTCAAGAAAACACAATGGAAAATAGTCAAGCATATATCAGAGTCAGTTTGGCAAAAAATAACATAGTTGGACACTAGTGCCACAATGTTATTGTCCAAGGTATGGCACTACTATCTAGTAGCCCCAAAAATAGGAAAATCTAGATTTGCCAAAAAGGTACAATAGGTACAATCCAAGTTTGCACATATTCAATTATAGATTATCAATTTCTACTTAATTTTTCACAAAATCATACTAGTTTGCTTATATTGGGGGCATCATGTGTGACATGATCACTCCCATTTCCATTTTAGATACTCAGATATAGATTATTACAACTCAATCCAAAATCCATATACTAAAATATTAGATTTGGGGATATGTGCATTACATGTTGTTTTTGTATACTCACTTATGCACCAATTGATTAGATGGAATGGCAAATTCCATGTCATTATCTACATTGTACACACTAGACACCATGTTCTAGTTATGCATCAAATTGATGCCTTACTCCATCTATAACATTTGGCATTACCACGTAGTCCCTAAGCTACATACCCGAGTGCCCGAGAAGCCCCTAGGATGACTTTCATTCTAGAGTTCTTAAGTAGCTACAAATCCATTATATATAGTCTTAGTTATAATCATATAGGTTCAATTTCATTATGTAATTCAATTACAAATACATCCACTACACATGGGTAAGCAATTATGGAGTCATAATCTACTTGAGTTCTTGAGCCACCTCCATAAAAGTGTTGGATAAGCCATCATTTCAATCCAAGATATTCACAGATCATGATCCACCAAGTAGGGGTGGGCAATAATAGATTTAAGGCCATATTGAGTTCACCATATCAATTCAAGTTATTCATCGACTGATCACTATATAGATGCATACACACAAGATGTCACCAGCTTTATACATTGGTTTACTTACCTAGTAAGGTACATTTGTTCTTTTCCTTTATCTTATCTATTTAGTCATCTTTGTCTTTGCTTCTGATATTAGCTGAGGACTAATCTATGCACATTTAATTTTCAAGATACGTAATAGAGTATGCTTCACATACTCAGATCTAGATTCATGGGCTTTGCCTCTTAGGTAAGTCCATGTACCTTTTTTTCCTTTATCCTGGTCATTTTACTTTGTTGCTTTTCTAAAATAAAGGTGGGGGGGTAAATGTAATCATATAAAATGTTTTCTAAGTGCCAAGAGTGCTATCTAAAACCACCCATCCCTAACTTATCCCTAGACCTATCTTAGGGCCTATTTAGACACCTACACAACTTTTGTGTGGGCCTTACACATCCCTAGACATCTTAAAATTAGTCCCAGGCCCTTTTTTAGGTATCTAGGCCCCTAGTACCTTAGGTTTTGCCACATGGACATTAGTTCCATAACTAGACACTAGCACTGCAATGTTAATGTCCTAGTTGGGTGCTATTGTCCTTTTCCATCTTTTTATCCCTAAAGGATATGTTTTCAATTTTTAAGACACCTAGGGTTAGCCTAGACCTATTTCAAACCCCACACAAGCACCAGATCAATATATATACATTAATTTTATCCTTTTATTCACTAGATGTAATTTAGATGTAAATACACACAAATAAGCTCAGAATAAGTTATTCATAATCAAGGTTATTAATCCCTATTCTACCCTACTTATACATACAGTCATCTACATCCCTCCTAAACTCAGAATACAGAAATTTCTTGTCTCAATCTTCACTAAAACTACTCAAACTGGCATTCATACTAGCTTCACTTGCACTTGCACTAGTACTTAGGTGGGGAGAACTACATTGGGCTTGATCCCTCCTCAGAGTATTGGTATGTAGGCAACTCTCATCACAATGAGGTGTTGAGGATGTCCAGCCTACCCAAATAACACCACACATTTACTACTTATGCCAATCAAATTCCCTAATCAAGTGGAGGTCTAGGTTTTGCATATAAAATTAGTTAAAATAGGTCATAAATAACGAAGCAGGGTTTTTCCACACAAGAATAGGCTTGGAAAACTCAAACACAAGTGCCCCTAGAAGTACATATCAAATCTTGCACAAAGGACATTAGTGCCAAAAGTGTACACTAACACCATAATGATATTGTCCAAGGTAGATAACTATTGTCCAAGAGGGTTTATGACACTTGGATCTTGTTTATGATACATAAACCAACTCTTGTACTAGTTTTCAGCTTCCATATCCTTCATGTTAGGTAGTTTCTAGTTAATTATTCATTTGTGTCATGTATTTCTATTATTAAAAACATCGAATTAGCTAAGTTCTTTCATAAGTTAGTGGATGTATTTATTGCATATTTTATACCCTGAATTACTTTAATCAAATAATTAAAAACCTAGGGCTTACACTCCATAACCCTTAAAAGTTATATCACCTATCATAAACCTCATTACTTGTCTATATAATAATATGGAAGATGTGGATAAAGGTGATATCTTGTAATCCATTGTAATTTATTATGTATTGTATTCTTCATGTGAGGATGGCCTTGGGCCCTCTTGCACATTTGATTTTAATATATTGGTAGTAATTATGCATTGATCATAGATGTGTCTATATTGCTTTAATGTTTTACAATAATGCACATGCAATCATGGTGGATAGTCTTGAGGTTACATATTCAAAAATCCTATAACTTGTACCAAAAATGCATATCATGGGTCCACCAAAAAATATATCAATACTATTAGTAACATATTACATAAATAATTTTCTAAAATGAAAATTTATAGTTAAAGGAAAAATAATCAATCCATTGCTCATAATAGCTCATTACATTTATAACCAAAGAAGAGAGAGGAAAATCAATTATCATACCACCTAAACTAATTTTCCCCTTTATGATCCAAATGTAAAACTAGAACAATAATATCCCTAAACTACCATCACATCTACATAGACATAAACTCCATTATTGAGCATTAATCTCATTAGGGACCACCTATCATACTAATTCCTAACTCAACACTAAGAAATCATTTCTCTAGGTTTATGGTTGATTAAATTTTATGATTGTGCCCTAGCTTTACGCAAGTTTGTTTCACGCATGGAAATATTCAAAATTTATTATACTCATTCATGGATGCCTCTACATTTTCCCTTTTTTATTTGGAAGAATGTGGACCATTATATTTTAGAGATAGACGTATCATGTAAAATTAGAGTAAAGATAATAATAATAGGCTTCATGAGATACATCATTAGTTAATTTTATGTGGTGGGCCCCTATATAGTTATTTTCATCCAATTTTGTAATACATCAGCTATCAACATGGTTATTAAGCTTTGAACTTGTGTTGTTTGTTTATTAAGTTGGAGGCTTATACGGTGGGGCAAGGCCCTAAGATTCATCTCACAAGAGACAAAATAGAGAATATGTTGTTTGAATTGATTCAAATGTTTACATGTAATTTGGCAAGTTCCTCACTGGTAGGTTGATCCATGGCATAGATAAATCTAATGTGTGGGTTGATATGTGGTTGGGTAAGTATGTGGTGGAGCTAAAAAAAGTGACCTGCAAGGTAAAGAACATAACAATGTCTACTTTTTATATTTATTCTGAGGATGAGAGACATATCACAGGGCATAATTTGGTCATTGATGGTAGAGTCTCCATCGTCAAACCATTCCCTGTCGACTCAATAATAATGTTATCGAGCCTTGTCAACTTGCAATCATCCTAGAGAAAGCATCGCAAAAGGCAAAATGGATGAATCTAGTGATATATCAAGTGTAATAGCTTACATCGAGGTAGGACTAAGATGAGATTCAATATGAGTTGCCAATTTACATAAGGTAGATATACAATTAGCACTAAGGTGGAGTAGAAATAATAATGTTATTATTGCTCAATGTTAAACTAGGAATCCTTTCTTTGAATTGCATAAACCTCATCTTAAATGTAAAACAATCATAAGATGCTACAAATTACAGGAGCCTTCATTTGCGAGAAGCAATAAATGTCATGTGTGAAATCAAATCCACAACTCGATTACTACAAACACCGAGCTAGACTTGTCATTAATACATTTGACATAACACTCAGAAAATTATATATATATATATATATATCATTACCTATTGCATTCTTAATTGAGAAAAAAATATCTATTGAATTAACTTGATTACCTATATCCCCATTCATTGTCATACCATGAAACCAACTTCATAAATTGAGGGCTCAATGCTATACTGGCCTTAGCATCGAAGATACTTGACTTGAAGGTTGAAATGTAGAACACAAAAAAAATAGATTTTTAACCCCAGTGGAGAAAAACTACTATTTGACACCCCACAAAATCCTTCATCATTTGATACAAAGCTCAAATCTATAGTGGTGGCCACCACTATACCAACTATGAAAGATGTTGTATAAAATCATGGATAGGTATTCAAGGGGGCTGAGATGAAACCCTGGAGCAACTTTGTATAGATTACCATAGGTGATGATGATGACTACAACCTGATGTTCATGTTTAACAAGGATCAAACTCGTGACATTATAAAGAAAGAATCAGAGGTGGTGGGAAATGTTCAACCAAAGGGAGGACTACCTCCTTCTAGGTTGAGCCCTGGAGGAAATGTCATGGTTGATGGGTAGTGGCTTTTTAGATCCACCCATAACCCATCGATGGGTCACATACATATCAGACTTAGGAGGAAATGGGTTTTGGGATATACTTCAAGCCCAGGCACCGGTCACTAGTTCCTCACATACAACTTAACATATCCCATTCAACAAATTTGTTCAGACCCTCTTACAACAAAGAGAGGATAATGGAGCTTGAAATATATACACACAAGAAATAATATAGAAATTGTTCTTTAATTATTTGTTAAAGGTATTGTAAATGTACACAGTAAGATGCAAGTTTGTCTAGCCTACAGGTGAGATCCACCACAAAAACATTAGGTGTTGGAACATAGAATGTCATTCCAATTAGATTCACATTCAACTCTGAAATAACCTTTTTGACTTCCTGTAGAATATATAATTACAAAAAAAATGCCAATTCCAATACCATTTGATAATATTTCCCAGGTTTATTTCATAATATAGCAAGAAAATATGTGGATGGCATATAGTGTGTGAAGGACAGGTGAATGGCATGAAGTGTGTGAGGAACAGGTAGAAGACTTAAATTATGGGTTCCTGTAGACCCTAAAACTGGCCACCAATAACCCCAACTAGGCTTTTGCCCAATCTCCACCCAAAATACATAATTTGGCCTAGAAACACTAAAACATGCTGAATAATGTGAAATTGACATATTCAAGTGCCAATTTTGGCCAAGGTATCCCTAAATGGGGTAATACAATTTATGGGCCAGCTAACTTTGATCAGATCATTCTGAGTCAAAATGTCAATTTTGTACCTATGTGCTCTGGATTGCTCTTTCCTATCAAATCTGTTGCACAAGATGTGTGCCTTGGTTTATTGTTATTAGTAGCATCCTAAATGTGATAATGGTTCCAATGCATTTGACATGGACTTCCAATTCCAATCTAGTCAAATTTTGGACTAATAACAAAGCATTTTGATTAATTTGAGTAATTTGTGCACAAAGTGCTTAATCATGCTTAAGAGCTAATTAACCAAAATCAAGGCCTAATCAATAATTCCATGGAAACTTGTTGAATACTTATTTTTGGAAATGGATATTAAATATCTACATCATCAAGTGACCTCATTTCTTGAGAAGACATCCCTAGGCCATAAATGCCATAAATATCAGGATTCATGCCCTTCATGCCTCCCATGCCTCATCAAAGCCCTCCATGCCTCTTAATTTCCCCTTCTTCCAATGTCATGATGAGAATAATTATAAACTTAATTCCAAAAATTGAATTAATCTTCAACCACACATCTCAATCTTGAGATGGATGGTTCAGGTTGATTCTAGACATTCTCAAAGATTTATAAATAAAGAGGCCATAAACATCATTTCAAAGCTATTTTTGTGCAAAGTTATAATGCAAAAATATCTTCAAGAAGCCATTACAACTAGTGTTACAATGCCAAATTGATTCCAATCCAAGCCAAACTACAAGCCAAAGGTGCCAAGGAGAGATGGAGGTAGCCAAGCTTCCATTGTCAAGGACTTCATGAGCACAAGCTGAGCAAACCACCACGATAAAGGCATTTGGAGCATCCAAGGAAGGTGAAAGAATTCTTGTGTTTTTATTACTTACTTTTTAGTTGTGTTTATCATTTGATTTTTTTAACTAAGCTCTCCCTAGTGTCTACGCCTAGATATGTTATATTATTAGTGTGTTTCTTTCATTTTATTTTCATTTTGGAAATAAAACCATACTAACCATCCTCACTTGAGTCAAATTCCTAGATCACATTATGGCATGCCTGGTGGGACTAGATGCATCTCACACCTGAAGAAGATCATTTTGTAACTATAAAATATTTATTTGGACCTTTAAAACTCTTGAAAATTTATTTTCTAACTTTATTTTACTATTTTTGGTTGCCACAGTTTTACACAGTAACCGACGTCAGTAAGACTGATATCAATTACATGGCTTAATCGATGTCAGTTAGCAAAATTGACATCAGTTAGATTTTAGTTAGCCAAGGTAACCATCGTTAATTATAATAATTGACATCAGCCACTGTGTTTTTTCTAAAAACATAGACTTGAGAGCTATTTTTCCAAAGTTTATTGTTTCAAGCTAAAAAGAGCTTCAAAGCTAAAAGACATGCTAACATTTTTGTTGCAAGACCAAGCTTGATAGTTGTTCAAAACATGTTTAAATCACTTTTTCATTCTTAAAAATCAATTAGGAACCTTGTTTTAGTGTTTAACAAAGGACTTAGATGTTTTGGTGAATGTTTTAAAAGTTTGCAACTAAGACCAAGGGGTCAAATGAACACCACCAAATCTTTCATTTTGGGTTTAAAATTGAACACACTTATCAATTATTATTTGCAATAGTTTTTTAATCAAATTTTTGTTTGGAAAAAATAGGAATGTTGTGTGTATGCTCTTCCATTTGTCCCCTATAGGGAACCCTTGGAATCAAAAGTGCCATTCCTATTGAAAATAGCCTAGTCCAAGGCTTAGAATGAAAGTCATCTAAAGCACCCCCAAAAAACTCATCAATTTTTGGGTGACCTTAAAAATGACCCTAAAGTCTTTCTAATTTCATGATTTATTTATTTTTTATGCATCTTGACTTGCGAGGGGGAAGCTTTGACACAGGGTTTCATCTCCCAGCATTGACATTATTTGGCTCCTTTGGAATTGCACACAGGACATAGTGGCACTTTAGACATTGCACTATACTAAGTGAATAGTAGAATGTAGTGGTTGTAAAAAGGACTAGGCCTTTTTGCAACAAGCTAAGTGATACAGACCCAAAATCCATGCTTTTCTTTTGCATTGTTTGGCATGAAAGTCATTGTGCAATTGATTCCCCTCGATCATTAAAAAACTTGTTAGATCTTAGACAAATCCCCACTTGTCATGGAAGTATTGTTGGTGCAAGGTGCACCTCAAGGTCTATGTCATAGTACTATCATTAGAGAGAAGGGGGGGTGTAAGAACCCTACTATATAATGCACATTTACTTTTGGATGGACACTTAAAATTCTCTCAAATGATGTATATTGATGGATTTAAACAATACCAAGCAACCTTATTAGTTTAGGATCTAAGAACGGTTAATTAGTTGGTCTTGTCCTAGATTAAAGTCTTATTTGGAGTCAAAACTTGGTGTAAACAAATAATCCAAACCAAACACATAGTCGAAATTGTCCTTTGAATAAAGAGGCATTATGCTACCCACATGAGATCATCAATTTTCCTTGCTCAAAATTTCATCAAAAGCTTGAGAGTCATATCATCCACTTTGGCACAGTTATGCTACCCAATTGAGTCTAGACCTTTACCAAGGTTGTTTAAAGTCATTCACTTATAACCTAAATTTAGAATTGCACCTTTATAAGTTCATAAGGTTGATGTCTTAAGTGGGTTCGCCATTTGCACTAAACTTGAGGGAACTTAGGTTTAATTTCCAATTTGGGTTAAAGGCCATTTAAGACTCATAATCATTATCAACATTTGATAGACTTAAACCATTTTGTGCTAAACACTTGCACTTTAAGTCTATGCACCACAACATTTTGAGTCAAGAAAGGTAGTGTTATGCCATCAAAATTTTAGGAAAGCATCTTTGCCTTAGAGGGTTTTTGAAATAAACCTTTTTATCACACCTTTTTGGGTAGTATAGCATCGTTACACTACCCAAAACATTTTGAATATTGTTTCATAGACCTTCTTGCATAGGGTTCAAATTTGTTCCTACATTTTTTGACCAATCCAAGTGTATTTTTGTGATCTTTTGTCTAAAATAGTTATATTGTTCACTTTTGTCTAGCTTGGTTGTTAAAAGAACCCAATTTTATATAATTTTTTGTGAGAAAATAAACTATTACTAAAGTGCCTTTTATTTCATACCTAATACCTAGTTGATCAAGTTCATGTCCAAGAATCAAATGCCTAATGTTTGTTAGAAGTGTTTCAAATCTGTTAGATTAAAATTTTCATTTATTTTCAAAGTCTAGCTTTTGATGTCGTTTGGCCAAGAGTCCTAACACATGCCTTGTTGGAGCCTAGCTTTTGACACCGCATGTGGTCAAAAGACCTAGCAACTTTTAAATTCTTAGATTAGACTAGTTTGAAACACTTCAGCCTTACAGTTTGGCATTTTGATTTTTAGGACCATTTATTTGCTTATCTTTGTGTGAATAGTGAAATTTTAGATACTTCACACTAGCTTGTTTCCTCATAAAACTTTGCACAAACCTTTTGATCTTTTTGAAAAATCTAGACCAAGTTGGGATATCATCTATTTTAGACATTGTCCTTTTTAGAGTTTGTAAAAGTCTTTGACCTTTTATCGCAAAAGCATTAACTATAGATCCCAACATGTATTCCTACACTCGTAGTAGACTCATGTACAATCTAAGGATTAGTAATGTGGTTACGTAGGAAGAAATGGTGTAAGACCCTTATGCAGATAATATTGGTTATGAGATAGATTCTTATCCCTCTTATAATACTAAATCAGGGGCACAAAGCCAAGATCCATTGGCCAACTATCTAGTTAACACGCCACCTTATTCAAAATAGGACCAAGAGTAAACTACATAATACCTAGCTATAATACCTACAGTGGATGAGCCAGTACTTCAACAGTCATATTCTACTAATACAGCTTCCATGTATGAACCATTTTTGTTTGAGCAACATTTGTTAGAGAACAAAGACAATATTTTGGTTAGATTCATAAAGGTAGGGGCTAAGTTTTTAGCAGACTTCCCCCATGAAAATTTACCAAGTCTAGTAAGAGTGCCCCACAATATCATTTACAATCAACAGGCTTCTTCTACCAATCTTATGGCTCTAGTCTAAACAACGTATTAAGATCCTAATATATCTGATCGAGGCAAAAACACCATGGAAGAGCACTTTAACCAAATGTAGACAGCATATCAAGCATATCTGAATCTGGCACATGATTTCAATTAGATGAACATGGTAAGTAAGCCTCTCATTGACCTAGTTCCTTTAACAAGAGTGTTGATAGAGTTAATTAGACAAGATAATATGAATTCTAATCCATTTATATAAACCATTTCAATAGATAACTTGATGTATATGCCCATTATTGAAGAAGTGTCTTCAGCCTCTACACTGAATAGTGAGCCAAACATAGTAGATAATGTGCAAATAATATCTAGTCCTGATCAAAGTGGTACTAATACGTAAATAACTAGCCAACAACATGCGCCTGTAGTTAATCCTATGAATAGGTCATCATACTAGGGAGTGGGAGCTTTTACACCCCAACCTCAATCGACTGCTTCCTCAAATGCACAACCTATAAGATTAGGTAATCAAACAACGACCAATATCATGCCTTAATGATAGAATGTGATGAATCCTACTCCTCCTCAATAAGTAATAAGTAGTATTCTATAACAACAGGCATAATCTAGTGTATCAACGCAATAGAGGATAAATACATTACCACCTCAATCAGGGGCAATAAATGTTCCACCTCATCAAGTAACGATGAGCATACCTCTTCAATCATAGACTAATATGCTAATCCAAAGCCAAGCAATGACTAGTCAACAACATGCAAATATTGGTCAATGATAGATGTTGAATCTACAACCTACTTTCACTTCCTCACAGGGATTCATGCAATAAGGAGGTCACCATGTTTTTCAAGTACCTACTATATAAACATTGGTTCAAAATGTGCCACAAATCCAAAGACAGGGTCTTGGTCCACAAGTTCCCACTCAACATCAAGATTCAATTAGTCAGCAACATGTCCCTTTTCAACCACAGTAGGCATAGTATAGTTATATCCCTCCATCCTAACCACAAAATCCTCTAAGTCAAACCTTTATCACCAACCTAAACCAAAATAATACACAACGAAGTGTGCAATTTCAAGTACATTCTAATCCACATATGCGTATTACTGGTCCATTCTCTAGCCAAGCCAATGTACCCCAATAAGTAGCTCCATCATACCTTGGTCAAAGTGTTCCACTTGTGACCTCCCAACCATCTATCCAAACCCAAATTCTCCCTCAACCCAATATTCCTTCTAGTTTCCTATCCCAAGAATTGCAATAGATGAACGATACAATTGCTACCATTCAAGCTGGTAAACAAACTAAAAATTTTAAATTAGATGATATATGTTCCTATCCATTTAACATGGAGTATTTAAAAATACCATTTCCTCTAGATACAAACCACTGAAATTCAATAAATACAAAGGGAAAGGTGACCCTAAGTCTTATTTGACTGAATTCTTCATCACATGTCAACCAGTGGCATATAGTGACATATACCTTTTGTTGTTGTTTCCAAGAAACTTGGTTAGACAAGCCTTGGATTGGTTTTTGAAGTTTCCCAAAAATTCATTAAAGGATTTTGTTGATCTTTCTGATAAGTTTGTGCAACACTTTTCCTATAATCTCGAGCATGAGATTTCATTAGTGGATTTCATGTAAGCAAAGCAAAAAATTGGTGAGAGTTTTATAAGTTATTTATATCAATGGAGATCCCTTACAAGCTATTTCACCCATAGTTTTCTAGATAACTAATTAGTCGTTGTGTTTACCAAAAATTTACATAGTGAGATAGCTTATCATTTGGAACTATAATGTGCACATACATTCAAGGAGATCATTGATAAAGGTTTGTTGATTGAGAGGGTGATCATCAATAAAGGAGTCATCAAGCTTAATTCAACTAATCAAAATCAAGGTAACAAGCAGGGAAATGATCAACATCCCATCCAAGCACAAGCATCACAACCGGCATAGGCCAATAACTATGAAAGACTGAAGCAATTCAATCATAATAGGAATGTTGTGGGAAATGGAGTAATCGAATCTCATCATGTGCAAATGGTGAAAACATCATCTGTACCACCTTTTCAACTTAATCCTACTCAACAAGTGCCACAAGTGCAATAACCAAAACTTGCACAACAAATACAGTAGTCATTACCATTGCAAACCCCTCCTCTTAGAAGAACCATGCTTGCACATCATGTCTTTAGTGACCTAGGAGAACCTATTGAGTTTGTATTTCATAAGCTTGTTGCTGCTAATTTGATTAGTTGGCCCATACCAAAGCATTATCTGTAAGGCATTCTTTATCCTGATTGGTACCATGAAAATGAATTATGTGACTATCATCAGGTCAATGAGCATAATCTATGAAGATGTGTCCAAATCAAACATTTAATTGAGAATATGTTGGAGAATGGGGAGATAAAATTGCATAATGGTGATTCCACTTCTAATAAAAATCTTGGGATATATCAAAACCCCTTTCCCCAACATAATAATCAAAAGTAGTAGAACAATTAACAACAACAATAATGGCCAGTGCAGTAGCAAAATCAATAGTATCAAAATCAAAGGCCAAATCAGTAGAATCAACAAAATCAACAATAGAACCCATAATGACAGAACAATGGACAAAACCAAGGTCAAAATGGTAAAAACCAACAAACCTACCATGCAGTTGCACATGACTACAATAGGTTTGTAGGTCATATTTCAAGGGGTAGCATTAATACCATCTCCATTAATCCTAGACCAAACACTAATCAGTCTAGACCATTGCTAAACAACAACATTCAGCCAAATTACATAAATAATCCTTCTTTGACTTGGGAATGCATATAGGCAAATTAAAATTAGGAATTCCCCTTTTGGACCTTATATAGACAACTTGTCCTTGCCACGTGACCACATGCAAGTGCACCAGCAACTGAGACTTGTCCTATCTGGTCCCATACCATTCCCAACATAGGTTAGCAAAAATGGTCCAGTATTTAATCTCGATTGTGCAATCACAACTTGAAGGTCAAAGATTACTATCCCAAGCCCACAACCATCCACCACTTTGTCTATCATACAATCAACCATTTAGCCTCAGAATAAACCATTCACTACTAATCAAGACAAGAAGTTTGATATTGTGGAACAATTACAAAAAACACCAACATAAATTTATATTTTAGATTTGTTGTAAACATCAATAATCCACAAAAACATCTTGAATTTGTTTTTGACCTTATCCACTATTCTTAGTGACATATCCCCTAATAACTTTCAAGCTTTGGTTGGATACCTAGCTCCAACCCAACAAGTCACATTCAACCAAAATGATATGTCTTCTCTTAGCCCACTCCATAATAACCCATTGCACATAGAAGTTTGTATCAGATGCCATCAAGTGAAACGTGTCCTTATAGATAATGGATCTAGTCTCAACATAGTGTCTCTAAAGATCATCAAGCATCTTAGGTACATAATGGCAAATCTTTAGCCAAAAACAATAACCATCAAAGCTTATAATAATCAAGAAAGAGAATCACAAGGCACTATTAGTTTGCTAATTGTCATTGGGCCTTTGACCCATGATACACTTTTCCATGTGTTTGATCTTGAGTTATCATAAAATATGCTTCTAAGTAGGCCTTCGTTACATGAAATTTGTGCAGTCCCATCAACATTGCACCAATGTATCAAGTTTTCCCACTCAAGAAAGGAAGTGAATATTTCAAGAGATTTGCACCCATATGAACACTGCAAGCATCTTGAAGCCAAATTTAAAAGCTATAATTATCATTATGATATGAATCCAAGTTCCAAATAGGATAAAGTAAAATCTATACTTATTGATCATTCACTGGATAATTTCATAGATCCTAATACCTTGGATCCCCTTTCCCACATGCCACCTCCTAAAGTTTCTAATCATTTCACCATTTCAGATAATGGACTAGGAGAGTATGTGACCCATGATATATTTCATATTTCCAATCTTCCTCAGAATCCAAAAACCTTTGGGTGACCTAAAGTCATTCCACATATGCATAGGCAACAAAAGAATAAAGATAAGGGACCTATCACATTTATACCAACATCTAGCCTAGGACCTGACCCTCTTAAAGGGGACGAATCATGGTTATACAACAACAACCAAGATGATTGTTATAAAAATTCCAAGTATCCTATTCCTAATAGGATCATGGAGCATCACAATTATGAAGTAAGAGGCCTTAGACCGAACCAACAAGGAAGAATCAAGCCAATTTTCATGACTAAGTATGATTGACCTTATGGACTTGGATTTAAACTACCTAGGGGTGACCCCACATATCTTATTCAAACTCCATCACCAATGACTAGTAATGATGATGCCGACAGTGAAGCAAAGTCTGATCATAGCCTCACCTTTGATTACCTAGCTAAAACCAACCTATTTGATAACAATGCCATTTGTACCCTTACCTTGGCCATTCATCACAACCATTTGCCATTATAATATCCCCAACTAATAAAGTGGGACCAATTAGAATCTAGTCTGTCGATTATGAGTTCCAGAATGATGAGGCATTTTGTGACTTTTTAGGCCTTAGAGACAATGTTTCATTAAGAGCATAAATTAGGGTTCTTAATCACATTTGATCCTGTAGCCTATTTTGGAGAGCGAGTGAACACCCTTAGCCAAAAAAAATAAGTAAAACATTGAGGTCCCAAAGTGAAAACCTCTTTGAGGTGATTTTTAACTAGGGAAAAAGTAAAGATAAAGGCTAGTCTAGTGGTGAAAACATGTTTCAGGTGACATTAGATGGGGGTGTTCATTCTTCTTCAAATTTAGACTAGGAGACCACCAACGATGGACTTACATGTGGATTAGAGTTTAGTTTTGAGAAACAACAAATATTTGATCAAATTCTTTAATAATTTCCAACTATTTTTATCACATGGCCAGATATCTCATTAAGGGACTCAGATTCATCATGCCTAAGAGAAGTTAAAGAGCAAGTCCTAACAAAGGACCCTGATATAATTAAACATTTCAAGTCATTGCCTACTATCCTAGAAGATGATTTGACCCTTCTAATTAGAGATACAACAGAGGTAAATATCAAAACTCCATCAAGCCTAAAAGGGATAAAATTAGGAGTGTCCCTCACTGAGGAGGAACATGACATCTTTACAGCTATTTTGAGATAATTTATAGATATCTTTGCATGGGCCTATTCTGACATGCCAAGTTTAGACCCCGCCTTGGTTCTACACCATCTGTGGTTAATCCTGATGCCACACCGATAAAACAAAAGCTATGTAAGATGCATCTTTGCATAATTTTATTAGTAAATAAAGAGTTAGAAAAACTCTTAGAAGCAGGATGTATCTGATCCATTGAATACTTATAATGGATCTCTAAAGTGGTACCTATTAGTAAAAACCCTAAAAGCATCAGAATCTATACTAATTTTTAAGACATCAACAAAGCTTATCCTAAAGATGATTTTCCCTTGCCTAATATTGACATGATCATCAACTCCATAGCCGGTTATGAAATGTTTTCACTCATAGATGGCTTTTCAGGATATAACCAAATCATAATATCACTGGAAGACCAACATAAAACAACGTTCACCACTCCATGGGAAACATTTTGTTATCAAGTATAGCCATTTGGCCTTAATAATGTTGGAGTTACATATCAAAGGGCTATGACTATCATATTCCATGATATGATGCATGATATTGTTGAAGACTATGTCGATGACATATTAAGAAAATCCAAAACTAGGGTTAACCATCCAAGTAGTGTTGCATAATATATTTGAAATATCATGAGAGTACAAAGTCAGACTCAATCCAAATAAATGTGTGTTTAGTGTAACCTCAGGTAAACTACTTGGCTTCATTGTGTCTCGTAGAGGTATTGAATTCGATCTGACTAAATTCCATGCTATAATCGAGATACCACCACCAACCAATTTGAAGCAACTCTATAGTTTACAATTTAAGATCCCAGTTAGTAGATAAGTGCCACCCATTCACACACCTTTTGAAGAAGGGAGTTGCATTTCATTGGGATTATCACTGCCAAATAGCTTTTCAACAACTCAAAGACTATCTTGTTAATCCACCTATTTTATTACCTCTTATACTAGGAAAGTCATTCTTGTTATACCTATTAGTTACCAACCATGCTCTGGGGGCACTCTTGGCTCAACATGATGACAATATAAAGGAACACATTGTATACTACCTAAGCCATACCTTGGTTACATATAAACATAACTATGCACCTATTGAAAAAACTTATCTGGCCATGGTCTTCACAGCTCAAAAACTATGCCATTACATGTTGAATAATAATACCATGGTCATTTCAAAAGTAGATCCACTCAAGTATCTACTATCTAATATAGCTTTGCAATGTAGAATGGATAAATAGATCATGCTTCTTAGTGAGTTTGACATAAAGTATGTCAATCAGAAGGTAATCAAGGGACACGTTCTTATAGATCAACTTGCGGAAGCACCTCTCATAGACATACAACCACTCACGTTTCAATTTCTTGATGAATCTATAATGACCATCATTAACATATCCCTTGAGGATTAACCTTGGAAGCTATATTTTGATTGTTCATTTACTACACATACATCAGGGGTAGGCCTATTTTTTATTACACCACAGAGGGATCTAATCCCTAAATCATTCAAAATCAGCTTTCCTTATATGAACAACATGGTTGATTATGAATCACTTGTTGTAGGACTTCGATAAGTAGTGCATTGAAATATATATCATCTTTAAGTTTATGGTGATTCTTAGTTAATCATCAATTAGGTCACAAATCATTTTCAGACCAAAGATGAGAAGATGGTTCTGTATAAAGTCATGGTCAACACTCTTAAGCGATAAATTGTCAATATTTAGATTAAGCACATACCAAGGGCTAGTAACAGAACTACAGATGCCATGGTTACTATTGGCTCTTTGATTTAACAAATAGATAAAGCTAGAGAATATGCGTTCATCATTGAGAATTTGTCAACACCAACTCATGAACCTTCAACCATTGCCATGATTTATGATATTGTTGGTCCTCATTCTATCTGATAACCAGACCTTTACAACTACCTTCATGACTAAGTTTTTCCACCTAACCTATCTCAAAAATAAACCAAAGCCTTCATTCATCACTCCACTTGTTATACTTTACTTGGATCCACCCTTTACTGTAGTAGTTTTGATGGAACTCTACCTCGTTGTTTAACTTTGATAGAGTCTACACTAGCGTTAAGAGAAGTTCATGAAGAAGTATGTGGAGCTCATTCTAGTAGGGCAGTCCTATCTAAAAAGCTTTTTTGTACTGGTTATTATTGGCCCACAATAGACATAGATACCACTATATATGTATAAAAGTGTGACAAATGTCAACGACATGTTAATCTGATTCATGCCCCAGTAAAAACTCTAAAACTAATGTTGACACCATGGCCATTTTATACATAGGGACATGACCTCATTGGGAAAATTTACCCCACTTCATTTGATAGCCATAAACATATCCTTACCACCACTGAATATTTCACTAAGTGGGTTGAAGCTATACCCCTCACTTACATGACTAGAAAGCAAATTTCCAAATTCATTTTCAACCACCTCATTTTTTGCTATGGTATCCCCTCTAACATTATATTTGATAATGGAGGATCATTCAAAAACAAGGATGTAGACCAGTTATGTATTGAATATAACATCACACAACATTTTTATATAGCATATTACCCTCAGGGTAATGGCCAAGTTGAGGCATCCAACAAAACCATTGTCAATATTCTCAAAAAGATTGTTAATGATGTCGATCATGATTAGTACCTCCAGATATTCCTTTCCCTTTAGGCATATCATACCAATCATCGTACTCCCATAGGAGCCACTCCAAACTCACTTGTTTATGGTACTGAAGGCATCCTTCCCATTGAGGTTGAATAGCCTTCACTACACATCTCTTTCAAGCATGTCTTGGATGATCATGACTATCGAGTAGCTCGCCTGCAAGAGATAGACCTACTTGATGAGAAACACACAGGTGTGCTCAACAATCTTCAATCATATCAAAAATAACTCAAAAGTTGCTATAATCAATGTGTTAAGTATAAAACATTTGAATTTACAAATCTTGTTCTTAAAGAAAACCAAAAGAATACCATGGCTGAGAAGAAACATAAAAGGAAATTCAAACCAAACTGATAGGGCCTTTCATCATCACTACAGATTTTGGATCAAGAGCATACAGGCTTGCCACACCAGATGGAGAGAAACTTCCTAAGCCAATAAATATTATTTGTCTCAAGCGGTATTATGCTTGAGTGCTAAGGTGTATTATCTATAAGGACCATTTCAGTTATGCCATTTTATCACTATTCTTATTTATAAAAATACCATCCTTATCCATCCTCTTCACTGTATCCACTTTCTACCTCTATCCTACCGATTGAGTGTGTTCTAAATCCTAGCTCATTTGACCTTGGTTTTTGTCATTTTTTATGCAGTTTCAGCATCGGGGTATCTAATTAGTTCATCATTTAGTTCAAGTACTTCAAATAAAGAGCATATTTTGGGATAGTGTGATAGAAGTTTCAATTGTTGCATCCTTTATTTGTTATTCCTTTCTTACCATCGATCTTGCTACTAATTATAACCACCTTTGGGCAAATTATTACCATTGATCTATACTACTGTGTCCTAGTTATAACCACCTATGGGCAAGCTAGGGGAAATATTAAGCCTTGATGTACCAACTTACCACTTATTGCGTTGTACTATGTTTTTTACCAACTATGCATGCTTTGTTTGAATTGACTGTTACACTAGTCGACTTCCTCCATTATAAGGGTGAAACTATAGTGACTTGAGGTCTTACTCTAGGACTATGTAGGTAGTGTTCAATACTTGTTAAGGTCATCTCAATCACCTTAATCCATGCTCTCACCATTTTTCAAGCAACCTGAGTTTGAATGCTCTCATCATTTTATGAGAAACTTAAGCCATGGTCTTATCATTTTGCGAGTAACCTAAGCCACACTCTCACCATTTTGTGACCAACCTAAGCCACACTCTCACTATTTTATGAGAAACCTAAGCCGTGCTCTCAACATTTTATGAGTAACCTTAGTTTGAATTCTCTCACCATTTTGCGAGCTTGAACCATTTAGTGTCTCATCATTCTCGATTGAGTTGAGATACTTCAAACAATTATAAAAACATTTGAAAAATCATTAGAAAAGAACAAAAATATTGACCACTTCTTTACCTTAAAGATTCTGGGAACCTTTACTAAGTTACAAGCACATCACTTGTCATTTAGTTTCCCCATCCTTTTTGGCCTTTTCTCTCATGCACTTACCATTTTGCAAGACCACTCCTATTCTTCTATTACATCCATTCTATTTGTTTTCATCAGTTATCAAATTCTTTTTATTCTCAAGGAGAACTACATTTGGCCTAAAGTTTTTAATTGGATATTACATCTATCGAACTATGTAAGTAGCGTCTACTTGTCTAGTGCATATGGAGACAGCTCGACCACCCCCTTCATTTTCTTCTATTCCCCTATTTTATTTGTTTGTTAAGTTGTCACCTATTTTCTAAGGGCAATGTTCATAGGGTTTCTATTACATTGTTTGTTTATTTGTTTCTACTTATTTGTCTACCTATTTGTTTACTTTCAACACTGTTGCCTTGATTTAGGTTATGTGTATTCATTGGGTGATTCCTTTCCCACACTTATACTTGAATCCATCCATATTCATATGTTTACATTGTCATCAAGGTTTCTATCATTAGTGCATTATTTTCTATTGAGTACTGGATTATCGGAGTCAGTCCTCATGCATATTTTAGCCAAGTCCTCATGATATTATATCATGATGCCTACTAACATGTGTTATAACAAACCTCGGCTTCAAAAAGTCTATTCAGCAATGGTGGCATATCTTCAACACCAACATCTTGATTCACTCCTAATCATATCCCAAATAGAGTAATTAAATATGAAATAATTTTAATCTTTATTAGTTCAGATAAGTATCTCCCTACTAGTAGGGTGTTCCAATTCATCATTACCCTCTGTGTTAAGTTGTCATCATCCTCGACCAAGTTTATCATGTTTGCCATAATCAAGGTCCAATGATTATAACTGCATATGGGCAAATCATTGCACACTATCCCACCTGCATTTCTCAATTATTATAACCACCTTTGGGCAAATCATTATGTTGTCACCACTTTAATTTTTTGGTCTATACAGGGGCATGTTATTATCTTGTTTGTCTATCCTAACTAGGGCAGATCCATCTTCTCAATTATTATAACTGCCTTTGGATAAATCATTGTGTTATCATACCACGTTGCCACTATCAGGGTACAATGTTTATAACCACCTTTGGGCAAACCATTGTACAGCATCCCACTTGCATTCTCAATGATTTTGACTAATTTTTCAATCTTATTATGTTTTTCACCCCCATCATCTTTCCTATCTTTGGTCCCCTCGCTTTGCTTCTTTTTTTTTAGGGACCATTTTCTGACTTACTTGTGCCAACTATTCCCTCGAGGGGGCATTATACAATTAGTTTATCATTGTTGAAGTTATAGGCATACAGGAACTTTTTATTCTTTGAGAAGATGTTATTGTGCTTATAGCTTGTAACACCTTCCCAAACAAAGGCAAATTGTAGACACCTAAAAATGGCCACCAATAACCCCTAATCAGGCTTTTGGCCAATCTCCACCCAAAATGCACCATTTCGCCTAGAAACATTAAAACATGTTAAATAATGTGAAACTAGTGTATTCAAGTGCCGATTTTGGCCAGGGTATCCCTAAATGGGGAAATGCAATTTATGGGCCAACTAACTTTGATTAGATCATTCTGAGTCAAATGTCAATTTTGTACCTTCATGCTCTGGATTGCTCTTTTATATCAAATCTCTTACACAAGATACGTGCCTTGGTTATTTGTTGTCAGTAGCATCCTAAATGGGATAACAATTCCAATGCATCTAACATGGACTTCCAATTCCAATCCAGTTGAATTTTGGACCAATAATAAAGCATTTTAATCAATTTGAGCAATTTGTGCACAAAGTGCTTAATCATGCTTAAGAGCTAATTAACCCAAATCAAAGCTTAATCAATAATTCCATGGAAACTTATTGAATACTTATTTTTGTAAAAAGGATATTGAATATATGCATCATCAAGTGACCTCATTTCTTAAAAAGACATCCCTAGGCCATAAATGCCACAAATATCAAGATTCATGCCCTTCATGCCTCCCATGCCTCATCAAATCCCTCCATACCTCTTAATTTCCCCTTCTTCCAATGTTATGATGAGGATAATTATAAAATTAATTCCAAAAATTGAATTAATCCTCAACCACACATCTAAATCTTAGGATGGATGGTGCAGGTTGATTCTAGACATTCTCAAAAATCTATAAATAAAGAGGCCATGAACATCATTTCTAAGCTATTTTGGTGCAAAGTTATAATGCACAAATATCTTCAAGAAGCCATTACAACTAGTGTTACCATGACAAATTGATTCCAATCTAAGATAAGCTACAAGCCAAAGGTGCCAAGGAGAGATGGAGGTAGCCAAGCTTCCATTGCCAAGGACTTCATGAGCAGAAGCCAAGTAAGCTACCATTACAAAGGCATTTAGAGCATCCAAGGAAGGTGAAGGAACTCTTGTGTTTTCATTCCTTACTTTTTAGTTTTGTTTGTCATTTGATTTTGTTAACTAAGCTCTCCTTAGTGTTTAGGCCTAGAGATGTTATGTTATTAGTGTGTTTCTTTCATTTTGTTTTTATTTTGGAACTAACACCATACTAACCATCCTCTCTTGAGTCAAATTCCTAGATCACAGTTCCTGTCATGTTTCCATTTTTTTTAACTTTTTAAACATAAAATTAATGTTAACAAAAATTATATATATATCAAATATTATTATAATATTATGATATATATTAAATGTAATATATAAATAATATATATTAATATAAAATTATTAGAATATAATTATTATATTATCGTTATATTAATATATAGATATAGATATAATACAGAACAATGATATCATATATATATATATATATATATATATATTATTAATATATAAAATAATAATTTACCACCGAAGAGATGGGGGTGCATTGGTAAAGCAACTTGGTTGTTAGATGCACCACCCACATTCAAATCTCGAAGGAATGAAAAAGGTTGGTTCTGGCTGTATTGGTATTAACACTGGTTGTGGTGGGATCGTAAACACCGATTATGGCAAGAATAGTGTGGTAAAAGAAATGTAAAATGCCAGTTGTGGTGGGAATATTGGTATTTTGGTATCGGCCGGTTGTGGTCGTTGATGTAACTAGTCCAGTTGCTCTGGTCAAAAGCTACGTATATATATATATACGTCGAAGGTTTTTCTTTAGCAAGGCCATTGCATAGATTCGTCTAAGCATATAAAGATGCCAAGCCTATCAAGGGTTACAAAAATGCTTCTAATATGATGAATGTCATTCCCACAAGGCTTAGGAAATAATAGTGAGATGAAGCATATTGTCTAGACAAGGCCTTGAAAAGGTCTGACTTGGCAAGCCTCATGGGAATCATAGCCCTGGTAGAGAACATCAACAACGTAATGTACTTGGTGCTTACCTTGGTAGATATGGATGTGGAGAGGTTCTGTATGAGCTTCTACAAGTTTCATGCCATGATGGCATATGACAAGAAGATTATGTTGTATGCATGGGTAATAAATATAGAGAATCATTATTGGTTCCATCTAGAAGATGGAAAGTGGTTGTTTTGATTAAAAAACCACCCATTGAGGTCCCATAATCCATATTGTATCTTCCATTCATCCATGTCACCAATATATTGACACTTAAGAGAAGTTAACAGTAAGGTTAATAATATACAAAAATTCCATACTCAAACCTTTAAAAGAAAGGCAAGGCCATATAGAATATGTAAATACTAAAATATTTCATGGTGAGTTAGGTAGTGATGGCGAGGGGAAATGAAAAGGTCTTTCAAGCTATATTGTCAAAGTAAGGTAGTAACATATTTTAATAGACATTTCTTGTTGTCAAGGGTGGATGAGGATGTCATGAGAGTTGATTTAGTTGAGGTAAGGATATAATTCTCATTTATAGCTCTAATTAATTATTAATGATGCAATGCCACTGATGTTGGGACAACACATTACAATCCCATAGTCGATATTGTAGCTTCCACTCATTCACAATGCTAATATATTAACACATAGAGTAATTACATCAATGTTAAGAACATATGAAAACACCATAATCAAACCATTAGAATAAATATCAAGGCCATACAAAACATATTGATCATTTTATTTTGTCAAGGGTGGATGAGGACATCATGAGAGTCAATTTGATTGTAACAGGGCTCCATGTCTCATGTGCAACTCAAGTCAATGATACAATGTTGTTGATCATGGGACAAGATAATGAGGTCCCAGAGTCTATCTTGTATCTCCCATGTCATGAGAGCTAATTTGATTGCAACAAGGATCCATATCTAATGTGCCACTCAAACCTGTATTTACCTTTGAACGCTTTGTAAGAATGAAAGAAAATAATTATGTAAATCTTCAAAAATCAGAGGAAAAAATATTGACATAACTACCTCTTCCACATCATCAATAAGAACTCAAGCTTTGTAATCAATGTTATATATATTCAAAACAAAAAGAAATATATATTTGTAACTATTGTTCCATATAATGCATTTTATAGCTTCAACAATTTCATCTTAACATATATTATAAAAATTGATATAATATTAAAATATATATTATATAATCTAATATTTATATAGATTATATATATATATATGTATATAATAATTTTTCAATGTATATAAATATTATACAATATTTCTACAAAGGTGTCCAAAGAAATTAATAACTAAATTACATGACTAAAAATAAAAAAGAGTTACAAAGTAGTGAACAACAACTACAAACACTAAGCAAAAAGAAATAAAAATTAAATTACTTTATCATTGCAACAAACCAAATATGAAGTAATTTTACTTAACCTCCAACTTTTCTTGCACCATAGGGGCAATTGTTAATTTTAAATAAAGTGAGCCCCATTCATTTTTGTTTCATCTAATGGTGAAATTTTATTATGACAACCCTACTGACTAGGCCTTATAAATTATCCATGGGATAATTTTTGTGTCAAACCTCATATATTGTTGGATTCATCTAATGGTTCACTTCCCTTATGGTAGACCTAATGACTAGGCCTCAAAAATTCATAATTGGTTTGTGTTATTTAGTGGGTTCCACCTCTTTATTAGACTTCATCTAGTGATAAAAACCCATTTTAACAACCATGTTTATTGGGATTTTATAAAGCACCATTGGATCATGTTAATTATAGGGCCCATGATTTTTTACCGTCTCTAAAAAGATAATTATAAGATGACCTCTTTTCAAAGTGTGAAATTTAACTTTTCAATGAATTATTTTACCTAACTAACTATTTTCAATGACCTTGTCAAATTAAGTTGTAATTTTCCATCCATTGTCAAAAATTATTCTTCAAGTTATCATTGAACAATCATCAGTATTTTTTTATTATGAAAACTTCCTATCAACTCCTTTGACATTTTTTTTTAATATATTTTTAAAAAATTTCTCAAGTGTATCTAATTTCAATTGCATAGTCTTGTCTTTGCCAAGTTTACAATTAAAAATTAAAAAAATCAATCTTTGGGAGGTTCATATTTTATTTTTATTTTTAATAGGTTCAATGAATGGATACTTGGACATGCACTCTAGTGTGAAACTCCTTCCCAATTCCCATTATCTTACCTTTCCTTTTTTGATAGAAGTCAGTGTCTCAGGAGTATTCCAGGTGGTTCAATTTAATTGATTGCCAACATTTTAACTTCCAACATTCAATAACCATATATTGATGTCCCAGAAGTAATGATAAAATATAATCCTTTCAAAGATGAAAAATAAATTTCATGTAATGGATTATCTTCAAGAAAATACATTTCATTCTCTTCATCTTCGATAGTGTCAGTCACTAATTTATCATTGAACTTGTATATGTAAATTTGAGCACAATGGATTTGATTTCATAATTACATCAAAAACCCAAAATTTCCAACTACTTAAGTAAGATCTAGAGCCATTAGGACCAAATTCAAATAGATGAATAAACCATTCAAACTAGCATTCTAATCCTAAATATAATTTCTCTAAACCATGATTAACATATATGAAAACAAGAGGATTATATTGAAATTACCTTAAACTCAGAATTTCAACATTACGATTTCTTGACATGGATTGTTGATGATGGATTCAAGGATTTGTTTGGCATGGAGACTTCATGAACTTGGTAGATAGATTGGCCATGGAGGAGTAGCTTGGTTATATAGAATGTGGAGGGAAGGATCAATGGTTGAAATTCAAAGTTGGCTTGTGGATATCTAGCGTGGAGGATTATCCAAAGAATTTAAAATTCTTTGGAAGCCTCTAGATTTAGAGGCTTCTAAAGAAGAAGGGTGAGAATAGAGAGGATTCTAAAATTAAATAATTCTATAATCCTCTTTAGAGATTAATTAGTATTAGGTAGGGGATTAGATAGGGATTAGCTAAGTGATTAGAGACTAGGGGTGTAGGAGAGCTTAGGAATAGGCTTAGTAGGTGGGTAGGTGGGCCATGGGAATTTTAAATTCCCTAATAATGAATAAGATAGATTAGGATGAGATAATGGAGATTTATGAATATTAGTGAATAAGTGGGATAGGACTATGGTTAGTAGATAAATAAATTTTAATGGGGAATATTAGATAAATCATTAGAAAGGGGTGATGAATGAGACAGAATTAGATGAGATAAATTAGATAAGCAAAATTAATGTCAACTAATAGTAATATTAGTGATGTTAACTGAAGTGAATGAACTTAGGTGCAAACATTTTTCCCCTCTTTGAAAGGGAATTGTGAGTGGAGTGAAGTGGAAGGAGTAATGGTCTTTCAAAGAAAAACCATTTCATTGATGATGTTAGTGGATATGATATCACCTCGAGGGGACATGCAGGCAAGAATGAGATGGATGACCACTCTAAAGAATAATGAGGGATGTAATGTGATTAATAGATAATGGGATGGGATGCCAAATGTGAAATAAAAGATGAAGAAGATGAATTCAACTTGAGAAATGAGCTATAGATTGATGATGCCCCTGGCAAAGACACATGCATAGGGAGTAGATATAACTTTATCACAGTTGTTGACACATCCCAAGGGGGAATCAACTATAACATGATGATGATAGGATTAAAGGGCCACAACCTTTCAATGTATCCTAAGCAAAGATGCATACAAGGGAAAGCTTTTGGCCAAGATAAGACAAAGATTCAATAAGATTGATGATGGGTGTAGCTCAAGGCTATAGTCGAATGATATGAGGAAGGTGATGATATGAGCAAGTGACCAAAAAAAAAGGAGAAAAATTAGATTACAATTTAAATCAATGATCCATAATGTGATTAATACCAATGATTCCCCTTGTAACAAACACATGCAAGGGAGTGAGAGATGAATTTATGGTCCTGGTTATGCCCCAACCGAGGAAGGAACTGTAAACTATAAATGATTAATGGACCAATCATAGATAATGGAAGAAGAGATGGAGGTTTTGGTTTATTGAGCCCAATCGATAGGTGTAGGTGATTAATGAAAAGATTAGGGGGATGATTATGGTCTAGTGTTTGATCAATAGACTGATTGATGAATGATTGATATTATAGCTCAAAGATTTGATTGATGTAGGACTTGAGGATGATGAAAGATAAGATAGACGTGATGATGAATTATGGGGAAAGAGGAGATAATGGTTGAGCTATCCTTGGGCACTGAAAAGTGGCTAAGTGTGGCTTACATAGTCTAAAAATACCTCAAGCTGATGTAGTTCTGACTCAGGGATAAATGATAATTGATGGAGAAGAAGTTGATGATGATGATGATGATGATGATGATGATGATGATGATGATGATGATGATGATGATGATGATGATGATGATGATGATGATGATGATAAATGGTGATTAGAGGATGATGTTAGTGATTATAGGATGTGACTTAGATGATGAGATGAGGATTATGAGGATAAAGGATTATATGTTAGTCGAATGGGTCGAGAGGATTAAATTATTGATTGGAAATAAGGATGATTAGACAAATGATGAATGTGTATAAGATCAAGCCATCACAATTGTCATGAGGCTCATCATAGTTTAAGTAATTTGATAAATATTACACTTGGTAGTATGCCCCATGATATAAGCATGACCAAGAGGATGTTTTGCCAAAGTGCATGGGCAAATAACAAACTTTTCATCATCAAGGGCACTTATAAGTAGTATTGTGGATTTGGTGACCTCATCACATCCTCGTTAATTTCCCAATAGACAAAAAGATATGATATAATATTATTGACAAACAAACAAAACATAAGACATAAAAACAAGTCAAACAACAAAGAACAAATAAGTAACACATACAAATATCTACATGCAATGTCACACTGTCTTGTCTAATGATGAGATGAGTGATTTGGGTGATGGGATGAACTAAAATGATCATTATGTGATGGTGGACTTAGGATAAATGGGGATTTGAATAGACGTGGATTTTGATAGGATAATCATGACTAGGATTAGGACCTAGGCAAGTATATGGATGTGGATGGATTTGGGGACCTAGATTAAGGGTAGGATAAGGAGGATTCAAATTTGGATTAGGATAAGGAATTAGAAAAGTGAGGAGGTGTGATGAGTGATGATGATGTTTTTAAATATTAATTGTCTAGAAAGCAAATCCAAGAGTGGTCAAAGAAGGTGTTTTGAAAAAGATGGTGAAGATTAAGATGACCAAGGGTTATCAAAAAATAAAACCTTGCAAGCATCCAATCTAACAAGAAGATTAGAAGATGATGGGATCAAATACCTTCCATACTAGCAAAATAGTGATTAAATGTGTGCTAGGTATGAAGAGGCAATGATAAATAAGTGATGGGTGATAGACTAAATTCTTTGACAAGGTTATGTATGTTGATAAGACCTAGTCAAAAGGGATGATGAAGATATAGAGGGACGGGTAACCACTTGGATTTGGTTTAAAGATGAAAGATAGTATCCAAGAATGATGAATGGGAAAATAAGAGATAGATATTAAATGGTTGTTTGGGATGGTGATATGGACAATGGGATATGTGGGATGGGTATTAGATGTGTTTTATGTTGTGGTTGAGATGAATGTGACTAGGGGATTAAGCCTTAGATGAGACACTATGGACTATTTTTGGCTTTTTCAAGTTTTATGATTTTTAGGATTTTTGGAATATTTATGTACATTTTACTAATGGGGTTACTAGCAAAGGGAATACCAAGCCTAACAACCAGGATGAGGATGTATGGAATTATGGATGAGCGACAAGAGGATGAGGGTGAGGAAGAAAAGAGGATGAGGACCAAGTAAGAATACTAGGGATTGACAATGACCACATCATGAGGGAACTAGATGGTTAGTTGCCTGAGTGTCTATTGGAGGATATGCCAAGATGATTCCAAAACATTTATCAAGATACCTTCCTTGTCCTTACAAAGGTCAAGACTAGAAGGAATGAGAGATAGGATGCATGATGTGATGGTAGATGATGGGTATAAATAATTAAATAGATCAATAAGATATATATGGATGGGTTTGATGGATGGATTTTGCCCCCAAGTGTTGAGGTATAATGTAGATAATAGATTTTTTTTACCATGATGTCAAAAACTAATTTTCATCATGGTACTTACCCAAGGCACTAAAAGACTGGTTTTCACCATTGGACGAATGATTTTTATTTCATATTTTTTTTTAATACTTTTCGACATCTTGATTTATTAGCAACACCTATTTTGAAGATGTGTGATGTTAGGACCATGTTATCATTATTGGATGTATTAATGTCCTTGTGACCTTTAGTGATTATTGATGGTAACTCCTCCAAATATCTAGACCAAGTGTCTTTGTGACCCATGGGAGAGACAATGTTCCTTGAGAAGGTCATGGGAGGTATGGATTTAATTAGATCTTGATGTGGATGTATGGGACTTGAATGAATGATAGGACTTGAGTGGTTTATGGGCTTACGATAGGATGATGTGATTAGTTATGGAAGATTAGGACTAGTAATCACATACATCATAAAAAATGTTGGGCATTCCTCATTTGATTAGTACCAACTGACAAAAGACTACAGGAGATTGAAGACTCTTTGACTTTGTTGTTCATCTTTGATTTGATCATTTGATGGATTATCTAAAATGTGAATAATGATTTTGATATTATTTTGACTTTGACTACCCCCTGGTGCCTGATTTTAGATTTCACCAAGGGAGATCAATTTTTGACTTGATAAATTATGACTATTTTGACTTTGACAATCCCCTAATGCCTGATTTTAGGCTTCACTAGGGGAAGATACTTTATGAATAGGCTAATGATTTAATTTTTCTTGATCATTTGTGACTTCTTGAATATGATATTAGATATTTACATTTATGGCACTTATTATGTTGCTTGAGGAAGAGTCCAATGATATATGCTCATGTTTGTCCCTATAGAGGGAGGTGATCAAATGATCATTGATAGGAAGAAAGGGGTATGTGATAGATGAAGGTGGGGGAGATGTTATGATGAGGTCAATGAGTGGTGATGGGGTAGCATGGTCTTGATAGGGGTTCCTAGGAGACTCAGTTTTGACATCAAAGAAAATCTCCTTAAGAATAGTAAAATGATCACTAAGACTAATTGTAGTATATACATCCAAAGGATGTTTAGATTCACTTTGAAAATCTTTAATAGATAAAGCTTGTAAAAACTCTGTTATGACTTCATCATCCTGATTAGGATCTAAAGGTATGCCTAATGATGTATTAGAGGTATCCTAAAAAAGATAGTCATTATCAGCATCTATTGTAATATCGATAAAAGATGATGTTTTTGATGAGGAATCTAATTTGGATATTAGGGTTGGACATGATCCTAATGCAGATAACATTTGTATTAGATTTTATGCTAACTTCGATGTACAAGATGCAATGTTACTAATAGAAGATTTATTATCTATAATTTACCTCTCAATAGGGGTTTTTGATATGGTGGGTGAGGGGGAAAGGATGGAGAAACAATGGATTTGACAAAGAGAGGCCCATGGAAGGAATTATGAGGACTAGGTGCATGAGGAATAGACTCAACTTCGATGGAGGATTTGACAAAGATAGGCCCATGGAAGGAATTATAAGGACTACATACATGAGGAATAAACTCAGATTCGATGGAGGATTTGTCAAAGATGGAGTGACCATGAAAGATAGATGTGGTGTCTTAACCTTGGCTTGGAAAAGAAAGGACTTGATTGTGATCAAGAATGGAATCTTGGCATTCCTCTTCTTAATCACCCTGAGATATAGATTCATCTAATTCATCTTCAGTTACTATGTTACCACAATCGATGAGGTTTTGGACATAGTCTTGGAAATTATGACATTGATTAATGATATGCCCCCAAGTCTGATGATATACATAATATTGATTAGATTTATACCTAGATGGCTTAGGCTTAGTGGGATCAAGATGTCATATGGGTGGATAGACCATCATGTTAGCAGTGACTAGCTATTTTAAAAGGGATTACAATGACATAAAAAGGGGAGTATAAGGACTCTCTTCACTTTGTGAATTAGATGTGGAAGCATTGGATGTTAGATCAGATGGTTGGTGATGTGACTAGGTGGATGGGATGGTGGTAGATGAGGTAGCCAAGATTGGATTCCCTTTGATAGTGGAGGAATGACTAGTGGATGGAGGATTGAAATGGGACTCACATGAATGGGTTTAGGCTCAAGGTGAAATGAGTTGAAGGGGATCAATGCCTTCAGGAAGTGGGACACCCATTTTACAAAATAAAAAGAGAATCTCATCCTTGTTGGCAAATATGTATTGGTCTATAAGAGTGGGGTATAGGTTCATGGTGCTGGATGATGAAGGGGGTCGATGTAAAGGTAGACTAAGGATTAGATATGGTCTCTTGAACAAAGTAGTTCTGAATGACTGAGATAGTATGAGACGTGATGATGAGGATGAGGTGGATGAAATGTGATTGAGATGATGTAGCACTATGGTCAAATTTTAGACTGATAATATCATAATTGCTTGTGATCTATCAATAATGCCTAGTTGTCAAGCTAGTAAAAGGATTGGGAATTTGATGGGTGCCTGTATTCAAACTAATCAGGCAATGATTGGATGGGTGTTATTTATGAGTAGGAAAGATGACTAGATGTTATAGAGTAGATTGATGATGATGTGTTTGCTATATTGAAAGTGACAAATTGATAGGATACTAGAAAGATACTGACTAGGTATAAAATCTGACCAAATGATGAGCGACATTGGATTATGGTGATAGGATGATATAGATGGGTAACAAGAGGACTAGCTCAAGTCGTAGATTAATTTGCTCAAGATGGAATGGGATAGGATTATGTGATAAAGATGGTAGGATAATGGGATAATGACAGTGTAGATAAGTGATAATGAAATGATAAGGGTAATGAGATTAAGGGTGGTTTAGACCCAGGTGTGACCTAAGAGCCAACTAGGATAAGATAGGATGAGGTGACTAGGTGAAGGTAAGGTCAAGATAAATGATTGGTTATGGATAAAGTGGACTCTATATGACAAAGAGTAGATGACAAGACATAATTATGATATGTGATTGATGGCGTATGACTATTGAGAGGTGATACTAGGATAGAATGTGACTAGAAGGATGTACAAGAGAACAAAATATGTGCAAAAGGGTAAGATAAGGATATATAAGATGATGATATGTGTATCAGAGGATGATTATATAAGGATGTATAAGATGATAGAATGATGAGGCAAGGATATACAAGTTGATACATGCAAAAGACCTAGATAGGCATGTATAGGTTTGGGTATGAGGCTGACTTGGCTCACAAACAACATTGGTTTATCACAACACACACCAAATCAAACATACCACAAACCTATGATTAGTAAACTAAAGGGTGTGTAACCCAATGCTCATACTATCTAACAACTTTATGAGTGAGGTTGTAGGTCAATGACCCATTACAAAATCTCCCAAACCCTCTCAACCCTATCTGCACATGATAGTCACTTGGGATCTGATATTGACTTTGACAATAGATTGCCTATTATGGTTGAAAGGTCCTATGCTAGGTTTGCACAAGGTTTATACGGGATTCCCTGATATATATGAAGGTACTAAGGGCCCCAAGTTTATATAGGATTTTCTCTAATTATTTTTCATATTGGAACTTAAACACCCCTCACTTCATGGAACCCTTTATGGGGAATTCTGATTTAGCGCCTAATGACAACTCTTCTAATACTTATAGTTTGTCAAAACACAAAGTTTGGTTGAGTGAATGGTGATGAAATCCACATCATCAAACCCTAGAAAATAAAAATGGGGAGGGTTTATTGGTGGTTTTTTATCCTTCAATAATCACCACAAGGATGCAATGAGAAGGGCATACACCATCGTAGCCTTTGGGTGACAAACAAGCAGACCAAAAAGATTTATTAACTGATTATTTAAGATGTGAAATATATACAAGATGCAAGATTATAAAAAAATGATTATATATATATATATATATATATATATATATATATAATATAAAACAAAATAATTTAAAAAATAATTTTCAAAATGCTAAAAGGGGTCTTTGATAGGTGACCTACAAGAAAACAATTAATAGTTTGATTGGTACTTTTAAAGGTAACCTACAAGACAAATGATTAGTAGTTTGATTGATGATCTTGAGGGTAAACCTGAAAGTATATATATATATATATATATATATATATAACAAAATGATTCAAAATGCTAAAAGGGGTCTTTAACAGGTGACCTACAAGAAAACAATTAATAGTTTGATTGGTACTTTTAAAGGTAACCTACAAGACAAATGATTAGTAGTTTGATTAATGATCTTGAGGGTAAACCTGAAAGACAAATGATGTTAGACCAAAATATTATCTTTAAGATAAGGTGTTAGACAAAACAAAATAACCTCTAGGTTCAACCCTGCAAGAAACAAAATGTTAGTCTAATAGGCCTTAACAAAACACCCTAAAAAAATCATGATTTAGTTCTATAACTTTTTTGGGTGAGTGGGACATGATGTAGGGGTCTAGGGGAGATGGGCCCCAGTGGGGTCAAGGGGCAGTGCTTCTTGTGGGGTCAAGGGGTAGAGCCCCTTATGAGGTTTAGGGACAATACCCCCGATGTGCTCCCATAATTTAGACCTTGTGGGAAGCCTGAAATGGCTCAAAATTCACTAAAAACAACTTTGAAAAATGTACTCAAAAAGGATAATTTTGAAGTCAAAATGAGTGAAAAATCTCAACTTCATACAACAATATCGCAACTACTAGTGCAATGTCATAATTCACAACTTGTGATTTTTCAACAGATAGCTAACCATGATGGTCAGACTACAAAATCATGATTGTTAGTGCCATATCGTGACTCACAGGGTGAATCGCGATTCTAAGATTAGTGAATTTATGATAAAGTGTAAAAACTTGAAATTTTTTATTTTTTGATCAGATAAATGTTTGGATGATTACGATAGGTTAATCTAGATGCTAAAAACTACCTATTTACAAATGATCATGGAAAACTTAAAAACTCATAATGATGTATCAAAAATTTATATCAAGACAAGAGTTTTAAAATGGAAAAAATTATAAACAATAATAGAATAAAATAGGTATTTCCAATCATATTTATCCTAACCTCATGTTCATCAACTTGAAAATAACAGACAACAGCTAAACTAATCTTTAAATTACCAAACCGTAATATCATGACCATCAATGCAATATCATGATGACCAGGTCAATACCATGACTGAGGGATTAGCAGTTTTACTAAAGACATGAAAAAGATTAATATTATGATGTTTATCTTCCAGATGATCTTGCCTTTGATGCTTCTCCTATTGACCTTTTCAAACAACAAGTTTGCACATATATAATCCCTTTTCAAAAAACTTGGTTAGCAAAGATATATGTTTTAAGACCCAAAATCTTAAAATGTGTTTAAAAAAAATATTCCTAGATCTAAAATAGTTAAATAAGCTTATTAAAGGGCCTTATATGATCCTTGATTTTCTTAAAAAAATAAAATGACCAGATTGACCCTACAGGTTAGAAATCAAAGGATAATTTTAGGAGTTTTGACATGGATTTGTAATGTCACAAATGTAGTTGCAATACCACAACTTGCAGGTCAATACCACAAGTCTCTAAGTCATGTTTTTGTAAATTACTAAGAACCTATGACATTCATAAAACTATTAGTTTTTAAGGGTTAGGCAAAACTATAAATTGGCATGCAAAACCATAATTACTAGTACAATAACACAATTCACAAAGTCATAGTATTGCGATCGAGTAACAACCTAACAAAAAGATACCATTAACAATTAATATGGATAGTTAATGGAAAATCATGACTTTTGAGGCAAAATTATAACTGTAATACCATGAATACCAGTGCAAAACTACAAATTTCACCTATGCATGCAAAATTTCAAAAAAATGACACTTGTTCTTATCCAATCATACCTGCAAGCTTGAAAAAACACCACTAACAAGGAAAATGACCAAATTAGGAGTGTTATTACCACCATGGTCACCAAAATATAGATATAAATTTGAGAATAATGGATTTGATTGCATAATTACATCAAAAACCCAAAATGTCCAACTACCTAAGTAAGATCTAGAGCCATTAGGACCAAATATAAATAGAAGAACAAACCATTCAAACCAGCATTATAATCCTAAAGCTAATTTCTCTAAACCATGATTAAACGGATATAAAAATAAGAGGATTGGAATGAAATTACCTTAGACTCATAATTTCAACATTATGATTTCTTGATCATGGACTATTGATAATGGATTCAAGGACTTGTTTGGCATGGAGATTTCATGAACCTGTTAGATAGATTGGCCATGGAGGAGTAGCTTGGTTATATAGAATTTGGAGGGAAGGATCAATGGTTGAAATTCAAAGTTAGCTTGTGGAGATCTAGGGTGGAGGATTATCCAAGGAATTCAAAATTCCTTGGAAGCCTCTAGATTTAGAGGCTTCTAGAGAGGAAGGGTGAGAATAGAGAGGATTCTAAAATTTGAGAATTTTAGAATCCTCTTTAGATATTAATTAGGATTAGGTAGGGGATTAGATATGGATTAGGTGGGTGATTAGAGACTAGGGGTGTAGGAGAGCCTAGTAATAGGCTTAGTAGGTGGGTAGATGGGCCATGGTAATTTTAAATTCTCAAATATCTAGCCCATTAAAATCAACTCAACTCAACTCCCCCACCCTTCCCCCCCCCCACACACACACACACATATAGAGAGAGAGGGAACTTAACTCAATTAAATATTTAGGGCCACCCCTAACCATATAAAGATGAGTTTAATGGGCTCTATCTACTGGGGGTGGCCCTCCCCCCAAATAAATATCTAGCCCATTAAACTCAACTTTATATGGTTGCCCAAAAAACATGGAATAATGGAGATTCGAGAAAATTAATGAAGAAGTGGGATAGGACTATGGTTAGTATATGAAGAAATATTGATGGGGGATATTAGATAAATGATTAGAAAGGGGTGATAAATGGGACAAGATTAAATGAGATAAATTAGATAAGCAAAATTAGTGTCGACTGATAGTAATATTAGTGACATTAAATGAAGCAAGTGAATTTAGGTGCATAAAAAACTCATTACGTGTTTCATTGTGATTATTATGATCATATTATAACAATGGTGAATACAAATGAGCTGACTTTAATAGTTTCTCAAAATAATATGAATTAATTCATCTGTTACATAGTTTTCCACTCAATCATTTACCTTAGGTTTCTAAGTTTCCTACCATTTTCCTATAAGGAACATTTTAAAGATATTGTTAGAGTGAAATCAATGACCAAAAAAATAGATTTTCACATGCCTATAAGATCATCATGCAAATTTCAAAGTATCACAATGCCTCAAAACACATCATGAGCTTAAAATAGCATTCCATGCTTAGTAAAATATATTAAGCTTAGAAAAGCATTGCACACTTGGGTAATCATCGCGATCTTAGAAAAGAATCATATGCATATAAACCCATCACAAACTAAGAAAAATATCATGATATTATAAGAGCATTGCAGGCATGGAAAAACATCACACGCTAATAAAATCATTATGGCTTGAAAAAACATTGTGGACCTAAAAAATAATCGTGATCTACTAAAATTCCATAAATGTAGAAATGTTTATACGTTAAATGTGGATTGGGTAAATTAAGATAAGAAAAAATATTAAAACAAAGTACACAATGGAGATCTAGAATATAGTAGTATAAAATAGTAATATAGATCTTTCCTAAGTGTTAAAAATGGTAAAGAAGCATAAATGATCCAATCGAACAAACAATTACTAAAATAGATATAAAAAGTTAGGAAATACTCACACCTAGGAATAATCTTGGGATTTTGAGAGTACAACTATGGTCTAGAATTGACATATCAACTTTGTGTGAAATTTAAATTTCTCAGTATCAAAGGACAAATTCAACAACCTGCTCTACTACTAAATAATTTTCTTATGGTAGATTTTTCTACCAAATATGACCCTATGTTGTTGTCAAAAAATATATTCTACTACACCAAATCATTATTGTGCTCTATTTTTTATTTTTGTTTTTCTTATGTAGGTTGGCCTATTGATTCATACATTCATGTACTAACACTTCTATTAATTCATAGGTAGAACGTCTACATTGATATATTCTTGCTTTTTTGACCTAATTTTACATGACACATATATTAATGAGAAGGGAAATAAGTAGTTAGGTTGGGAAACCTCGAAGGAATTAAAACCACATGTTCCACACTAGAATCAAACTCCATGTAGTTCTAGTGTTATGTAAATGGAATCTTGAGTAAGGACTTGGACATCTTATTCTCTAAAAGTGATGATGCAACTACATGAACATTTACTTGAACCCTCTTTTGGTTCAAGTGGATGATATTATAAGAGCATGAATAATATTGAAGTATCAAGGTGGAAGACTTTGTTATAAGTGTGTGTGTGTGTGTGTGTGTGTGTGTGTGTGTGTGTGTGTGTGTGTGTGTGTGTGTGTGTCTATGTGTGTGTGTGTGTGTGTGTGTGTGTGTGTGTAAAGTGAAGGCTCTAAATTTTTGGAAATAAGATCATAAAATATTCTTAGGTGATAATTAATTAGTACTTGAGACTTAGTAAAATGACTAGGAATGACTTGGTATATATAGGGATCTCTAGGATATGACACATGCCATTCCTGATAATGGAAAATAGTGATATGCAAAATCAAAGGCATAATAAATCATGGCAACATAGAATGACCCACAAAATCATAGTGGACAGATTTAGTATCCTAGAAAATATACACATTAAAAAATTGGTAGAACACCTATAGTTGTCAAAACCACCCAAGATAGACATATGTCCAAAATAGGTGGAATAAGATCATAAGATACTTAGATAAGGCTCATAATCTAAAATAAATGAATTTTAAATATATATATAAGGTCAAAAGGATAGACAAAGCAGTGTGGGGTAGGGAATAGTTTAAAAATAACCAAATATACATAAGTAGACCAAGTGTGAAAAAGCATGTAAAATATGTTATGTAAAATGGACTTGTCCCAAAATTAGGCATATAAATAATGCCTCTACTTTGATGTGCATACTTGATTGATTGTATGTATGCATAAAAGTATAAAAATAATAAACTAAAAAATATACATTGGTGTAATTAGAGAAGGATGGATGAATATAATGATGCTCAATATAGGCTTCATCCACACAAATTTGTTATATCTTATAAAGACAGACATACCTGAAAAATAATGGCTAATTGTAACAAGTAGTAATTTTCATATCAATGTTAAAACCTATAAAACTTTAAAAATGTAAAATATAAAAGGGATTATAAAAATGACACCACTTGGTGGTGTTCAAATTGTGCTACTGCAAAACCAAACTCTATTCTGATTAGAAATTTTAGACAAATCATAGACATAGTTAGCACTTCTAAAGTATTTTTGGTGTTATAATCTATTTTTGATCAATGATGTAGACAAATGGACCATTTGTGGTTCTCATAGTTCTGTCAAGGTTTTTCAAGTTCTCTAAAATTTTCTCCAATTAATTTCTCTATCCTTTTTTCTCAAATTCTTTACTCAATACTTTTGCACAATATTTTTTTCTCGGTTCTTGAAATATATCCATTTTTATGTGAGGGATTTGAAAAACTATGTTGAAATCATTCATCTAAAAATAAAATCTTAAATTCATCATGTGCTATTAAACATATATAGTTGAAGTGTTTTTAAATGTGTGAAAAAAATGTATAAATCACCTGTAACTAACCATCATAAAATATCAACATGTAAATCTCAATATAAATTTGCACATCCTCGTATGAAAGTTAAATCTAGAATGGAGGAAACAACATTACCAAATCTATTATAAATAAGAGAGATGGACAACTAATATGTCCATATAAAGCCATGTAGTATAGGAAACATCATGTAATGCTCAAAATATCAAAATGTTCATCTTCATGTTAGGATGAAATAGATAGGGAAAAATAATATGCCCCAATGAATACTTTGTGTGACTAATATATGCATCTAAGTAATAAACTAAGTAGATATATTATATACAACATGTCCCATAAATAAATACATGTAATATAGATAACATTATGTAATGCTCAACATAAGCAAGTGTACATCTATGTGAAATAGATAGGGGAAAGTAATACTCAAAATGAATGCTTTATATGCATAAGACATGTGTCATAATAATGACTCAAGGATATATGTGAATGTATGATTCTCCTCACGTAAAATCAAGTTGGGGGCAAATAGCATGCCCATATAAGGCAAATGTGTCCCTAGTACAGTTAGATAAGCCAATGAATAACACAAACAAGTAGTTTAACCCCATAAATGCATGAAAAATACAATGAAAACATTAGCACAAAACATAGTAATTAAATTAATAACATTATGCATAGGTATGATCATGATGATCAAAATATTATATGCATGATATAGATCATGGAAATAATCATAGAATATCACATAAATTATTCACAAGTGTACAACTACTTATAAGAAGTCATCACGCTATGACATAACAATAAATGATTAAATGAAAATGAGAACTTGATGATCCTCTATGGATAATGACATAATAGTATCTCTTAAATAACATGCACAGACATACTTTTCAAGCAGACATATGCACACATGCAAAGAAATGATGTAACGACCATAATGTAACCACATAATGTAGATATTCGTGTAACACACAAGATGTGGGTAATAATAATATATGATATAATCAATGTAAAACAACTTAATATGATAAATGTAAATTAAAAAAGATATCACTGTAAAATATGATGTGTAGATAAGCCCCTAAAGTAGGGCATACCATCAATGTGATCCTACCACCCAAGAAGTGAGAAAAAGGGTATCCACATTGCATCAATAATCCATATTCATACCTAACATATATATCATGCATCTAACCTAATCAAATAAATACCAAGAGAATCACATTTATAAAAAATGAATTTGATAAACCTCTAGTATAGGCATACAAGCATGATATGTATCCAGTGATAAATTAAAATTTTATTTTGGTAATTTTTGATGTTTTTGCACACTATAATTTTATATAATAAATATAAAATAATAATGCCAAGGGACATACACAATAAGAAACAAATAGATCTTAATAAAAAAATAATAGAATCCAAGGGGCATAACCAGGAAAAGAATGCAAATATGAAATCTAATGGGTGTGAACAAACAACAAGAAAAAGAAGATTCCAAACAACCTACAACTTCCATTAGAACTTGACGTATGTTAGGATATAAGGCATATATGTGTTTTCATCAATGGGAAACTTGTGCAAGTGTTTAGAATTAGATAAAAAAATCCAAGGTTCAAGGTCCAATGCAATAGAACAAACAATAAAAACCAAGCTAGAATAATGTTGATGTAAAGTATAAGGTAAGTGTAAATATCAAGTCTAGAAAAATATAAGGAGCACAATCAAAATAAAGGAGGAAAGAACCTGACATAAATGGCATATATATTAAATTAATATAAGTATAATAATCAATCAAACTATATTAAAATAATAATATATTAATGAAGTGCAATACATGGGCTAAAATACCTAGTTGATGATCTAATATACAATGTGATAATCAAGAATATTAGAGTGAGATGTCTTCCTTGAAGTATCAAAAAAGTAGTCATGAGAAGTGTAGTAAGTGAAATCATCATCCTAAGGATAAATATGTAGAGAGTAAGCTCGATGAGCCTCTATAACCTCTTTAAAATCATGTATAGGAATATGTTAGGATAAAGTAGATGCTTAGATATGATTCATAGTAAGGCATTGGAAATAAATCTTAGGATGTAAATGGTTATTAAATGTGGGACATGAAGGTGAAACTATAGGATTTTGATCTAGAAGATCTCTTAAAGAGATGTTGGTGCTATTGTAGATAAAAATTTAGTAGGAATAATAACTAATGGTCGTGACATAGTATCAGGTATCACACGAGGTTGAGTGATTCTCTCCTCATAAAGTGCACTAGATGATTTCACATGTGTCCATTGAGGTAGGATAGGTAGATCACAATTTGTGTCATGAATGGTATGCACTTAGAAATTATGCATAAACTTGAGACAATGATTCAGTGTATAAGTTATTTTTCTCATTTGATTAAGCCATGGTCATCCAAGTAATAAATTATACTATCTTATATCTAAAATGACATAAAACCAAACTAGAAGGTTTTTAAGACTAACTATAACTTTTAGCGCAATGCCATCAAGTGGTGTGCATAGAATTCCATCGTAAATATAAAGTATCATAGTCATACTAAGTAAATCTCACTCAATTTAGCCTTGAATAGATAAAAATGGCATAGTAATAATATTTTCATTATAACCAATATCAATCATGATGCTATTTCTACTCAAATGATAATGGGAAAATGTATGAATGTATAAAGGATGACTATTTGATTCATCATTATATATATTATGGTCATAGAATGTAATTGAAGTCACATGGGACTGAGAACTTGAAAACATGTCAATTGGATGTTATCAATATCATGCTCATGTGGAATAACCAAATGACGTATAGATGTTGTCAAATACACATTGTCTTACTTTGTAGCATCCTGGTAATTGATTGATAAATATTTCAAGCACTATAGGCATTGTGATGTATTTTTTTGATGTAAATTTATGTCCATCGATTCTAAAATAAAATCCATCAATGATATCTTAAATATTGTGTTTTAACTTGAAACATTGATTAATCAAATCTACATAAACTCGATTATAACCACAATATGGTTTTGTGTTATAAACTTTAGACAATCATTGAATAGTATCAAATTGATATGGCTTAGGTAAATTAATATGCACTACACTTGATCAATAATTTAATCACTTTATGAGGTGAGTCTGGTAATGTTGTAAATTTATGAGTGTTCCTAGAGGAAGCAAAAATAAGCCTATCATTGGTTTATGAAACTATGATATTAGTTTTGGCCTTGTTCATTTTTTAAAAATTAGGTGATTCATTAGTATTTTGTTACTACGTTATATTTTCCTAATATTTTTAGGTATTGGATGTAAAAGAGATAGATGTATACTACAAAATATTTGTGTCCATAACCTTAACATCAATGTTTTCTAGTGCATGGAGAAGTTAGTTAAAATATTCATAAGTATTAAGCATGGCATTTTCCTTAAGAGAGAAGAGAAAAATATTTGAGAATATACTTTGAAGATCACTTTTTAGGATTTCATGTGAAATTTTCATAAGCATGATTTTAAATTTAACATATAGTCAGCAAAATGTTCATTAGGTCCTTGTTTTATTTGATAAATTTGAGAATATGTGAGCTTTTCATTATTGTTTATAGAAATATGTGGTAAGAACATATTGACCAAATCATTGAAGTGATGCACAAAACCCATAGGCAAGGTGTAGAACCAATCTAAGGCATATCCAATGAGGCTTCTAGGGAATATGATGGTCATAAGTAAGTCATATTTAAAATTAAAGAAAATTGTAAAAGAATCCCTAGTATGATGTGAAGGATCCCCATTTACACTATTTAATATAAATTCATGAACTTGAAATAAATGAGGAAAGGGACATCCATAGCCAAATGGTTTCACAATATATCATAAGATGAGACTACATGACTAGGTTTGTTAGATTCTTTACATAGTTTTACAAGTTATAATCACATATCAACAAGTTTTTTTGTACTTTGGGATAAGGAGATGACTATTAAGGTGTATGACTAGCATTGGTATATGTATTTATAGGGATGGGTTCCTTATTGTGATTAATATTAGTTTCATTTGAGGCACAATTTTTATTTTGACTATGTACAAGACTAATGGATACAATATAATAATGTGATCATGGAGGTATAAAGGTTATTGGATTGATAATGGGAGGAATCATAGAATCCTTATGTTATATATTAATATAAGAATCTCTCTAAGAGGGTGTGTATCACTAGGTGGAGGCATAAAAATATCAATAGTATCATGACTAGTACTAGGTGCATACACCTAAATCCACTCGCTTCATTTATCGTCACTAATATTACTATTAGTTGACACTAATTTTGCTCATCTCATTTAATTATGTCTAAATATCACCCTTTCTATTAATTTATCTAAAATCCCCCTTCATTGTTCTTCATTCACTAACCTTATTCCTACCCCACTTCTTCAATTAATTATCCCAAATCCCCATTATCTTATCCTAACCCTACTTATCCATTATTTGGGAATTTAAAATTCCCATGGCCCACCTACCCTCACCTATTCCTAGGCTCTCCTACATCACTAATCCTTAATCACCTATCTAAACCCTTGTCCCAATCCCCTACTAATATTACTCAACCCCTAAATGGATTCCAGAATTCTCCAATTCTAAAATCCTTTCTAACTTGGCCCCCTTCTCTCTAGAAACCTCTATTATAGAGGCTTCTAGGGAATTTTTAATTCCTTGGATAATCCTCCACCCTTGATCCTCCTCATCCAACTTTGAAATCTAGCATTGATCTTCCCTCCCTCAATCTATTTAAAAAATCCACTCCTCCATGGCCAAGAAGACAGGGGAGGAACCAAGAGGAACTACAAGCTAATTATAGGAATCACATCAACAACCTTTGAATCCATAAAGTCTTCATGTCAAAATGATCAATTCATGAATCCATCCAAGTAAATTTATCAAGTTATCACCATGCTGGAATCCTGAGTTTATGGTAATCAATCTCAATCCAAATCCTCTAGTCTTTTTATTGTTTAATCTTGGTTTCGAGAAATTAGATTTAGGATTTAAGTGTTGTTATGAATGTTCATTTGTGTGCATTTATATCTTAATGGATCTAGATCACAATTGGTGGATTGACATTTTGGGTATTTTGATGTAATCCCATAATTAAAGCCATTTGATCAAATTTTCAACCTACATTTTGTTGACCACAGTGGGATATATCCCTTCAATTTAACCTTCTTACATGTTAGATGTGTTTTGACAACTTGTAGGAGTGATTAGACAAAAAACAAGCTCTAGATTTCATCAAATTGTCATGCCAAGGTGAATGACAGTTTTGCTATGCAAAACTACATATTTACAGTTGTAGTTTTGTCATAAGATTAGTGATTTTGCAGTAACCTAAGTGCTAACAATTTGTTATCTTGATATGTTCTCGACCTTTTGAAATATCACAACTCGTAAAAGGTGATATTGTACATAAAGTTGCAGTTTTGACTTTGACAGTCACGATTTTACAATGGTTTTCCAACTAACCACCATCTTGACCGCTAATATTTTGCTTATTGATAGATTAATACCTTGTTGTAATATCACAATTCAAAATAGGCAATTTTTTCATAAGAGTCATGGTTTTGTTCTCTGACTTGTGATGTTATAGTCTATTATTTTAAACCAAGTATAACTTGTTTTTGCATTAATATTGAGCTTCTGTAGGTTTATAAAAATTATTTTACCCTGAAGGGGTAGAAATATGATATTCTATGTACAAGAAAGAATAACATATCAGCCCTAGATTTCTCTATTACCGATATGTCAAACTACCGATACACAGTTGTGATTTGGCCTCAATAGTTATGATATTCCCTTTGAAAGTAGTGATTTTGAATTTTTAATCAAAACCATCAGGCTAACCTACTAGCCTTGAATTATTTGAATTATGTTTGTCTCTATTTGATCATTTTTTATCTACAAGAAAGGGAAGTCACTAGTTTTAAGGAGTTTCCCAATCCTTCATGTAATATCATAGAACCATAGTCATGATTTTATCTTGAGAATTATTATATTACCATTGATAATTATAGTTTTGCTTAGAGGATGTAATTCAGTAGGGTATTTTAGCTAACAGGTTCTCATTTATGTTTATGTTATGTGTTGATAGAGAAAGGACAAGGGCTACCTATAAAACTTCCATCCTTACCCCTTAGGCTATTTTCTGCAAAATTTTCATTTGTGAATAGCAGTTTTGTGTTAAAAGTAATAGTTTTGCCTAAATACCTATAATTTCTTAGGATCCATATGGTTCCCATCATAGTTATAAGATAACCAATAATACCACAACTCTATAGTTATGGTTTTGCATAAAATATGTGACTTTGTGCTTTTTAGAAGTGAGATTACAATCATTGAATATGCATCTGCATTTTTGTAGACAAAGTGGTGGTCTTTCCTATTTTTAAACTACTAATCACCTTAGTGCATGATTGTATTCTTGAGAGGCATTAAATATCTATCCTAACATCTTATCTTGCAGGTTACCTCTCCAAGATTTCTACTTAAAACTACTAATCACTTATTTTGCAAGTCATCTGTCAAAGACATTTTGGCATCTAAAAAATCATTTTGTTTGTCTAAGACTTTTAATCATTTTAATCACTTTGTTTAAATATTATTGTCTAAATTATTGTATATATCTTGTATATATCTCACATCTAGTTAATTGGTTAATTAATCTCTTTTTTATTTGTTTGTTTTTCACCCAAGGTCTACAATGGTGTATGCTCTCCTCCTTGCATCCTTGTGGTGATTCTTGGAGGATAAAAAACCACTAACAAATCCTCCCATTTTCATTTTATATGGTAATATGACATGGAATTGATACCACACACTTATCATAGTCTTAGGGGGATAATGACCATGGATTTCACCACCATGCACTAATCCACACTCTGTTTTTTGACAAAGTATAAAAAAATAGGGATAACTATCGTTAAGCTAAGTAATTAACCCCATACAAGTCATCTATGAAGGGGAAGAGTTAATTCTTTGAACCAAACATTAGACAACACCCTACATAGACTTAAGCCCCATTATACCTATCATATATTGAGAATGTCCCTTGAGAGCTCATTCAACCTAGCATAAGACCTATTGGTCGTAATAGGGGCACTACTACCAGAGTCAAGATCAACTCCCAAAATATCATCATGTATTGACAAGGTCAAGAGGGTTAAGTAGATTTCGTAATGGGTCACCAGCCTATAGCCTCACCTATGAAGCTATTAGATGGTTTAGTCATTGGGTTACACACCCAAAACTAATTTACTAATCCTAGGTTTGTGGTTTGCTTGACTTGGTGAGTTTTTTACTAAAATAGTATTATTTGTGAACTATCTAAGCTCTTCATATCAATACCTTGTATATCCGCATTGTCTTGTACATTCTATCCATATCCTTATCTTGTACATTTTTCTCATCCTTAATCTTATTTATTGTATCATCTCATCTTAAACATATCTTAATATGATTATGTCTTGGCATCCTCCTATGTAGAACATCTCATCTAGTCTTACCTCGTCTAAGCCAATACCATCTCATTTTGTCATACCACACATTTATTTGGCTTTCTAGGTCATGTAATTGTCCAAACCATATCAACATCATTACATCATCACCCTTAATGTCATAATCCTTAATTCCATTTATCCCTCATCACATAATCTTATATCCCATTTCATCTTAGACAAATTGGTCTAAGACTTGAGATAGTCCTCTTGTCATCTTTACATATCATCCTATCACTCTAGTTTACTATCATATTTTTTATCACCTGTCACTATCATAGTCGATACCCTATTAGTAACTTTTCACTTTGTCAGTTTCAATCTAACATCTGATCATCAACAATCTAGCCATCATCAATCTAGTTGTCTCTAATCTAATTATCTTTCCTATTCATAACTAGCACCCATCCAATCATCGTCTTGTCAGTTTAAATCTAGGCATTAGTAAAATCTCAATCCTTTTGCTAGCTTGAAAATTAGGCATTGTCAATAGATCTTTATCACCTATTGCACTATCAGTCTAAAATCTAATCCTAGTCTTATATCATAATCCATTTATTTTATCTCTTCTTCATTGTCACTTATCATACTAGCTCAATCATTCAGACTTATTTTTTCCAAGGACAATTTTTTTATCCAATCCCTAACCTACCTTTGTATTCACCTTATATCATCATCCACCCAAATGGATTTGGACCCTATTCTCATGGAACAATACCTATTTTCCAACAAAGATGATATCATTTTACACCTTCAGACATCGATCCTATCAAGCCTAAACCAATGTCCTAATCCCCATCTACACCTAGCCCACATGATAGCCCATCATAGTCAACCCCGTCATCCATTCATCATAACCATAATCCTAAATATATAAGTGATAAAGTCACATTATTTAATGAGTATATCTTTGCTAGTCAGGAAGAAATCCTTTTATGACTATTGGAAATGGTTGCTTGCTTTTTGAATGTTCTTGAACCCCCAAACCCTATATCACCTACAAAATCAATCCTTCATCAACCCTTATCCCCATCCAATTATCATTAAAACCAATCCTATAATAGTCCAACATCCACTTGTCTTAGTCCTAGTCGTGACCTTCCCAATCCAAAAATTTATTTGTTTAATAGGTATATTGTCAAAAATAAGGAGGTAGTTCTCTTACAACTCCTTAATCTATGTGCCCAACTTCCCAAAGACCTTTACCTCATTCAATTAACCTTACCTCTATTTTATACCCATCCATAGTAAAATCCTCCATTTATGAATCATAATCCATCATTGATCCCTCATCTTACTAGTAAAAGGAAGCCTAAATTGTCAACCTCATCCAATTCCAGTTTATATCCTAAACAAATCATGACACCACGATCACATGCTTCTACCCCTAAATCCAACACTAGAGACAAAAAATATACCCCTCTCCCCATATCCATGGAAGTTGTATTTTGGAAATTGAGGTCTATAGGCATGGTTGTTCACCCAAAAACAAGACCTATAAATTTGTCTAAACATGTACCCTCGTGATATCAAGTAGAATGATTTTGTATATATCATTAATTGCTTGGGAATTATATTAATATATGTCTCCCTTTAAGATACTATATTCAAAAGTTAATTGATAAAGGCAACATTAAACTAGAGGGTAAATCTATTGTATCCACACCTAGAAGTGTGTAAAAAGGGGTATGCCAAGAATCGCTTCCTAAGCATAACCAAACTTATTCCCTCCTTAACTAAGGTCATGACTCCAATCCTATCCATACCACACACATTCATGATTAAATCATCCCTATACCTCATCCACATCAAATTCCCCATTTTCACAAATACATTCAGTCTAAAGCACCCATTCATAAACCCAAGGTGAAGGAGGTACTTGCAGACAATGAGGCCATACAAAAAGCCCTCTTTATGACTAATAAATAATCATCTATTAATAATGATACCTCATCAACATCCTTGTCAAAATAAACATCAAAATGGTTAGGATCATGTTCAACACCATCATTCAAACTAGATTCCATATCAGAAGCAATGTCTTTTTCAGATAATGAGAGTCATGTTGATGCCTATCTCTTTGAATATATCTCTAATTCGAATGTCAACCAATTAGAAGGCATGATTCTTGATCTATATTAGGATGATGAAATCATAACTCAATTTTTGGATGTTTTCTTAGTCTAAGATCATCAAGCTAGATATGAATTAGCTTTAGATGTTACTTCTATGAAGAATCTTAGTGATCCTTGTGAGATTCCTAAGGACACTTTCTCCAACATTGAGGTTTGGTCTCCTAGTAGCTCTTATGAGGATTATGTTTCCCATCATTCCCTTAATCCACCCCTTCCATCACACATCTCTCATTATACACCTCTTATTAACAATCATGTCATCCCACTCCATGAACGAGACAAATAGGAACATGAATCATTAGATTCCCCTCCATATGCAATACCATGTACCAAATATACAAGGATCCAAGATAATAATCAAATAATCCAATCAAATAATCAAGTAAGTTATGATCTAAATGTACTCAATCAAAATCAAGAAGAGCTTCACAATTAGCCAAGTCAAAATCAAAATAACCATCTGTTAAGTGTAAAGTCAAATATCATTGGTGAAGCTCATAGTTAAGCACCAGGGGGAAATCAAAATCTACGTCAAATATCAACAATTGAAAATATGTTAAAAATCATATGGCCAATCATCTTCTCAATATTTGGATCAAAGAGCAAGTCAAAAGGTTTTTGATTCCTGAATCTCATGGCACCAATCAAAAAAGTCTCATTCACCATATCCAATGGTGTATGCACCTATTGATCACCACTTCTATTCCCTTTCCAATCACATTATCCATCATAACCATAGCACCCATTCATGTACTATATCCCACCACCAAAATCAAGGTATAATCCCATCCATACCACACACCACTTTCTCGAGCAACATCACCTCTTGTAGGGGTTACAAAGACACCTAGCTGAGACATCTAGAGGATGTTCAATCAAGATTAAACAAGGGTCACCAATACATTAGTAAATATAGCATCAAAAACATGATCATAACATCACATCTCTCTAGAATAGGTGTTGGCTAAAGAGCATGAAAGTTTCAACATTCCTGCATCTCACACTCATATCTAATAAATTGAGATGCTAAAAAAAATTTAAAAAATCAAAAATAAAATAAAAATAATAATAAAAAAATCATTTTTCCAAAGGTGAAAACTAGCCTTCTGATGCCTTGGCAGAGTACCATGATGCAAACTAGTTTCTGGCATCATGGTAACATAATCTATTGTCTACATTATACCTCAACACTTTGGTGCAAGTCCTTTTCATCCACATCATATCAACCATATCTTCATCACACCCATATCATCCTTATCCTAACACTCCTACCCATCATCTACCAACATATCCTACATCTTATTAAGTCCATCCTTTATTCTAGTATTAACCTTTTTAAGGGAGAGGAAGATATCTTGGTAAATATTCTAGACTCATCTTGGCATATCCTCCAATGGACACTCAGACAACTAACCATATGGTTCTTTCATGATGTGGTCATTAGTGATTCCTATTCCATTCTTCCTTGGTCCTCATCTCCTTTTTATCATCACCCTCATCCCTTTTTCTATCCCATCCATTATGCCATCCATCCTTATCCTAGTTGCTGGGTGATTTAATAATTTTGAGAATATTGGTGTATTATTCCTAATTTAGTTAAGGGTCTGAGTAGTAAAATCAATAAATAAATAGACAATAATTAAGATATTGATTTTTGTAAGTTAATTTCAATCTAGACTTTTCTAAAAATAGTAATGAGAGGGAGAAAATCAAACTTAGATAGAAACCGATTGATCCGACTGAGACAGAGGCTAGAATTCACTATGTAAGACTGGGACACTATCACAAACTAAGATCTAAACTTTATTTTATGATTGGATAGGAGTGGAACCAACACTATAGTCTACCTTTGTCATTGTTCTCCTAAGGATTTGAACTATCTAAGTTTTGTTCACTATGTCTATGTGACCATGTCTATGAAGTTTTAGTAGCTGGAAGTCTGTAGAGCTCCCTGTAGAGAAAATTATTTCTTCAAACCCTATCTTCCATTATACTTTGACCAATTTTGATAAATAAGGGGGGTTAGTGTGTGTAATAATTATTGTACATGGAACCATATCCCTTGTGTAGCCATGTTACCTACATACCAATACTCCGAAGAGGGATCAAGCCATATATAGTTCTCCCACTTGATGTGTTTTGTGCAATTATGTATATAAAGATGTAGAATGCTAAATTAAATGTGTTTGAGGTGGATAGGGACTGGTGTAAGGATTTGAATAAGCTTGTAAGTATGTTCGATGGTTGTATGCAGAGAATAGGGAAGATTGCTTGAATAGTCTTGCTTGTATTCTAGCTTGCTTAATGATAATTGCCAACTTTTTCTAAATGATCTTTGAATGGGCTTTTATAAGGATCTATTGATCATGGGTTGAATGTACTTATGTTAGGTCGATATGGATAAGGATGGGTAACTAAAATAAATTAACCATTGGGGCCAAAAATGGACTTGGACAACAGTGCTAAAAGCAGACAAGAGTGGCACCGATGTTATAGTCCTAGTGTGGCGCTCTTGTCTTAAGCAAATAGGACCTAAGGGGATGGATCTGTCATGGAAAGAGGGCTCTATCTTAGCTAGGATCATGTTTGGAAGGTTATAGATGATTGGGAATCATCGAAAAGAAGCCTAAGAGGATTAAAAGAGTAAGTAAGAGGGACCTATGGTTTAGGTGTCATTAGCCATACTCAAGTTACCAATTTTCACATTTTATATGACTACATATCCCCCCCCCATTTATTCTAGTGATGTAGCAAAGTGAAATACCAGGATAAAGGAGAAATAGAAAGCGTACTTAAACTTACCTGTAAGGTTGAAGCTCATGAAGTTGTGTGATGTTGGGTGTGCATAGATAGAGCACACTATGAAATGTAAATCTACTAGAGAAAAATAAAGAGTAGATCAATTCTTACTAGATAAATTATATCTAAAATAAGAACATATAAAGTTGGGTAAGAGAGAGAGAAGAACATAAAGGAATGAATACACCTCATCGAGTACATAAAGCAATACAAAACCTATTGTGATGTTGATTGATGTTGAGTAATGTTGAATGTGTGTTGAACCAAGAGTAATATCATGAATGGAGCTAAGTGCTCAATTCCTCATAAGTGGCTCAAAAATGCAAAGCTTGGCCCTTTGGCTCCATCGTCACCCACTAAGTGAAGTTAGGTGATCATGTGTGTGTTAATAGATGTTTGGACTATGTGTCCAATCCCTCTGAATAGGTGGCTCAAGAATATAAAGGCTAGCTAGTCCTTTGGCTCCATCATTGCCCTGTGAAGTGAAGCTATGAACTGATACTAGTATGAAATGTATGTCATATGAGATGGTTCCTAAAGCCCATGAATGTACTGTGATCTGACAATGTTGGCATGGGTAGCCGAATGTATGTTATAAACTAGGGCACTCTTAACCACTCTGAAAGATGGAGATTAGGCATGTATGAAAGCCACTCAAGAACTCAAGAACTCAAAAATGTATAAGTTAGGCTTGTATGAAAGCCATTCCAAAATGATGCCAACCACTTGTAGATGGAATAAAGCATGCAACTACTGAGAATGCCTAGGTAATGTTGAACTGAAAAAGAAAAGAAAACAAATATGTCATATACATTACCCCTAATCATTGGTGTCTAAAACATGGATTTTGACTTGGAACTCATATCAACTACCATATCTGAAACTAGAAGTGAGAGCCATCATGCCACGCATGATTCCCTTTATGTCTAGATTCTCTGAGCAAAATTGTACTAAAAATTATTGATTCTAAATTATTTTTGTTGTGCAAAACTATAGTTGAACCTAATTATTTACTTACTTCTATAAATTTTGGTTTTTTATTGTTTGGATAGGAGCACTAAAAGTGGACACTAGTGGCACCAGTGTTATAGTCTAGGTTGGGTGCTACTATTTTGGGCCAAATCTAGGGACTGTTTTGATATTCTCACTATTTGCTTGGTTTATTCTGACTGTTTTGATGTCTGGTTGTTATTTTGGGTGTGTTGAATGCTAGATTTTTTACTATTAGGAACAATGATCTCTATGATAAAACCCCTATTTAATTCCCCATCTTATGAGGGTAGGAATGAAGACCCTGTAATCACTATTCTCAGAAGAAAGAGCCTTTCAAGTGTGTTAAGCTACAAAGATACATGATATAGCAATGATAATTGACAAGATATCTCAATTTATAATATGATTTGTATTGAGAAATTGTTGTATCAACAGGGGTATGCTTAGATGGATATAACAATATAATAACAGGTGAATTGTACTGAACTAGAAATGAAAGTCTGGTTATTTGTTAGTTGTTAGTTGGAGAGATGGAGCATGATGTCCATCATGGCATCCAAGAAATCAAAATAAACACATGATGTGGATCATGGCATTGCAAATAATGAGAAGCAAAAAACAAGCACATAATGCAAGAAGCATACAAGGGTGGCCAAGGGGCCAAGAAAATAAGGGACATGGGCACATGTCACTCAAACTGGAAAGCAAGCATACAAGGCATGTTCAAATTCCACATACACATATAATTGAAACAAAAAAGGTTGGCATGGAAGCCACAATCACATAGTAGAATACAAGCAAAGGACATTGGAAAATGTTCTAAGATGCACGCAAGACATTGAAGCACAGGGCATTGGAATATGTTCTAAGCCACATACAAGAGGCAATCAGGAAATGAGAAATGTAAACAATCTAACTACACTAAGCAAGAAAAGAAAGCATGTAAGGAACTGGAAGTACAATCACATAGAACTAATCAAAACAAGAGGGAAAGTATGCAAGATATGTTAGTACAAAACTAGGTATATACTAATAAATACACAAATTCTATATACTAGTGAGTGTTGATAGAGTAATTTGTGTAAGCTAGTAAATAATGTACATCAACATGATAACTAGAGTGTGTGGTGTAAGAATGATATAACCTGAAAGGTGTAGTCATATAGAAGATGCCCCTAGTGGGTATGTATATTGATGTATGTCTCTATGTAGAAGTAGGATGCCCCTCAATGGGTAGAGTGAAGCAATCAAAGAGTTGGATGTCACTGCACACAATTAAAAGAGATCAAGTAAATCATGGTAATGTAAATAATCGGTAAACAATAGCCTAAAATAGTATATGTAAGTCTAGCATGATAGTATAAATGTAAAGCATGGATGATGCATATAATCAAAATGTTTTTGGTGTTTTAACATATTTGAATGTTTTTTGTATTTTGAAAATTTGTATTATTTTTGTATTTTTGAGTTATATTGAGCTATGTACAATCAATCACAGGAAGACTATGTACAAGAAACTGAAAAGAATATATATACAAGTAATCATGAAAAAATATGTACAAGAAAGGCTGAGAAGAGGTGATACTAACCAATGAGTCTCATGGGAGAATCCCTATCATGGTGTCTTGTATCAAACAAAGGAATCATGTGTGATTGTGAAACATGAAGGAATAGTTGTAAATATGACTTTGAATATTTGGATTCATTGTTCGTATCTTGGAAATCATAATACCCTGTATTATTCCACTCATGATTATCATCTTGATTTTAAACCAATGGAATGTTAATGTTGACTTTTTTTGTATCTGGATATTTTCCTTTGATGAATTGTGTCTATAAATGATTTACCTTAGGATGTTCAATAAATCCCAAACCCTGATGACAAACATTATCAACTGCTAGAACAAGAGTAGTGATGCCTTGAGCATGCTTGCCCAACCCTTAACCTTGATAATCAAACTATTGTATATATTTTTGACCAAACCCATATTGCTTTGAAAGTTGAGCCTTGTTTTGGAGAGGTAGATTTGCATCTTTTTTGTGCTTTACCTATGCTTGTGATACTGTTTATTGTTCTAATTTTGCTTTTTGATCCTTTTGTTGTTTTGAGTTATGCTTTGGTAACCACTTTTGTACTATTGGATACTTTTGTTATTTTGATCAGAAGGTTGTGTGTTCGATTCATGTTGGGTTCACCAAAGGATTTAATAATTTTGGGAATATTGGTGTATTATTCCTAATTTAGTTAAAGGGTCTAAGTAGTAAAATCAGTAAATAAATAGACAATAATTAATCTATTAAATTGTGTAAATTAATTACAATTTAGACTTCTATAAAAATAGTAATGAGAGGGAGAAAATTGAACTTAGCTGGAAACTAATTGATCTGACTGAGACAAAGTCTAGAATTCATTGTGTAGGACTAGGACACTATCAAAAACTAAGATCTAAACTTCATTTTGTGATTGGATAGGAGCATTGAAACTGGACAAGAGTGGCATCGATGTTGTAGTTTACCTCTACCACTATATTTGAGCTTTCTAAGTTTTGTTTGTTATGTTTGTGTGACACTATTTACGAAGTTTCAGTAGCTGAAAGTCTATAGAGCTCCCTATAAAGCAGATTATTTCTTCAAACCCTATCTTCCATTATGCTTTGACCAATTTTGAGCAAGAGGGGGGTTAGTGTGTGTAATATTTAGTAGACATGGATCCACACCCCTTGTGGACACATTGCTTACATACCAATACTATAAATAGGGATAAAGCCATATGTAGTTCTCCCACTTGATGTGATTTATGCAATTGTATTTATAAAGATGTTGAATGCAAAACTGGATGTGCTTGAGGTGGTTAGGGACTGGTGTAAGGATATGAATAAGCTTGTAAGTGTGTTGGTTGGCTGTATGCAAAGACTAGGGAAGATTTCTTGAGTAGTCTTGCTTGTATTCTTGCTTGCTTAGTGATAATTGCCAACCCTTTCTAAATGATCTTTGAATGGGATTCTATAGGGATCTGTTGGTCATGGGTTGAATGTACTTACATTAGGCTGATAAGGATAAAGATGAGGAATTAGAATAAATTGATTGTTGGGGTCAGAAATAGACTTGGACAATAGCATCAAAACTGGATAGGAGTGGCACCATTGCTATAGTCCTAATGTGGTATTATTGTCCTGAGCAGACGGAACCTAGGGGGATGGATTTGTCATGGAAAGAGTGGTATGGCTTAGCCGGGATCAAGTTTGGAAGGCTATGGATGATTGGGAATCAATAAAAAGAAGCCTAAGAGGGTTAAAAGAACAAGTAAGAGGGACCTCTGGGTTGGGTGTCATTAGCCATGCTCAAGTTACCAATTTTCACATTTTATATGACTAAATTAGGCTTGGTATTCCCTTTTCTAGTAACCCCATTTGTATAGTGTACATACATACTCCAAAAAAACTCAAAAAAATATAGAATCTACAAAATACAAAAACATCTAAATTATCTTATCACATATCATCTTATTTTGTGTCCTAAATGTTTTAGTCATCCTATCTAATGTCTTGTCCATCTTATCCTCTTATCTTTAGCATCATTATCCTAATCTTAGTCCCTCATCTAGTCAAGATCCATATCCTTATCCTAATCCTAAACCCTCATCTACTCTAAATCCATATCCTTATCCAAATCCTTATCATCATCCAATCCATATCCTTGTCCAAATCCTTATCCTCATCCAGTCCATACCTTGTCCAATTTCTTATCCTTAATCCAAAATCACATCATCATTATCAACTTAGTCCACTTCATCACCTAATTAATCATCTTAATGTCTCTCATCCAGACCATTAGACAAGACACAATGATACTGCATGTAGATACTTGTATGTATTGCTTGTCTATTGTTTGACTTGTTTGCATGTCTTTTATCATGTATATATATGATTGTCTTATGTTTCATTTTTTTGTCTATGTTTCTTTTTAGTCTTATAATGTATCTCTTTTTGTCTATTAGGCAATGAATGAAGATGCTATGATGACACCAAAAGCTATAATGATGCTTTTAGATTCCCTCATTGATGCAGAGTTCACTATTTACCCACGCACTTTGGCATAACATCCTCTTTATCATAATTATATCATGCGGCATACTACCTAGTGCCAAATATATCAGATTAATTAGACTATGATGAGCCTTATTATAACAATGATGTCTTGATCACTTCTCCTAATCCTATTTCATCATCTTAAACTCCTTATCAATCCAAATCCACTCATCCCCAAGCCCTTTTATCACCATGTTTATATCATTTAATCAATCATTTATCATCTCTCTAATCATCAACATCTAACATCTCATATCCCATCATTTTTCCTAGCCCTCTATCCTCATGTCTAACATTTGAGTTGCATCTAACAACAAACTTGTCTAACAATCATCATCATCATAATATTCTAATTCATCATCATCATCATCTAATCTAGTCTAAACTATATTGGCCTAAGGTCTTTTTAGATTATGTAAGCAATGCTCAGTCACATAACGTGTCTATGCTCTTTCCCTCTTCCCCATCATTCAACATCACATATATCTTATCCTTCATCATCCTCACATCTTACATCAATCACATCTTTGAGATCTAATATCCATCATCCATCCTAGATCAATCACCATCATTGAAATCATCTTATTAATCTTTTCATCAATCACCTTCACCTATCGATTGGGCCTAACAACTCATAACATTCATATTTTCCCCCATCTATCATTCATTTAGAGTTTATGGTTCTCTCCCTCGATTGGCGCATGACATGAACTATAACTTTATCATCATATTATGGCTCATTGATTTGATGTAATGTCATCTTTTGGTCACTCAATCACATCATTTCATTATTTCTCATCTCCATCATCATATCAATTGACTTTAGCTTTGAGTTATACCCATAATTAATCCTATCAAATCATTATCTTATTTTGGCCTACATCTCTACCTTGCATGCATCCTTGCTTAGGATATATCAAAAGCTTATAGCCTTTTGTCTTATCACCATCATGTTATGGTTGATTCCCCCTTGGGATGTGTCGATAACCATAATATAGTTGTTTCTATGCCCTATGCATATATATTTTCTAGAGGCATCATTAATACTTAGCTCACTACTTAGGTTGAGTTCATCTTCTTCATCATCTATCTCACATCTTGCATCTCATCCCCTTATTTATTTAACACATCCCACCCATCATTTCCTCTTTCAAGTGGTCATATATCACATTCTTCACCATATGTCCCCTTGAGGGGGCATCATATCCACTAACATCATTCATCCACAAAATGGTTTCTTTGAAAGACCATTACTCCTTCTACTTCATCCATTTGTAATGCCCTTTTAAAGAGGGGGAAAATGTATACACCTAAATTTGCTCACTTGATTTAACATCACTAATATTACTATTAGTCGACACTAATTCTACTCATCTCATTTAATTCCATATAAATATGACCCTTTTTATTAATTTATCTAATATCCCCCTTCATTATTTTTGATTCACTAACCTTATTCCTACCCCACTTCTTCAATTAATTTTCTCAAATCCTCGTTATCTTATCCTAACCCTACTTATCCATTATTTGGGAATTTAAAATTCCCATGGCCCACTTACCTTAGCCTATTCTAAATCACAATCATAATCCTCTCTCAGAGAATATAAATCACACTAGCCCATCCGCTTATAGATACATTTAGACAATCGGGGTCATGATCAATATGGATCCACTAGACCTAACTAAGAGGTCTCTTACCATAATATATCACTAGAGAGGCTTCCAAATTCTCTAGTCAAGTAATACCACACAATAATCCTTGATAGGTCCTATGTTTTTTTATGAAAGTAAATGACAAAGTAAAATTAAATCTAATCTAGTGCTCACCAAAACATGTGGCACAAAATGGAGGTAATAATGAAAGTAAACATGCAAATAAGAATTTTAGTTGAGTCAATATAGATATAATGCTAATGCATGGAGAGATAAATACATTCAAAATCCATTACTTATGCTAATTATATATAATAAAATAGAGTAAGCCATTACTTATGTTACTTATATCTACTAAAATAGAGAAGTAAGAGTTATAAATACTTATTTTTATCACTCAGAAGTGCACCCTATAAAGAACACATGCTTGTTCTCACTTCAGTTGATACGATGGAAACTCTCCAAGGTGTGGGATATTTTATTTAAATAATATCCATATGAAGGGTTGGTGCCCTTTGGTTCACTCACCTACTTCTATCAAAGCTATCTAATTTTATGTTTTCTTGACTAGGAAAAGGGTAGAAGGAGCAATGTTAAAGCTGAAAATGAAATTGAAAACTGAAAATTAGGGTGATGCACCAGTGTCAATGTCAATCATGACTATATTTGACACACTTTTGAAGATAAATAACTTACACACATTCAATTCATCTTCATACAATGACTCTTGCAAAAGTATTTCACACAGAGGTCTTGACAAACACCTACACCAACTTGCGAGGAATGAGCAATGGTTAAATTCACTTTCAAATTAGGTAGAAATCAGAGTCAAACACTTTATATGACTTGAAATAATTTTCATTTATTGTATAAAGGTGAGATATTTAGACATAAACATAGGAAAAATAATCATTCACTAAGTTTTATCAATGAACATTAAGAACACACTTCATGAATAACTTAAGATGGAGGAAAAATCAGTTCTTTATTGCTTCAAAGGTGAGGTAGTACAAATTTTGGTATATGTTTAGTAATCCAAAGGCATAACCTCCTCATAATCATTCAAAAATTTATGTACATATAAAAAATAATAAGAGAGAAAACAATCAGCTCCAAAAATAAGAAAGAGTTCCACATGTTAGTCAAGTTAACTCCACTTTAACTCCAACTTCAACTCAAAATTGAATCCAATTTTAATTCACCTAATTCCAACATAAAATATTTTATTTTAAACCTTATTTCTTGGAAAATTTCCTATTAGGGGAGAGAGGGAGAGTTGATAAGTCAAATGGTTATTCATGCATCTTGAATCCTAAGTTAACTCCCTGTGATCTTACATGCAACTTTTGATCTTCTTTAGTTAACTCTTTTTGATCTCTCAGTTAGATCCTCTTGGTATTTCATGCATTTTAAATTTAGACTTTAGCTACATTCACTTACATCTTGAGTTTACTTGACTTATCTCAACTTCACACCTGGAGTTCAACTTAAGTTATCTTGCATACAACTTACATACATATTTGGCCTCATGTCTCTTTTAAAAATAGCCCTTAGAGGAGAATAGTATAATTGGTATGTATGTGGATGTTTGATATGGATATCTTGACTAAAAATAGGGCTATAAATTTGATCAAGACCTTAGCTCCACTTATCCACCTTTGCATGTTTTGTAACTCCACTTTTGTAGGGCTAATTGAAGTCTCTTTGAAGTTGGCTTGTAGTTGATAAATTTAGCCAAAAATGGGGTGTAATAGTTAGAAAGAATGGAACATGTGGTTTTCTAATTATAAATTAAATATTCTTGATAACTGTGTACTTTATGATGACCATAACATCTCTTCAAACTGGTTCTTCTTCTATATGCCTATCTTGTGCAACTTTCACAAGCTTTTTAAATGCACTATGAGAGCCAAAAACTTGATAGATATTCATAATTCTAATATATAAGGATTAAAAATATGATTTTAACATAATAACCATGGTTTCACATACCTTCAAACAAAATTAAAGCTTCAAACTCCATGTACAACTCTAAAAAACACTCCTATGATTAAGGGGTCTAAAATGAGTTCCAGACCTGAACAAACACTCCTATGATTTTTTTGGTATGTATCAATGGGTCATACCTGATTTTTTTTTTTAATATTCAAAATTCTTCACCAAACTCCCTAAGAAAAATTCACATAAAAGTGTTTGCTTGCTGCCTTAGGGATGACCTGGAGATGTTTTTCAATGATCTGAACCTATTTTGAATTGATTTTAATTGAATTATCATGTATTTAGATCTTTAAATTAATTATACATACTCTAAAATTAAAATTTTCCATTGTAAGGGCGTGGACAACCCATTTCCAACTCCATTTGTGAGCAAAAAAGTGAAGAAACCTTCAATCTCTTCATGATTAGACTTATATAATAGAATTTTCTCTCTCCTCAAGTATATTACAGACTTTAAACCACTTTAAAATATTGAAATACATTAAACTAGACCCTCATGTAAAATTTCAAGAGTTTTCATAACAAAAAAACTCAAAATATGCACTTTTTGGTGTTGACTAGCTTGCCCAATTTCATTTTTAAATCCCTGTTGGTCTATTATTTGCCATTTTATTATGTTTTATGAGGTCTAAATACCTCATTATTTTTAATTATTACCTTTGATAACCCATATTATAATTACTATAATTTTACGTGCTCAAACAATTACTTAAACCACTCAAAACTTGACTTTTTTTATTGTCTCTCTTGCTTGCTTACAACCCTGATGCTTGATCCTTTGACTTTATCCATCATTTTCCATTAAATATTGATTTATGAAGGTGTATAAATGTCTTATATTCCCCTTAATATATCATAAATCCTTTATTTTTCAATAAATAACTCAAAAATGCAAACATATTGCTTAAAACTGAGCCATGAGGGTTTAAGAAGGGTTTTAGAGCACCTATTCTTAACGAGTATTTATAAATTTAAGTCATTGTAACCTGAAACTAATGCATGTAATATTGAGTTCGTATTTCCCCTATACTACCCCTAATAAAGTTTCATCCAAAACCTTTTCACCTTCATGTATCGAGCATCTAAAAATTTCCTTCACTACCTTGCAAATAGCTTATTAAAGGAATAAAAGAAACCTCTCTCAAAATTTGGACTTGTGAGTTGTTATTGAAAATTATTTTGGAATGATAAATGTTTTATGATGTTTTTAATACCTTTTTGTACCTCTAGTCTGTGAATGAAGTCTTCTTGAAAACCTACACATAAGCAACTTTGACCAATGGTGGCAAAATTGTCAACACTTACCTCAATGAACCTGTCGAAGCTCAATCTCTCCCTTGGATAATGGTGCTTTGCAAGAGGTGGTTGTGATTTGAAAGGATCACAAATATAGGTCATATCTAGGCTATATGACTTATCCTAAGTGTTTAAGACTTTTCCACAAGATAAAATTCTTCTCTCCAAGTGTAAATCCTAAGCAATGACTCCTCAAATAGAATGGTGGAAGAGCATATTATAAAGAAGTGAAAATGAGTGATTAACTATATATCTCTCTCAAGTGGCAAAAATGATGTGTTTATATATCCATATCTAACCTTAAACTCTTCTAAAGTTTTATCTGACATAATCATCCCAATCTACCATGTTCTTTAATAAATAAAGTTGTTAGGTCCTGGACTAGGTCTGTCAAGGCTAACCTAATCTGGTAACGTGTTTATATTTTAAAAACATGGTCAACCCATTCCAAATTTTTTTGGTAAATGTCAAAAAGATGTTTTGGCTTAGGTATGGGCTATTTGAGGTGGTGAATTGCTTAGAGGAGTGTGTAAGGGAGGTATCAAAGCTTAGGGAAATATTTGAGAGAGGTTTGTGTTGGTTTCAAGCGGTGGTATAGGGAAAAACAATCTTGTGAAGCACCAATGGTCTACACACCCCTTTCTTGGTGTACCCTTTAAGGTGTGCACTCAAAGATATTGAGACTCATCGAGTTCTTACAAGAGATAAAAGAATAATAATTGATAAAGTTTAAAAATATTGTGTATATACATGTGCCCAACTCAAAGCTCATCACATGTCATGCAGTTGCAACATGAGATGGTACTTCAAGAAAAAAACATAACAACACACAATGTTGAGCTAAGTAAATTACAATAATTTAAAGCATAACATAACTAAAAGTAAATGGTTGAAAGGAGATAATTAAAATGAATAAGTAATGAATGTGTACCTTGAATTACCTTTATTGTTGAATGGTTATTTGTTGTGTTTATAGTTTTGATCATGGAGGGTGCAGAGACTACTTTGGATAGACCCTAAGTATACAAAACTAAAGAGCAAAGAAAAACAAACGTAAGAAAGCCAAGATAATTGAAATATGTAGGCTTGATGTACTTAGAAATTTGGTAAACCAGGATGATAAATGCTAAGTTAAGACCAAATGACCAAGTCAAAAATTTAGAGTGAATCAAATAATCGAAAAGCCAAGGCTACTAAATGACCCAAAAATTCAAACAAATATACCTTAAGTAAGAAAGGATGACAAACCAAATCAAAATAAAGATACGTAAAAAATGAAAATCTAACATTAATGTGAAAGCACTAATAATCCTTACTTAAACAAAGATGGACAATAAATGGTAAAACAACAATGATGAGTGAGCAGTAACAATCCTTACTCATTAGTAATAGAAAAAGTACATGGAAAGGAAAACAACATTGGTGAGTGAGAAGTAACAATCCAAACTCACTCAAAAATAGAAAAAATAGAAACGGATGCAGTTGTCTGAAAAAGGAATGATAATGAAAAAAATTCAAGTGAAACCAAGGCAATTGTATAAATGTAAAGCAATGGTGTAAATAAAAGTAATCCATGATCACTCAAGCATATTGTTTTGTTCTAAAAATAAATAAAACCCAAACAAACTAGTGCTAGAATATTTTAAGATATGAAGAAGAAGGAATATAGAAGTGGGGAAATAAATTTAGAATCAAACTTTCCTGTCAAGGGAGGGAATGAAATGGGTGGTGGGGTAAATGAAGGATAAATCAATAGAGGGACTTTTTATCAAAGTCAAGAAATTAAAATTAGGGTTTTCAAAATAAGAGGACTTTTGACATTAAGGACTATGAAGAACTTCTCCTACCCACACAAATATTAGGTTACCAAATGAAATATGAATATCATCCCATGAAGGCTATATGCATAAAAATTAAAATGGGCCTACTTTTCAATAATGTGTTCCCCATTCCTCAAGACACCTTACAGAGTCATCAGTCTATTGTGAATATTAGGTACTTGTGTGAGAAAGCAAGTAGCACTATATATGATTTTTAATTCTCCTATCCCAATCTATTGGCTTACTGTACCCCAATGGACCTCGGCTCTATGATGAGACCAACTATGGAATTTGAACTTCGATAGGAGATATGAGATGTGTTATAAATCACATCTTTTGATGTGATGTCGACTTTTTTATTTTTATATTTCATTTTGATCATTGCCTTTTATTTTAAATGATTTGGATTTTAAAATTTGATGGCTTGTTTCTATTCCTCCTCCATACAGATGCAAAGAACCAAGCATGGGCACTAAAAATGACTATCATTTGAAAACTTGGGACTTGGTAGCTAAGAAGGAGGACTTAGAGAGCATGGTGTCTAAGAGCCTTGTTTATTCATGTGAAATAAAAATGCTATCTTGACTTTGACCATGTTTATCCCAAGTGGAATGAAAGGAAAGGAAATCAAGGGAAAATGAACATGAAATAATTTGAATTACTTCAAATCACAAAAAATGTGATGGTGTGAAAAGGGGTACAGTGATAAGTAAGCATTATTCCTTATCATAACAATATATGTAAATGTAGGGAAACATGCTAACATACTTTGTTGTGCAAGTTTTCTCCAAAAAAAAACAAAAATTGAGGTTGAAAATATGGGATCATAAACTTGTAACCATTTGTTAACATTATAGAAAAAGAACACTTGGTTGATTAAAATGCGGGAAATAATACGTAGATTTTATGAGGAGAGCCTAGTCTTACATTGCAACTCATAAAAGAGAAACCCAAGTGGGGAGAAAAAACGCAAAAATGATATTTATGAGGAGAGCCTGTTCCTATGCATGGTCTTACACTGCAACTCACAAAAAGAAAAACCCAAGTGGGTGTAAAAAGGGGGAAATGGTATTTGTAAGGAGAGCCTGCTCATATCCATGGTCTCACACTACAACTGACAAAATAAAAATCCAAGTGGGTGTAAAATGCATTTGAAAATAACAAACTTGTGATTTAAAGAGAAAAAAGTATGAAAAATCAATGTATGAAAGAAAAATGTATTCATGAGGAAAATCAAGTCTTATCCACGGTATTACAATGCAACTCACAAATTTAAAGAAACCAAAGGACCAAAGGAAGGAACTAAGATTTGTGTATAAGATATATTGTTGTGGAGGGTGAGATCATTGGAGAAGTCCTACAAGAAGTTTTAGTAGGATAATATATATAAGTATAAAAAGAAGGAAAATATTTAAGCAAAACATTTCTTCAAAAATTGTGCATTAGTGGGTTCTTTGAAAACATGGCCTTCATTAGTGTAGACAGTAACTGCTAGGACCAAGAATATATTTCACTAAATAGGGCCCCCACCATTTTTAAGAATATTTTCCTTCTTTGTCATGGGTAGAGTCTAATTTGAGGACTAGATCACCAACATTAAAAGTGCAAACTTTGACTTTTTTATTTGTTGTTTGGTGATGTGAGCCTTGTATCAAGAGTTATGTTGAAGAGCAATTAAATGGTGTTCATCAAGAAAGTCTAGGACATGAAGGTGAGCTTCATGTAATTCTTCATTAGGAATGATACCATGGAGAGATATACATAAAGATGGGATTTCAACTTCTAATGGTATGATGGATTTAGAACCATATATTAGTTAAAACGTTGTTGCCCCAGTGGCAGTACGTATACTACTATAGTAGGTCCAAAGTGCAGGTATAAGTGAATATGTCAATTAGTACGAGTTTTTCAAATGGTATTTTGTAGGATTTTGTTGAGAAATTTGTTAGTAGATTCAGCTTAGCCATTGCATTATGGATGGTAACGTGTGGAAAATTTGTAAGAAATTTTAAATTTAACACATAACTATCTCATGTTCTTGTTTTTGAAATTTCCACCATTATCAAAAATGACAATACAAGGAACTCCAAAGTCACAAATGATAGTATGGGGATTATCCATTTTGGCTACTCAAGGTTTTTTTTAGGAGGATTGCTAGTGATTGCATTAGTGGAGTTTTGGAAAGATACCTTAATGGTTCTAATGTTGGGCTTAAACTATATCATAAGAAAATATTGTCTTTTTTATTGATCAATAACATCATTTAGAGTTTGGGGAGAAAAGGTTCAAACCCTATATTGAATGGAAGGTGTCAAGGTTGTTATGAAGAGTTTAAATAAGTTAGCATCAGTCATGTTATGATTAGCTATGTGAGCCAAATATTTCCATTGTTTAATATTCATGAACTTATTCAGAAGGGGATTGTTTAGCATTAACGAAATGGATAAGACAACTTTCGGGAATATCATTGTGTTGAAAATCCTTTACTAGAGGATTGACTAAATCCTCAAGTTGCCATATAGAATGTCGAGGGAGATGATTATACCATTCTAACACATCTCCTATGAAAGTTTTGACTAAAGGTTTGGTAGTGGATAAGGTATTAGTTTGAATCCACTCTTTAGAAAGATTACCATATGCTTTAAGGAAAGATGTGGGCTTTTTAGTCCCATCATATTCAACAGTTGAAGAGATATTTTCAATATTAATAGAAATGATGAAGGGGGATAAAGGTTTATTTTAAATATTTTGGAGCATCTTGTTGTGCATAGGGGGTGGGGGAATGATATCCCGTGGCATGTATAAAAGGTGGAGGGATGAAATTTTGGTTATTTTGAGATAGGAGAATAAGAGGTTGATTAACGATGTCTAATAAATGATGTTGTATTTGCATCATTTGAGAAGTATTAAATGTTTGCATAATGTTCATTTGTTGCACTATTTGTGTAAGAATTTGAGTGGTGTCAATTGGTGGATTGGGGTTTTTAGCGTTTAAAGGTGGATTATTAGGATTGATAGAGGAACATTCCTTGAATTGGTATTAGGGAATGTGTTGTTAGGTGGAGGATTGTTAGGGGATGAGTTATTCGTATTTAAAATATTTCTTATAAGGTTATTGGTTAAGTTTATGTCAAATGCCCCTATAGTATAATAAGGTGTTTTAAAGAGAGAATCATCTTTGGAAGTGTGAAATGGATCGAATCCATCAGTGTCATTAGTTAGGGTAATTTGGACCATATTGCAGTCTAAAGATGAGGGGTAAGAGAAAGTGCACCAAGATTAAGAATCCTCTTGTGTAACAAGGGTAAGAAGGAAAAAACATCCCATATATCATCTAAATGGATTAAGGTTATCCATAAAGATTATGATAGGGGATTTCATGATGTTGGGAATGAGAATCTGAGATCGGATAGTAAAGGTGAAAAATAAGAGTTGTTGGGTTATTTTTTACATAGACCTTTCCCTAGGCACACTAAAGTAACTAGTTCCCAACAAGTTGATGCGCTGGGATTTCATGTAAGACTATGTTCTTGCATGCTCACCCAAAGCATGCAGTAAGAAATTGGTTCCTATGAGTTGTGTCACACAGTAATATACTCATCATATATTGGTGTTGGATCATATACCTTAATCAATGACTAAATAGAAAAAGAAATACATATATGTGAACCTAGTTTTAGTTAGGTAAACAAACACAATTACAATGACAATTGCCATGAGATTCAGAGTATTCATTACACATGTTCAGATAACATAGATCATAATCATTATATCCAAATGAGAACCATAAGTTACATAATAGATGTATTGGCAACTCAGTGATACAAATTAACTATAAACTGGAGTGCAATATCAGGATTACAATGATATCTATGATTCCACTATTTACCACAATCGATCAATTTATATCAATGTTTAGTAGCATTAAAAATCTCTACATAGGGGTATTTATACTTGTTTCTCCTCGACCAAGTTGTTACAATAATTATGACACTTCTAGTGACTATTTAACAATCTTTAGTGAACTGAGAGTCATGGTAGTCATCTACTTTATTTTCCTATAGACCTGGGCCTTTGCACCCTTATATTCCCATTTGATTCTAGATCCTCGTTGCCAAGTGTTTATCTTCATGTGGGATAGTACCAAACTCATGTGTGATTGAAGTTTATTCTATACTTGAGAATTGCTTCTTAATTGTTTCCCACTTCATGTTCCCCAAGTCTTTCACTGTTATACTGAGCCCTTCACTCTCGAGTTTTTGGTTTGTTATGCCTCCCCTCGAACTGGGTCTTCTCTCATTGTGGTCTCTTATGCCATGGTCTTCTACACCATGCTTGTTTCATTCCCTTACCAAAATACTTAGCCAAAATTTAGGGTCCAACATAACCCCACACTATGTTCTTAGTCTGTCCCCGACTAAGCACTGGTCTCGACCTCAACCAAAAATTTAGGACCAATCTGTTTGATCTAATTTTTGACACCCTCTCAATGTGACAAGGTATTAAGCAGTGTTGTTGTTATTTCTTCAATTATTACCTTCAAATTTTTGATCTCCTCGCATTGATCGAGACACTCTCTTGTCTTATTGACCAAATATTCAAGGGATGTGGAAGCATCCTTTTGAACCTCTTCAAGTACGGTGACCTCATATACAACTTATCCTTAAAGTGTTGAAAAGTTAGAATTTATTTGTTGTTGACACACATTTATTATTTCTTCTATAGTTTTGACATATTTAAATGCCTTTGCATGCTCGATGCGGTCTTTTATTAACAGGGTGATATTAGTCAGTTATTGATGTTGAAGCTCTTCTACCTAGACTCAAGCTTCCAATATTTTTATGCCAGTTTCTCAAAAATCCCATCTAGGATGGGAATCACTTCCTAACTTGGTACAAATCATGCTTGCACACCCCGACTACTTTCTCAAACTATTCAACTTCTCATAATGTTTCATCTTTTGGCATGGGCTACTCCTTGTATCATTTCAATAAGAGATCCACAAGGGTCTCTAGCTTGTCAATAGCCTCACCCTATAAAGGGACCCCATCCACTAGCACCGAGTCTTGGATCAAAATAACCTTACATATATTCAATGTTTTGACCTTGGTTATGTTATGACTTTCAACTGGCATTCAGCACGACCACTTCCTTTTCGAGTTTCTCATGAGAGATGAATTATTTATCAAACATTTTCACCACTCTACCATGTTTTTGTTCATCTTAGTGCACATTATATTTTGCAAGCACCTTTTTCCATGCTACCTCAGAGACCATTTTTAAGAGTGTTACGCTAGATTATAAAGGATAAAGTTATTGAGGATTGACCCAAAGGGGTGTGGGTAGCTCTGTCGTTTGTGAATCTAATACTAGGATATTAAGAGGCCTTTCAAAATGGCATTCTTCATTGTACATGTCAAGGAAAAATGACATCTCCTATTGGGTGTGAATAGAGGAATATTTTGGATCAAAATGGGAATATAAATAAAACATGTTGTTAGGGATGCATGTCTAGTATTGAGCACAAAGGTTGGTGGCTTCATCAAACACTTGTAGTTTCATGGATTTAGTTGGTTATTTCCCTTTGATGGGATTATACTCAAGTATCTCGACTTATATGTCCTACTCTAGTGAAGTGGTGTTGATGTTGAAGTAATTTAATTTTTCTACCTCAAAGCCATCCCTCTCTTTATTAAGTGGATCTTCAATCTCCATCTACACCTCTTCAAAGGTGGTCTCTTCATCTTACGTTGGGGAGAGTGTCTTCTTTAAATTAGTTTCTCCTTGATCTTAGATCATCCCCATGGCCTCTCCTAGTAGTTCTTCCAGCTCTTCCCTGTCACCATTCTTAAGCTCTTCTACTTCTTATTCCAAAGGAGCAATTTTTGGGGTTGACACTGAGCTCTTCAATTGGATAATTGGTGGATCTATTTTTGCTGTAGCATTTGGTGGTGAAGCCCTCTATGGTGGTGCCTAGGCAGTCTTTTGCCTTTTTAGTGGTTCTGGCTGAGAACTTGTGTTGGCATCATGCCTAGTACACTTCTTCCTATTAAGTGGTGGTACTAGGGGAAGTTTTTTTTTCTCGTGCTCTATGTTTCTTGAATCTTTCTTCTTAGGTTTCAAACTATAAAAGAGATTATGAGTGGAGATCCCAACCAAGGTTGGATAAACCTTGATGTCAATTATGTTTGTTTCATACTTTTCTCTATATGGTTTCTTTCCAAGGTATCCATACATTTTGTGGAGAGTGTGAGTATCTAAGTCAATTCATTTTACTTCAAGTGTAATTAACTGCGCATCGAATATTCAGTTGACAAAGTTCATAAAGTATCGCACCATGAAAGCATATGGTAGTTTCAACTAAGGAAAAAGCTCTCCAAATAGGACCATCTTGTTGTGCATGAGAGAAAAGTGTTACTTGACAACAAATTTAGCTTGGTCACCAACCTATATAGGTAAGCCCTTAGGAACTCACCATTCATTCCTAAAGGCTTCATTCATGTCATCATACCACAACTTCATCTTAAGCTTCAAAGTTGAGGTAATATGGCTAGGGCATGTGAATGCCTTGTAGTGCTCTATGGGGGACCTGTTCTTAGGTAGGTATAACCACCTCAATTCTTTAGAGGTGTAATCAAGTACACCAATTTCATCAAACACCATTAACAAAAGGAGTACACCCCATGAGAACCTATGGTTAGGCATCTAATGAGCCTTCTCTACATCTATTATAATCTTACTAGAAAAATGCATTGCCCAATTATACTTTAGGCCTTTGGTGAGCAACATATAGGTGGGTCATGTCCACCTGCTTCCATATATCATTGCACCAACCTTTGTCATGACAATGTGCATAGCTAATCAAAGGGTGGAATCATGTAAGTTCTTTATATGTATGATGTGGCCCTATTTCTGATATTCCAGCATCATGGCTATCTTTTCTATTTCTACTAAGTCCTCTAAATCAAATTCAAGGTCTACATTGGAGTATTACGACCCTGATACCTTATTGATTCTTTTGGTCATGATTTTCAATCAGTGCCTAATAAAGTAGATATAATCCTCATGCATGCATGAAAGTAGAAACATGACCGCCTCTACAGGTTTTCCAAAGTAGGGGAGGTTAAAATTTTGGAAGAGCCCTGTAGAGTCCAAGTCATTGAAGATCTTCAAATCATAAACCAATTTACTCGTGGTGTTTTAGCACTCGACTCTATAATTATCTTATAGCTCAACCTCATTTCTAGGTTATTAGTGGTTGTAATCAAATATAATACAAGTGGGCACATTAGATACCCAATTTCTTGCACGTAACACCATTTCTAGGTACTGCATCTCCTTAATCAACAAGGGTGGAGGTAGAGGTACTTGAGCTTTCTTCTTAGTTTGGTGTACCATCCTTGTTCTTTCACCTTCCACGCACTCACCTTATTCTTCAGGTTTTTCCTCCCTAATTAACATTGTTTCCCCACCAACACTTAGTTCTTTTTCTTCTAGAATGACTGGTAGTGGCTCACTTCATTAGGCTTTTTGTAGGACGCATCACCTTTCATGGAGCTCGAAGGTTGAGGTGTAACTGCCCAATGTTCCTAAATGAATACAGCTTTGTTTATATAGGTGTCTCAACTCTCTTGCTTCAATGCTTGTTAATGGTGGATGCTGACCTCTACAACTTATAACTCAAGAATTTCTCTGCATTCTTTTAGTCTAGCTAACTATGGATGTTCATTCATATGAGAACACACTTTCAATGATCAGTAAACCACTAGAAATTTATACTCAACACTTGAATGGAATCACCTTAATTCATGTGTTCACTCTTTGGCTTTGTAAAATCATAATTATAGTAATGGTAAAATATGAAATGAACCACTTAATGTCTTGTTATAGGCTTGAGGGGGTAACTTCGTATTTACTACACTCCTCCCTTCGACCATCATTTCATGCAATGAATGCATCCAATGGTATTACCATGACATGATGTTGGCATATTTTCCATTACCACTACCTCCTCATATTAATGGCATGTCTTATCCCACACTTTTCTCAAAGTACATGATAGTTGTAAGAGAATTTAAATATTCATACCAAGAGAATATTCACACCAAAGGCAGGAATCATCATTTACCTAGGCGAGCTTATGGTTATACACCATATATTGCATAGCCTTTGTCCTTATACACCTTTGTTTGCATGCCTTTACATTCATACGTATCCCAACAAACCATACCTTGACACTTACATGTAACACCTCTTACACCTGCACTAATCATGCTTCATGGTCCTCCATGAGAACATAAGTATCAAGTTGTAAAAATAATCCAAAACAATAAAAAGGGTGTGCAACTAAGGCAATGCTTTATTCAAAAAAATAAATCTTAAACTAATGGCATACACCTTATTAATACAATCAAGAAAAAACTTAATCTGAAAAATACGACCACAACCAACTACCATTATAATGACCAGGAAGAAATTGACTATCCAATTGTTTTAAATGACACGTGCTGGCAGGATGAATACTATGAACAATAAAGGGACCATCCTAGTGAACACGAAGATTTCCATATTGGCACGTGAACTTTGAGTCATCGAATAAGACTTGCATGCTTGGTGTAAAAGTCTTATGTTTGAGGTGGCAATCATGCCATGCCTTTTGTTTGAGTTTCTCCACATCTTGACTCCAATGAGCAAGAAAATGAGCTTCATCCAATTGTAACAAGGCATCTAGGAATGCCTTTAACAATGGTTCATTATCCATCCATCCAACATGCATAATGCAAAGAGAAGGAACCAAGAATTCTTCTGGAAGAAAAACCTCAGTTTGAACACAAGATTAAATGATGTACTTTTGTTGAGGTGCTTGTAAGTTGTTCGATAGGCCCAAAGAACTGTAGATACCTGATCATCCTAGTTGGTGCATCTAATATTACATATATTTTTGAGATTTATGCTCAAGATTTTGTTGAACACCTTAGCAATGCCATTTACTTGGGGATGACATGGTGTGGTCTTATGGTGGGGAATTCAGCTAATAATACTCATATAGTCTCATTGAGAAAGTACGTACCACGATCACTAGTATAACTCAATGGATAACCAAACCTTACAATAATATGTTCCCAAATGAAATGCATTGTAGTTGCCATAATATAATCTCATGTTGACACAACTTTAGCCCAACAGGTGAGATAATCAGTCACTATGATGACATAATGAGAACCAGTACATCGTTTGGCTGGGTTAATGGGGCCAATAAAGTTAATGTCCCATTTATCAAATGGCTCCTATGATAGATTATGATGTAATGGCATTGCATCCTAGCAATTGGGTTTCCCTACATGCTGACAAATATACATTGATGTGTATGTTACTTGACATCTTGGAAAAGTGTAGGCCACCATAAACAGACTAGCAAAACTTTGTGTAGTAGCCTCACCAATGTAATGTCCTCCAACAATACCTTCATGGACTTTATAGAGCACATCAGGGCACTCATGTTTCATGACACATCATCGAAGGACATCATCTCAGCCAAGCTTATAGAGGTTACCTTCGATGAGCTAGAATAAAGTGATGGGAATAACTAATTGCTTCTTAGCCTACAAATTTAAATGATCTAGAGCTATGCCAATGGTTAAAAAGATTGTTATGTATTTTAACTCCTCAAGAATGCAGAAAATGTGAAACAACTATATTTCAAGCATGTCATCTTTGATGGCACATACTAGCTCACCAAAATCAATTCTTGAGAGATGGTCAGGACTGCAATTGGCCTTACCAACCTTGACCATGGTGGATAACTAAAATTCTTGGAATAACATGATCCAATGACAAATGTGTTGTCTCCCAAAAAATAGCAGTCAATTTTTTGGGAAACATTTGAACTATTTTGGTCCAACAGACCAAAATCCTCTCTCCCCTTCTCAAAAATTGCTCTGAGCATTCAAATTCTTCATTATCCAAGCTTTTCCAGATTTCTACAGGCTCAAATCTATGGACTCAACAGTAAGGAATCTACGGACTCTACAGGCTAAAGTTCTACAGACTCATTTCTATGAACTCAGTAGGAGAGAAATAGATTCAACACTTAGCCATTTTTTCTATCATGAAGAAACAACAGAAGCTGCCAAGTGTCATCTACAGAGGCACATTATGATTTGCTTCTCGAGTTGCAATGGAGATCGCCAAGTGTCAACATCTGCAGCTTCTTACTTTTATTTCATAAAGACTATGGTGGGACTTGAGTAAGTTGTTAAGGTCGAGTGGAACGTGCCACGTGTCATCATTCACGTGAGTACAAAAGAGTCCTAAATGTTCTTACAGTGTTTCTACGAGCTTGATGGAAGCCACCACATGTCATCTTCCATGAAACTCTTAAAAGACATCCAAGGCCTCTATAAGTTGCTAACATCAAAGCAGAAGCTGCCACGTGTCCTCACCTATATCAAAGCAGATCCTGCCATGTGTCACCTGTTGAGATCGACAGAAAATCGACTAAGGCAAAGCCAAAGGACAAACAACCCTTTTAGAGGGCACTTGGAAACCAAAGTGGACCGTTGCAAAAATTTGAAAGGTCACTTTAGAGCTCAAACTGCCCTTATGGAGGGCAGGCGGGGAGCAAGCGGACCAATTCAAAGACCGAATGAGCAAGGGAATTCCTTCGGAAAAGTTCTTGTGACAAAGCTGTAAAGGAACAATTCCTTTGGACAAATTGTTCGAAAGAATTCCTTCAAACTTTTTGTTCGAAGGAAAAGTCCCTCAAAATAGAAACCCTGCCAAGCCGCCACGTGTCCCTTATAAAAATGCAGTGGAAGCTGCCACGTGTCGTCTGTCGAGACACACTTTCAAAGTAGTGGAACATGCCACATGTCATCTTCAAAACTCAGTGGAGATTGCCACGTGTCATCTTCCGTAGGAAACTAACATGAGTCCTGAAGACTTTCCAAAGGTAGCTAAAGCGCGGTAGACACCGACAAGTGTCTGCATCCGCATGAATCCAAAATGGGTCCTGAATGTTTCTATAGTATAACCAAAGCTCAACGGAGACTGCCACATGTTCTCTTCTGTAGGACTTTCAAAATGTTTCAAAAGCATCTATAGACAAGCAGAAGCTGCCACATGTCCCGTTGTAACTTCGTAGAGTGCAACAAGTGTCTGTATCCACATCTTGAGTTTCTTACAGTTTTCAAAGCTTCTTTCAATAAGCGTCTCTTAGAGTCTTATAGATATTGCCAAGTGTCCCGATCTATTTTTAGTAGAATGTGCCACGTGTCAATTGTTAAGACCAACAAAAAGTGACCAAAGAATAGAGGATCGAATTGAACCAAGGACCCGATTCAACAGCCAAAAAAGGAGGAACGATGAAGAGCGACCAGAAATATTCACGCATAAGATATGTTTCTAGAAGCATACCGCTAGGTGGACATTGGAGAACACAAACATTCAATGGCATGACCCATTTCTCTGCATTGAGAAAATCAAATGGGCAAATATGCCCGATTCCAGCATATCTTCTTGACAGAATTTAAATATATTGAATGCAACATGATGTGTTACTACTCCCAAGTCTTTTTTGGAGGGCTATATATTGAACTCTCTCTTATTGTTTTAAAGGAGATCTCTTTCTGTTATCAGAAACAAAAACTCTGCCCAAATTGAAAGGTGTTACTGAGACTTTGAGCTTAGATTGTTCCTCATATTTCTTTGTTATAATCAGAAAACAAGTTACTTTCAGACTTTGTGCTGTTATAACTTGTATCATTCTAGGAAATTGTTCTTATGTCTGTTTCCTAAATGTATTCTTGTTTATGCAATTTAATAAGCAGAGCTAGTGGAGGTGACAAAGAAGGTGTCCTGAAGTTAGTTACTTTCAGACTTTATGTTGTCATAATTATCTTCAATGTGTGTTTATTTTTTGTTTCTGTGTAAAGAACCTTAGGACAACTTTGTGCCCTCATTGTTCTTCATATTTCACTCTTGGGTAGTTGAGGTGGAGACTTTGTGCCTCATTTCATCCTGCTGTGTTACTTTACCTTGTTACAGTTACTTGTCATCACGAGAAAGATTCCTTTTGTCTGCTGAAACAACACTTCTGAAAGAAGAGGAGTTTTTTCTATCATTTCATCTGGATTTCTCCTTTGATTTGCACACATCATCTCTGAAAAAAGAGAGATGGATGGTTTATCTTACCCTTGAGTATTATTTTCTGTTTATATATATATATATATATATATATATATAAGGAACCTCCCCTTGATGAGAGGAGAGATTAGTCCCCTTTTGATGTGGTAAATATACACATTTGGCTGACAAATCTTCTTGCTTTGATTGATCAGACCTATTTTGTTTATCAATACGCTGATTGACAAAATATTCACCCAACAATTTTTGGCAACTCTGCTGGGGATGTTATGTGCAATCTGAAGCCTCAAGTTTTAGATTGAAGCAATCCCTACCCTTATCCATTACAAATTCTGGTGACTCCATTCCACTTCTTATCCGTTATCATTATAACCTTATCATCCACCTCCACACCAACTAGGAAAGAACGCGCAATTTAAAGCCTCAAGCTTCAAGCTGAAGCAAGGTCAATTCTTTTCCATTTTTGTTTCACAATCTGGCAAATCCAAGGTATACATGAAGCCAAAGGGCTAAAGGTATTATTGACCCTGTATTCAAGTTGGTATAACAAATTAATTTTGATTTGTCTCCTTCACCATCTCATCTCCAACGAACTAGGAGCTTTCCTCTTACTAAAGTTAGGTCTCCATTACCAAGTGAAGCATCCACTTCTGTTGTTAATAAAGCTCTGCCAATAATTACCCCTCTGATATTTATTATTCCTCCTTTTCATAGTCATATAATGGCATTTCAAGGCCCCTAGGGTAATTCTTTTGGCCCTCTCAATCTTACTCCACCTCTACATGAGCTCCCACGCAGTTCAAGGAAAATTTTCTTCAAATTCTATGGTGATGGGAAGGTTCACCTCGATGAACACATTGCAGCCTTCAGCATAGTTTGTGGTGTAATTGAAGTGGAATTTGAGGACGTAGAAGTCAGGCTATTCGTAAAGACTTTACAAGGTCCTATTGTAGATTGGTTCTACCATCTACAGGCTCGATCAGTAACTAACTGGAACACCCTCAAAGCTAAGTTTGAACCCAGATTCAAGCCTGTAAAAGATGCACATGCCCTTCTAGCTCAGCTCACACAGTTGAAGAAAGAGCCTCATGAAGCAATGAGGGACTTCATAGCCAAGTTTGACAAATTGAAGAATAGGATCCTTGTAATTGCTCGACTTACAGCTGAGAATCTCAAATGTTTCTTCATTAATTCTTAGCTACCTGAAGTAAGTTTTCTATTGAGATGTGCTAGCCAAATAGACCTTACTACAGCTCAAGATTTGGCTACTGAGGTAGAAGATGACCTTATCTTGGCAGAAAAGATAAGGAGAGATCCTAATAGAAATAGACCCTCATCATCTTCTAGATATTCATCTACAGGCACCACTGATCTAATGGTTTAGAAGTTAGCAAATGAGTTGCTTGCTATCAAAAAGCAAATGGTGCAAGAAATGTCTTCTGCTCCATATAGAGATATACCAAGGAGGACATTTTCAAATCAGTCGTATCAGGGTAATGCTACCAGGAATCAAGGGCAGCTAAATCATCTTTTTCCCCCACAAGGGAAACTTGCTATTGAAGCACCCTGGCCAATTCAGTAGTGGGATATCTTGAAGCAAAATTGGATTTCTCTTTCCAACTTGAATTGAGTCAAGAAAATGACATTGATCTCCTTATAAAAAACCAAAAATAATTAGTTGGCGACTCTAACATTGGTTTTTTGAACTACCAAGATGAACCCAGAAGTAAAGGAGAAGCTTTTGATAGATCATATGCAGTGTTTACCAGGTCTAAGAACCAATCAGCCTAGCAAGCTGATAAAGGAAAAATAGAAGAGCAATTTCAATTGCTAAACGTGGAATCTCTCTACCTTTCCAACCAAAGGACTCGGTGATCACCAAAAAGGTAAGTACATCAATTTCACCTTTACCTTTAACTTCAATTTCACAAATCAGTCTTCCCCCCTTATAAACCAGAAGGTTGAATTATCTTCTTCTATTCCTAGTCTAATTCAGTCATTTGACATAATTGATCATGTTAAGAAAACCAAAATTTAAATGACTGAGTTTGAATATTTACAATCTAATCTTGAACAATTGGATGGGTTAGTTGAGAGTGTGAAGGATAAGGCCGTCCTTGCAAGACAAGATGCTAAGAAAGTAACTCTTGATTCCCCAAAGAACATGCCCATTCTAAACAATCTTGTCATTACTCCTCTTGATGCCCTCGAGAAAATAGAACCTTTCTATGTTTCCTTGTTGATAAATGGTCACAAGTTGAGCAACTGCATCATAGACTCAAGTGCATCTGACAATGTCATGCCTGCTAAAGTGGCTGAATTCCTTGACCTCACATTGACTAAAACATTTGGGAGATGTTTCTCTATGGAGAATAAATAAGTACCATTACTGAGACAAATCAAGGATGCCTAATTTGCATTTGCAACCTTTCCAAACAAAAGAATCAAGATGACAGTTCTGGTGGCCGATGTTCTAGCCTCATACGACATTCTTCTGGGGTAAATTTTTTGCAAGGATGTTGGTGGAGAGTTGAGCATAGACTTGTCTGAAGCAAGAATCCCTGTCAAAGGCATCATGCAGAGGTTACTCCCTGAAAAGGAATCAAAATATATTGTCACTTAGACATCAGCCCCTAAAGCTCAAATTTTGTTTGAGTCTTCAGGGATGGGTAGCTATTTTCTATCTATAGACGAAGTTCATGAAACATCTGATAAAGCTCTTGAAAGTGTCAATTTGAAAATTAGTTCAACTGGAACAACATCATAATTGGTAAGTTGAAATACAGATAGAGAAGGATCTTCCCTCTCTAATGAAGGAAAATCTAAAGAAAAATCAATGTCTGATGAGTTTTGGACTCTAGAATTAGATGGCAGCTGCTCCTCTACTAGTTCAGGAGCTGGTATTGTGTTGATATCTCCTCAAAAAGATATTTTTTCTTCATCTTATAAGTTACAATTCAGCAACACTTATAACACAGCTGAATATAAATCTCTATTGCTTGGATTGAAGGATGCCCGAGACAAAGGCATCAAGCTCCTTCATGCCAAAGGAGACGCTGAACTAGTGGTTTGTCAGGTGAGAAACCTGTACCAAACCAAGAATGAAATATTGTGCCACTATCGCAACCTAGTGTGGGACCAAATTGAAAGCTTTGATGCTTTCAACATCTCTATCATACCCATGGAATCCAATGATAGCACTGATGCACTTGCTGTTTCAGCAACTCTCTTAGTCTCTCACTCAGATTTCAAAGAAGATAGGTATACCATTGAGTTGGTCTTTAGACCAAGTGTGCCTGACAATGCTGATCATTGGCAAGTATTCAATGATGATCACCAACTTATTGCCTTTTTGAAATAAAAAGACAACTTTAAACAACTGCATTTTGAAGGTAGTGAATCTCATAAGTGTGAACCAGCCCCTGAATCAAGTTTAAATGCAAATGAAGAATTCTTACAACTCAAAGGGAATAAAATTCCCAAAGGTGTGGTTTCCCTTGAGAAGCTGTTTGACAAGCATGATAGGTTCATCAAACAACAACAAACAAATTTAAGCTCCTCTCAGGGATTTGATCAAATAAATCTGACTACTGAAGAAAATCCCAAGATGGTTAACATTGGTAAGTGCTACACTCCTGAGGAGAGATTCAAGTTCACTGCTGTACTCTTCCAATACATGGATGTCTTAGCATACTCCTATGATGACCTGAAGTCTCTCAATTTTGATGAAATTTGCCATGACATTCCTCTCAAGGCTGACTCAATACCTTATAAGCAAAAATCCAGATAGTACAATTTGAAGATATCAGGTACCAGTTTATCTGAGATACAAAAAATGTTAAATGCTAGAATCATTTTTCCAATCCATCATTCCACATGGATTGCAAACATAGTGCCTGTAAGGAAGAAAAATAGCAAAATTCGCATTTGTGTGGATTTTAAGAATATAAATCAGTCATCTTTGAAGGATAACTATCCTTTGCCAATCATGGATCAAGTGCTTCAGATAGTGACTGGCTCAGAGATGTTATCAATGTTAGATGGCTTTTCAGGATACAATCAAGTTGAAGTTGGTGAAGCAGACCAACACAAGACTACATTCACCACACCTTGGGGCATGTTTGCATATAAAAGGATGCCTTTTGGCTTGATAAATGCTAGTGCCACCTTTTAAAGAGCAATGGATCTTGCTTTCAATGATGAAATGGGTAAGTTCATTGTAGTTTATCTTGATGACTTGACTGTCTTTTCTAAGCATCACCCAGATCATATACACCACCTGCAATAAGTGGTGGAGCGCTACCGCTAGAATGGCATTTCCTTGAACCCTAAGAAGTCATTTTTTAGAGTAACAGAGGGTAAACTTTTCAGACACATTGTGTCTAAAGAAGACATAAAGATTGACTCAGACAGAGTCAAGTATATTCAAGATCTTACTTTATCTACACTAAAAATGTTGTTCACTTTTTTTTTGGAAAGGTGAATTTTCTATGAAGATTCATCCCCGAGTTTGCTGAGAAGACTCGACACATTGTAGACATGATGAAAGGGGAGACCAACTTTAGCTAAACTAAAGAAGGCAAGTCAACATTTGAGGTATCAAGACTGCCATTGCTCATGCCCCAACTCTGGTTTGTCCAGACTACAACAAAGAGTTCACCATATATAGTTATGCTTCTGAACATACGCTTTCAATAATTTTGGTTCAATAGAATAAAGAAGGTATGGAATCTCCCATTTCTTTCATGAGTTGTCTTCTCAAAGCTCATGAGCTGAAGTATTCGAACATAGAGAAGCATGCTTATGCAGTGGTGAAGGCAGTCAAGCATTTTCGCTTCTATATCCTAAATTCACACACTACTGCCTTAGTTCCTAACACTACAGTCAAGTCCATATTAACTCAACAGGAGTTTGGGATGAAAAAAGGCAATTGGATTGCAAAGATACATGAGTTTGATCTAGACATCAAGCCAACAAAGATGATAAGGGGAAAAGGCCTATGCCAATTAATTACTGATAACAAGCCAGAAGAAATAGAGCATGAAAAAGCAGAGGTGGAAGACACACCGACAATCCTCTTTATTTCTACTATCAATGAGTGGTATTCAGGTATTGCTCATTTCCTTACTTATGGTGAATGCCCTGCTCACCTATCTTACAAAGAAAGGAGGACTATCAAGTTGAAAGCTGCCAATTTTGTCTTTTGGGACAACGGCACAAGAGAAATCTTGATGGAGTATTCATTCACTGTGTAGACAAAGAGCAGCAAAGCCAACTTTTGAAATCTTTCCACAATCTAGCCTCTGAAAGACATTTTTTTGCTCTTGTGACTGCCCACAAGATTCTACAAGCCATGTATTACTGGCCAACTCTTTTCCAAGATGCATATAAGTGGGTGAGAAAATTTGAACTCTGTCAGTAATTTGTTGGAAGACCCAAGTTAGCTGCCCTGACTCTCAAGCCAGTGATCATAAAAGAACCATTCCAGCAATGGGGAATTGATTTTATTAGAACTATAAACCCATCTTCAAGAGTTGGACATGATTATGTCCTTACAACAACTGACTATTTCACCAAGTGGGTGGAAGCTATCCCAACTAAGCATGCCACTTCAGAAATAGTATGCAATTTCCTCAAGGAGAATATTATTTCCAAGTTTGGAGTCCTAACCAAGATTATTACTGACAATGCAATGTGTTTCACTTCCTAAGAGATTACACAATTCTATTTCTATTGTGGAATTACACTCTCCCACTCTTCTGATTACTTTCCACAAGAGAATGGACAAGATGAATCAAATAATAAGAACCTGGTGACCATCATCAAGAATCTAGCAGATGACAACCAAAGGACATGGCATAAAGCATTGGTTGATGCTCTATGGTCAGACAAAATCACACCAAAGAGGGCAATTGGTATGTCTCATTTCTAACTTCTTTATGGTATCAATGTTGAGATACCAATCACCTTAGAATTGCCAGCCTTGAAATTGGCTAAGGCAATTTAAGATCAGACATATGAAAGCCCCCTTGATAAGAGGATCATGTGCCTGATTGAGTTGGACGAGCATAGAACTATGGTGGTAGACCGAATTGCTGCCCATCAAAGTCTAGTAAAGAAATTCTTCGATCAGAAGGCAAAAAAATGTGATTTCCAAGTTGGAGATCAAGTCCTGTTGTGGGACAAAAGGAGAGAACCAAAAGGGATGCATGAAAAGATTGACTCCCTTTGGAGAGGCCCATTTATTATTCATCAGCACAATGGTGAAAATAGCTTCCTGCTGAAGTATCAAGATGGCACACTCTTTTCTCTACCTCATAGTGGGCAGCATCTGAAACACTTCAATTCTTGAAGTACCAGATCATTTCATCTGTACATATGTATATTTGTATAGTTTTTAGTTCTATTTTGTTTTGTTTGTTTTTATTTTTGACGCCTTTCATTTTTGGGTAATATGACTCCGTAGCCCAATGGCACACATGAAGACATTGGAGATTATGGATTCTACTCCCTTCAATTCTTTTACAATTGATGGAAGTTTCACAACTGGAGCCAGCTGTTGTCTCCCAAAAAATAGTAGTCAATTTTTTGGATAACATTTGAACTATTTTGGTCCAACAGACTAAAATCCTCTCTCCCCTTCTCAATTTTTTTTGAGCATTCAAATTCTTCATTATCCAAGTTTTTTCAGATTTCTACGGACTCTACAGGCTCAAATTTATGGACTCGATAGTAAGGGATCTATGAAATCTGCAGGCTAAAGTTTTACGGACTCATTTCTACCAACTCAGTAGGAGAGAAATAGATTAAACACTTAGCCATTTTTTATATCGTGAAGAAACGATGGAAGCTGCCAAGTGTCATCTACCGAGACACATTATGATTTACTTCCAGAGTTGTAGTGGAGACCGCCAAGTGTTAACATCCATAGCTTTTGTTTTGTAAAGACTGTGGCGAGACCTAAGTAAGTTGCTAAGGTCGAGCAAAACGCGCCACGTGTCATTGTCTGCGTGAGTATAAAAGAGTCTCAAATGTTCCTGCAGTGTTTCTATGAGCTCAATGGAAGTTGCCACGTGTCATCTTCCACAAAACTCTCAAAACACATCTAAGGCCTCTATAAGTTGCTAACATCAAAGCAGAAACTGCCACATGTCCTCACCTATTTCAAAGTAGATTTTGCCACGTGTCACCTGTTGAGATTGATATAAAATAGACTAAGGCAAAGCCAAAGGACAAACAACCCTTTCAGAGGGCACTTGGAAACCAAAGTGGACCGTTGCAAAAATCTGAAAGGTCACTTTAGAGCTCAAACAGCCCTTGCGGAGGGCAAGCGGGGAGCAAGCGGACCGATTCAAAGACCAAATGAGCAAGGGAATTCCTTCAAAAAAGTTCCCATGGCAAAGTTGTAAAGGAACAATTCCTTCTGACAAATTGTCTGAAAGAATTCCTTCAAACTTTTTATTCAAAGGAAAAGTCCCCTGAAATAGAAAACCTACTGAGCTGCCACGTGTCCCTTATCAAAATGCAGAAGAAGCTGCCACGTGTCGTCTGTCGAGACATAGTTTCAAAGTAGCGGAACATGCCATGTGTCGTCTTCAAAACTCAGCAGAGATTGCCACGTGTCATCTTCTGCAGGAAACTAACATGAGTATTGAAGACATTCCAAAGGCAGCTAAAGTGCGGCAGACACCGACAAGTGTCTGCATCTGCATGAATCCAAAATGGGTCCTGAATGTTTCTATAGTATAACCAAACCTCAGTAGAGACTTCCACATGTTCTCTTTCACATGACTTTCAAAAATGTTTCTAAAGCTTCTATAGACAAGCGAAAGCTGCCACATGTCCCATTGTAACTCCGTAGAGAGCGACAAGTGTCTGTATTTGCATCTTGAATTTCTTATAGTTTTTAAAGCTTCTTTCAATAAGCGTATCTCAGAGTCCCATGAATATTGCCAAGTGTCTCAATCTATTTTTCAGTGGAACGTGCCATGTGTCAATTGTTAAGACTAGTGGAAAGCGACCAAAGAAGATTGAATTAAATAAAGGACCCGATTCAATAGCCAAAAAAGGAGGAACAATGAAGAGCGACCAAAAATATTCATGCATAAGATATGTTTCTGGAAGCAGACTGTCAGGTGGACATTGGAGAACACAAACATTCAATGGCGTGACCCGTTTCTCTGCATTGAGAAAAGCAAATGGGCAAATACGCCCGATTCCAGCATATCTTCTTGACATAATTTAAAATATATTGAATGCAACATGATGTGTTACTGCTCTTAAGTCTTTCTTGGAGGGCTATATATTGAACTCTCTATTATTATTTTAAAGGAGATCTCTCTCTGTTATCAGAAATGAAAACTCTGCCCAAATTGAAAGGCGTTACTGAGACTTTGAGCTTAGATTGTTCCTCATATTTCTTTGTTATAATCAAAAAACAAGTTACTTTCAGAATTTGTGTTGTTATAACTTTTATCATTCTAGGAGATTGTTTTTATGTCTGTTTCCTAAATGTATTCTTGTTTATGCAATTTAACAAGCAGAGCTAGTGGAGGTGACAAAGAAGGTGTCCAGAAGTTAGTTACTTTCAGACTTTGTGTTGTCATAATTGTCTTCAGTGTGTGTTTATTTTCTGTTTCTGCGTAAAGAACCTTGGGATGACTTTGTGCCCTCATTATTCTTCGTATTTCACTCTTTGGCAGTTGAGGTGGAGACTTTGTGCCTCATTTCATCCTGTTGTGTTACTTCACCTTGTTACAGTTACCTGTCATCACCAAAAAGATTATTTTTGTCTGCTGAAACAACACTTCTGAAAGAAGAGGAGTGTTTTCTGTCATTTCATCTAGATTTCTCCTTTGATTTGTAGACATCATATCTGAAAAAAAGAGATGGATGGTTTATCCTACCCTTGAGTATTATTTTTTGTTTTTATATATAGTGTATCTACAGGGAACCTCCCCTTGATGAGAAGAGAGATTAGTTCCCTTTTGATGTGGTAAATCTACACATTTGGCTGATAAATCTTCCTGCTTTGGTTGATCATACCTATTTTGTTTATCAGTACGCTGATTGACAAAATATTCACCCAACAAAATGCAACCATGTAAATTAGGTTTACTAACCAGATACTTCAATGCTTCATGATCTATGTGGAACACAAAAGGAGTTTCCAATAGATATTGTCAAAAAATTTATAGATCATAAACCATAAAGAGTGCCTCGCGCTTTGTGTTAGTATATTTCCTCTCAGTTAGAGTAATCTTTCCACTTGCAAAGTAAATAGGTTCATCTAAATTACCCTCTCCAAGTTGTGCAAGTATCACACTGATGGCCATACCAATCATCGACATAGACATGGAATGTTTTAGTCTAATCAGGGAACTAGAGAATCAGTGTAGTGATGAGCTTGTCTTTTAAGGCTATTAAATCTTCGTGGCATGAATGAGTCCAAATAAAGTGTTCATTATGTTTCAAGAGATCCTTTAATGGTGTTGTGATCTTTTTATATCCCTGGATAAATTTCTTGTAATACCCAATGTGACCTATAAAGGCATGAACCTCTCATTAAGTAGTTGGTTCTTGCAGATGAAGGATAACACCAATCTTAGCATGGTCCACTAGAAGTCCATCCTAACATATAATGTGACCAAGGAGAATGTCAAATGGAGTAGAAAAAAGACACTTCTTCAAGTTGAGAGAGATTTAAAGTGTTCTATAGTGCTCAATCATAAGCTTGAGATTGGAACAATGGTCTATTATCAAGTCATATACTATCCAATCATCCAAATAAACCTAAAGGAACTTATGGATGAAGTCTTCAAAGGCCTCAATGACTATTCTATAAAATATGGTGGGTGTGTTCTTTAACCTAAATGACATGATAGTATATGCAAAAGACCCCTATTTAGTGGCAAATATAGTTTTATGTATATCCTCCTATGCAATCTAGACCTGATGGTATCCCAAAAACCCATTTGTGAAAGTGTAAATTTCACACCCAGCAACACCTTTAAGGATTTATTCAATGAAAGTCATTGGGAAAGGATCAGTAATGTAAGCTACATAAGTATCCTATAGTCTACATAAATTCAGATGCACCCATCCTTTTTTATGCTTATCACCATGGGGCTGACCCACTCATACTCATTGATATGAGTAATAACTCTTGCGTGTAACATACTATCAATTTCTTTTTAACCCATGCATGTAAATTTGTATTCATTCAATAAGGTCATCAACCAAATTGATATGTATTTTACCTAGGGATGGGAGAACACCCTTCATCTCACTATAATTCCTAGGAAAGACATCTTTATATTCCTTCAACAGCTTGAACACTTTAGATATCTCTATATCAGATCAATAATTACCCATAATAGCCATATTTGGTGCGTCCTCTATGCCTATATTTCACTGTATGATTTTAAGTGGTTCCAAGTATGGGTGTTGTGTATTAGGGAGTGTGTCACGAATAGTTCTAGTGCCATAGTCTATGGGTACATCCAATGGGTCAGTGGGTCAGGCAGATCATATCCTTCACCTTCATCAACATAGAACATGAGTTTTTGCTTACCTTTTTAAATTTCTTCACATTGTGATTGATGATAGGTTCTAGTATAGAGGAGGATTTCTCAATCATAACATTGAAAATGGTTAACCCTTCTTCCAACACACCATGTATGCTTCATAGATAGTCTTCTATGGGACTTGGGTCACCAATAACTGTTTGACACGTTGCTTGTAGTGTAAGGTGCAAATCCATCCTTGGAGACATAAGATAACATCAAGACCATGTTATTCTTTAACAAATGCCATAAATGGGTACGTATATGACACTCCTCATGAACATACCATGCTCTGGCCTAGGTACGCAAGGTGTCATAAAATGCATGAACCCATAGATATTCTAGTAAGAAAGATTCATTGGCCAGCCACATTGCCTTGCATGCCTCTAGGTGAGGTTCTAGTGCTCAAATTCCATTATAGATGATAGTGCCTCGTATGTGGTTGTCATGATGGAACTGATGATGTAAGGCATAATGTACTTGGTCCTAATGAAGGAGACATTTGTGATGAGTTTTCCACCACCTCATTATTGTGCCATCAAAAAGATGAAACAATGAGCACACATGATCAACATCAGAGTCATAGAAAGCCTACAGTCATTGGATGAAGTCATGGACTTCCATTTATTTATAGAACTGTGAAGCTTCATCAAGCCTTTTGAGTAGCATATCCATAATTGGTTCTCGCATGACTTATCTAATGACAAGATGAACAAACCTATGACACTTTTAGTAATACCACAAAATGTCTTCACAACTACCGATGGCACCACACATTATCCAAGTAAGGTCATGGTCACCTTATTTCCAACAATCACAGGCATTACTTGTAGTATCAAATAGGGACCGTGTGTCCGTCTATTGGAGGATGCCATTAGGGTAAGATCATGATGTTCACTACCTCAAGCTATGACATTGTAGATGTGATTAATATCCTCATCCATGCTAATAGGTTCAACATATGGGGTCCCATGTGCTTGGTCCAACAGGATGACAATGCAATGATCAATATTTTCAAAACTGATACATCTCTTCTTGAAGCTTAAATCAATGTCGTTAGCATAGTACCAAGGATGACACAATAGGCCTAGAAATTCATCAACCTTAGCCAATTGTAGAACTTCAAAGTTGACTTTTAAAGGTGCTCCGAGGATATCTATAGTTGTATTTTTAATAATGCTAATTGGCACAACATATGTCTTATTGGCCATGAATAATACATGAGGTGAGGGTTGTAAGGTCAGGCTAGCCATTTTTTGCCATGCATCCTTTGTGAGGACATTGACCTCAGTGTCAGTGTCAACTAAAATGTCCTGAATCACCCATCCATCAATGATAATACTCACTAATATTTCCTTATGCTCTTGCGGGTTAGGATGAACAAGAGTATCTTATCGTTGAGCATAGTTTAATCGACAATCTTTAGTTGGCCTTGGATTTTAATGTTTAAGCTAATTACTTAATCATTAGACAATATCCTCTTCTAACAGGTATTGACAAAGCTCTTAGAAGTCATCCCACATTGTGTCTTGATGTTATGTGGCCTTCTGCATATTAGCACATTGGGAAACATCACGATCCTTAAGAAATTGAATTTCCCCTTGTAATTCCCATACCAAAGTCATAGTATCTTGGAGCACTTATTTCTGTTGTTGAACATTAGGATACCTAGTTGCATGAGGCTCTTCATGATATACCTTATCAATGGGTGGAATGGATGTAGATTGGGACTGTCCACCACTTCGCATTGTAATGTTAACCTGCTAGGCCATCAAAATGTTAGAACATGGTTGTCAGTGTGGCTTCTCAATGCATATCATACCGACAATCTTTTCATTTCTTTATTTTATGATGGTCATGTAAAAATTGGGACATTCCTCCAACTTGTGCTCCTTTTTACAAAAAGCACATGTAGTCTCACTAGTAGTGCTTTGGAGAACCATATTTATAGCATGTCTATGGAAAAAACATCCCCTTCCTCATCCCTGTCCTCAGCCTCATCCATGATATCTACCATTCTTCTGATTGTTTGAAACAAAGGCTTAATTGCACATGCCTCATAAATATCGTTGATGAGATGATAATTACTAATGTCATGGGTATGTGCATTGCATATCTTGTAGTAGTCAAACACTTTAGATTATGTGGCCCTTTGTAATAGAGGACAAGAGTGAACATCATGCTCTTCATGGTAAATTTCACATGACTATTTTAGTACAATGTGGATGTTCTTACGAGGATAATTATTTTTATTATGATCCTCAAACTCATAATTAGTACACCATAAGCCACTATGAGTGTCATGAGCGTTGTTTACAATCAACTTTTCTAACTGTGATGCCATTGAAGCTATTTGAGCTTCTATAAATGGATTGATTCCATTATCGATACTGCCAACAACTTTGGTGCAGAGGGTAGCCTCCAAGGCCTCACGTGAGTTGGCAAAGGTTCTTTAAGATAATGCCTATCTAAAGGGGAACAATAATCCTCCTATGAACCATTGAGCATGTTGAGCAGCATTGATCTCAAATGAAAGATTAAACAAGAGTGTATTGAATCATGCATCGTACTCACACATGCTTTCAATTATCTCTTATTTTATATCCTTCATCGTAGTAATACTTTGTTGCTCAAACTCCAAAACATCAAACTCTTGTATAAATGCTATCTTAAGATAGTCATAAACAACCACTATTTGTTGAGGATCATACTTCCTATACCATTTGTGTGTTCTTTCCAGAAGTGTGGCTGCAAATTGTGTTGCTTTTCACTCAGAGGAGGTTATGCCACGTGCTCTCTAGATAAGTTTACACTTATGAACATGCTCTGCAACATTCTCCATGCCTCGAGATTCTGGTAAATGAAGTGTCAATTCATAATACCTAGTAGGTGGTTGAGGTACTTGCAATGGTGGTTGCTCAGAACTTCCAAGTCTTATTCTTGGAGGGGAAGTTCGTCACTTCCTCCTGTACCACTTCCTAGTCCACCAATTGTTCTACCACCTAGTCCACCTCCCATGCTCCCAGTAATAGTAGAAACACCTAAAATGTTAGGTGTTATAGTAGGTTGATTCATTATATTTGAGCTAGTACTTTCCCACTACTTATGTTAGGCCCACCTAGCATACCAAGTTGGGCCACGAAACTATCTTGAAAAGGAAAAGAAAGAGTAAATACGCTATGGTCCAAAACTTGCTCAACTAAAGGTTCTCCTACAGGGTCAGTCTCTGACTCTATGTTATTTGTATCCTATTGTATATGATTAATTCATCTAGCTCAAAAACATGAGCTTGCACTATGGTTAGGGAATTGGGTTGGTTTAATTTGGGTTCTTCGGCCTCCACTGCCTGGCTAGTTCCTCATACATATACTAAAGCTAGTTGTGGTTGTGGTCTGAAAGTTGGTGAGTCCTCTTTTTGCTCTTTCACTTTCCTGCAGATCCTAACAACACTTCTTGAGTCCTCCCATCCCCTTCATATTTCGCTTCCACCTATAAAATTTCACCGAGCTTCATCATATTTATGCTTTCGTAACTCCCACCAACTAGTTATTATTACATACCAACAATCCTTCACAAGCACCCCTGCATTCCCCTTCCAACCATGTTGCTCATGCAAGGATGAGTTTAGCCCTCCATAGGCAAAAATTCAAGTCCAAAGTCAACAAATAACTTCTTCACTTATAATGGGAAATGCCTAATATACTGACCATGTGGTTCTCAAATAAATTAGAACTTTGCTTCTCCTATGTAGAAATAAGTGGTTATGATGTACTCCAAGATGTAGCTATTCAACACCCCTCTCCACTAGATATTAACATCTCATATCCATGATGCTCCTAGGTTTGCTAAGGTCCTATAACGCTCTATTGTCCAAGCTATCCTTCGTCCAAAATTTCTTGACCAATCTTGAGCATAAGCCATGAGCCAAGTATGCAAATGAACAAGAACTTTCACAAAGAAAGTTTCATACAAGGAACTATAGATATTTTATTCAACTCATACACATGCAAAAACCCCTGGTTCAAGATATAAAACTAGAAAGTTATCTTCGACGTCGGTAAACCATCATTCAATATTTTTGAGAGATAATTGCTCGAGCATTTTACATCACTATGAAACAAGCACTACAAGGCCTAATAATGGAACCAAAATGTTGGGTTATTCTATACCTAAACCTTTCCCTAGGCATGCTGAAGTAACTAGTTCCCAACAAGCTGATGTACTGGCATTTCACGAAAGAATGTGTTCTTACACGCTCAAATAAAGTATGCAAAAAGAAACCAATTCTCATGGGTTGTGTTGCACGATAATATACTCATCATATATTATTGCTTGATCATATAACTTAATTAATGACTAAACAAAACAAAAAACACAAATGTGGACTAGTTTCATATAAGTAAACAAACATGATTATGATGACAATTACTATGAGATTCAGAGCATTCATTGCACATGTTTAAATAACATAGATTTTAATCATTATATCCAAATTAAAACCATAAGTTACATAACAAATGTATTGGCACCTTAGTGATACAAATTAACTATAAATTGTAGTGCAATATCAGGATTACAATGATAACTATGATTTCGCTATTTACCACAATTAATCAATCAATCTATATCAATGTTCAATAGCATTACAAATCTCTACACATGGGTATTTATACTTGTTTATCCCCAACCAAGTTATTATTATGACACTTATAGTGATTAGTTAATGATCTCTAGTGAATTGAGAGTTGTGGCAACCATCTACTTTGTTTTCCTATGCACCTGGGCCTTTGCACCCCTATACTCCCATTCAGTATTGCATCCTCATTGCTAAGTGTCTATCTTCATGTAGGCCGGTGCCAAATTCATGTGTGATTGAAGTCTGTTTTATCCTTGAGAATCGCTCCTTAATCATTTCCTGCTTCCTTTGCGTTCCCCAAGTCTTTCATTGATATATCAAGCCTTTTACTCTCGGGTTCTCCATTTGTTATGCCTCCCCTCTAACTGGGTCTTCTCGCACCATGGTCTTCCACACCATGTTTATTCTACGACCTTACCAAAATACTTAGTCAAAATTTGGGGTAAAGCTATAAAGTTGACTAGGTCGACAGACTTTAGAGGGAAGGTCAACAATTTTTTTTGGGAAAGGACACAATCATATCAGTCAACTGTGTTCTATGGGGAAACATTGAGAACCAACTTATGTGAGACTAAATTGAACAAAATGACTGTGTTCTATGGAAAATAAGACTAACCAGCTTGTGAGAGATTGGGTCAGATGGGACGATTATGTCTTGTAGAAAAATAGAAACTATAGGAGACAATCGAGCTGTTATGATTGCAGATGATCTAGTGTAATTTTTTTTTGAAATAAACACATAAAAAATTGTATCGACCTAGTCGATCTAGTTAAGGCACATAACACAAATCTTGCACCAACACTAGCTAATACAAGTTTTGCAATAAAACATACAATTATCAGAGAGCAAACAACAAAAATAAAAATGTTAATCTATGAGGTCACTCTTGAATGTTTTATATTCTAACTCTTGTAAATAAATGTGATAGAGAGTTGGCTATAAAAAATAACTATAAAGGCAATCTAAGGATGGTTTTAGGTAGTTAAGGTTGAAAGGAATTTGTATTGGCAATGGTGTTAGCTTGATATTGGGGCCTACCCCTTCACTTCATAATCCTGTAACGATAAAAGTGTCAAGGGCTTTTCTAATATATACCATCAACCACATATATATACTCAACCAAAAAATTAAAACTACTTCCCCCTTGGTGATGAAATCTAAATAGGTAGACCTTGGGTAGAATTTGCTTAATACTTTTTGATGTTATGTGGTTTGGAAGTGTGTAAAAAAGAAAAATAGTGTGACTAAATCGATACATTAAAAATTCTTATTTAGTATATGCGTGTTACTCTAAGCAAATAAGCAATAAAAATGAAGAGTGAATTAATTACTAATAAGATGAGTTAATTCATTTGCTTGAAGAATACATAATCAGTTTAGATGTCTATGTATGTAAATAGTATAAAATATAATTGACTGGGTCGATGTTGTCTATTGAAGCAAAAATAAGAAAAACATAATCAAACGAGTCTGCTAAGTAGGAAAATAAACTACATAACTATGTCGATCTAGTCGACCTAGTTCACTACAGGGTTACAATTTTATAGACTAAAAATTGTGAAAAATATAACTATAATTGATGAATAGAAATGACTAAGATGGTGAGAATGAACCTGATAATTTTGAAGAAGCTGAAGTTGTTGTTTTTATACTGTGTTGTTCATATGATGATTTTAAGCCTACTAATAGAGTTGATTGAGTTGATTAAGTTTGAAAACCTATAACGGAAGCACACAATTGATTACCAAGCAACTTAATATGCGGAAATTAACCAGAATACACAAGTAACTAGAATTTAAAAATAACACATGATATGAGAGACAATACACAACTTGTATTAAAACTCTTTCAGAAGGAAATAGAACAAAGAAGGCTGCCACAGTTCTTCTTCCTTACACACCTCTAGGGCTCCCACACCTCTAGGGCATAAACAACAAATCTTCCCTCAAAGCTCTCTCTCTTAGGTCCCAATACCCAACTCAAACACAGAGTTGGTGTTCACCTCCAACCAGCCAGTATCCACTACTGCCAGTACACCTGTGCTCCACACACTCCACAAGTGCTCCACGCACTCCACAAGTACACAAACGTACTTCAAGTAGATCTCCCCTGAACCTGCAACAACCTGCAACTCAATAGACCGTACTTATGAAAGGATCTTCCTTGCCTTCCTCTTTACTCTCTTTCTGAGTACACACTGTACTCCAAGTAGATCCCACCTGATCCTGCTCCCTGTTGTGTTGCTGTCCTATCTGATCTTGCACACCTGCAAATCAATTTGGTTCTGCACACCTGTGAACCTTAACCTTGCACACACATACACCTGCAGATCAATGATCTTACTTACCCATGTAGATCTCCTAAAGTAGCCATGCTCACCTGATGACCAAGATCATACATACATGAAGAACCCTACTAATTCTCCAATCCAACACCCATACTTGGTACTGTGGCACTAGGAGGAACACACCATGCTCACCTCACACACAGAAGGAGCTTATATTATTGCTCTCTTACTCTCTAGCACAAGTTTACAATACAATCAATGAGTCTCTTAAATAGATCTCATGCAAACAATAATTAGACACCTAATTACAATAATTAGATCCGTAGCTTCTAGTCTAAATTTGGTTCTTGACATGCAAACACTTGGTTCGTTAGCTAACTGCCCGTAACATTCGCAGCTCGAACCACACAGGTGACCGACGTCGGTCCCTGTCTGCCTGAGGGGTGCCGACGCCGGTCGACTTCTGACCGACGTCGGTTGGCCTAACCGACGCTGGTGTCTGTAACACTCAGCAACCTTCCTGAAACCTCCTCCTTTGTTTGCATCAGTGAAGCTTTTAGCTCCACAACCTAACAGGTCGATGTTGTCTATTGAAGCAAAAATAAGAAAAACATAATCAAACGAGTCTACTAAGTAGAAAAATAAACTACATAACTATGTCGATCTAGTCGACCTAGTTCACTACAGGGTTACAATTTTATAGACTGAAAACTGTGAAAAATATAACTATAATTGATGAATATAAATGACTAAGATGGTGAGAATGAACCTGATAATTTTGAAGAAGCTGAAGTTGTTGTTTTTATACTGTGTTGTTCATATGATGATTTTAAGCCTACTAATAGAGTTGATTGGGTTGACTAAGTTTGAAAACCTATATGGAAAGTAATGAACAGAGTCAAACCAATCGATCTAGTTACCTATGGTTGAAGATGACTTGCACAAAAAAATACAGAGTCAGTCAGAGCAACTGTGTTAAATTTGTGCACATAATGTTAGGTTGAGTCGATAGATTCGATCCAGTACTATAAAATTGAAATATATAATAAATTATAATAAATGAAGGCGTGAAAAAAATCCTGTAAGGGTTAGTTCACGCCTAGTTCATCAGAATGTATATAAAAGAAAGTGAGGCTTATCTATAAATCAATCCTAGCTCGAAGAAGATAAATCACACTAGCCCTTCTGCTTGTTGATACATTTAGACAATCGAGGTCATGACCAATATGGATCCGCTAGACCTAACTAAGGGGTCTCTTACTATATAATATCACTAGAGAAGGTTCTAAAGCTTCTAGTTAAGCAATACCACATAATAACCCTAGTTAGGTCATATGTTTTCTTATGAAAGTAAATGGCAAAGTAAAAGTAAATCTAACAGAGTGCTCACCAAAGCATGTGACATAAAACGGAGGTAATAAACATTAAAGTAAACATGCAAAGAAGATTATAATTGAGTCAATTTAGATATAATCCCAATGCATGGAAAAAAAATACATTCAAAAGCCATTACTAATGCTACTTCTATCTACTAAAATAGAGGAGTAAGAGTTAGAGATACTTACCTTGAAGATGAACTCGTCGAGGCTCAATCTCTCCCTTGGCCAATGGTGCTTTGTAAGAGGTTGTGGTTTGTAAAGATCACAAAGATAGGCCTACTCTAGGCTATACGACTTTTCATAAACATCCAAGACTTTTTCATAAGACAAGATTCCTCTCTCCAAGTATAAATTCTAAGTAATGACTCCTCAAGTAGAATGATAGAAGATCATATTGTAAAGAAGCACAAATGAATGATTAACTCTATCTCTCTCAAATGGCGAAAAGGATGTGTTTATATACTCAGATCTAATCCCAAACTCTTTTGAAGTTTTAGCCAACATAATTGACCCAATCGACCCTGTTATTTAATAAATAAAATAGCTAGGACTTGAACTAGGTCGGCCTCGTAATGTGCTTATATTTTAAGAACAGGGTCAGCGCAGGGTGACTTTGTTTGGTAAATGTCAAAAAGAGGTTTTGGCTCAGGGAATGAGACTCGACATATTGTTGTAAGAGAAAAAGCATCAATAATTGATAAAATTATTATATGTATACATTCCACTTAAACACAATAAACGAAAAATGTGATTTTTCTTCCATTTAAACTTTCAAATAAACATTATTCGCACATCAATTAATATCTCTACAATATACTTATTAAATGACCATGTTAAAGTATGAATATTAGTACCTCATGAAAAAATTCCGAAAGAGAAGAAGGCAAGTGATAAAAAAAAGGCAGAAATTAAACAAAACGATTAGATTCATAATTTCCAACCCTCCCACCAATAAATATTTGAAATAAATGCGACCTTATCCACACGTATGGGAATATAGGATAGACTTCCCACCTTGGAATGAACCAAGGAACCAAATCAACCTATACACCGATTGAGTCGAAAAAATCCCTTTTTAAAAAGCATCATGCCATTAGGCCCCCCACGTAGAAATAACCGACATGCTAACCCTACAACACCGTATGAATCTCTATAAATCAGATAAAAATATCTCATTCAAACCCTAAGGGCAGAAACCCGTTAGCGTGTTAAACTTCGAGCGCGTTGCCAAGGCAGGGTTTCTTCTTCTTCTTATTCTTGTTCTCCGCAATTTTCTTATTATTATCATCATCCCCTGACTGTTCTTCAGATCGCAAGAGGTTCCGAGGTCGTGCGTTCGATTCTGACTTTTTTATTTGCGGTAAGTATATAGCTTAAAGAACGTTCGAGGGTTTTCAAATGCTAATTTCGTTTTCTCCTGCAAATAATTGAAAATCTTTTGTCGCTGCTGTTTTCGGTCGGCCAATGCTTGTTTACTGCCTGAATGATCCTGCTCAGTCTTTACGTTTTATGTTACTTTTCATTCTGCATGGTCTTTTGCTTTTAATGTTACTTTTCAATTTTTTTTTGGCTGGATCGGAAAGTATTTTGTTGTTGTGTTGCTGTTTTCGGCTGGCCGATTATTAGTCTTTACGTTTTATGATGCTTTTCATTCTGTTTGGTCTTTGCGTTTTATGTTACTTCTCAATTTTATTCGGCTGGATGGCTGGATCGTTAGGGTTCAGTCGATCGTTGCCTGTTTTAAAAATTTGCAAGTTTTTAGATTATTTATTTTTTCTGGCATCTTTGTTTGCTTAGTCGTTTTGGATTTTTGCGTTTGAAATAGGAAAACCAGAGTCTTTAACAAATTTCTTTTGGAAGTGATGAAAACGAAGGGATAATTTTGTGGGTCACGGAGAAGGAAGGCACCTCACAGGGAATAACTTTTCTTTGCTCAATTATTTTAACAAGTTATTTTTGGAAGTGGTGTAAAACGAAGTGATAGTTTTGTAGGTCACGGAGAACGAAGGCGCCTCGCAAGGAATACTTTTTCTTTGCTCAACTATTTTTTTAAATTTTTTTTTAGGGTTTGATTTGGAGAAACTGCCTCCTTTTTCTGATTAAAATTACATACATTTGAAGCTTTAGGCCCCTGATTCTCTCTTTATCTTTCGTGTTGTTGTGGGTGGATCCTTTGTCGATATCTTCTATATTCTGTTTTCATGGTTTGAATCATGGAAGTTGGGAGCTTTTTTTGATATTATTAAGTGAAAATTGTATACCCCACCCGGATTTGAAGTATTTGAGGTTTAGGTTCCTCAGGTGACTTGCTTTTTCGCTTTTTTTTTTTTTTTTGTTGATATTATTAAGTGAAAATTGTATACCCCACCCGGATTTGAAGTATTTGAGGTTTAGGTTCCTCAGGTGACTTGCTTTTTCGCTTTGTTTTTTTTTTTTTTTTTTGATTTTGTGGGGGGTTTTAACTGTCGAAAATAAAAGCTTTTGGTGAAATGTTTTGAAGTGACATGGGTTTTCTGCCCAGGATGAATATACCGAGTTATTTCTTTCTTATTTTTTGTTTTGCTGAAGATGGATCGTTTATTTGTTCAAACGTTTCTATCTCGTAAAACGTTTTTATGATTTAAGGAGCTTAAACATGCAAAAGTTGAGCTTTTTCAAATTTGCAAATTTTTAAATGCCATTTTTGTTTCTGTTTGTGGATAGGTTGCATTTGTTTTTAACCTCAGGTAGTCTTTTTCTTCCTTGTTTTATTGAGGTTGGATTGTTATTGAGTTTTAGGTTTTGTTTAGAGACTTAATGTTTTGATACAGTTGGTTGTTGTGTGTTTTGGAATCTCCTAAGCATTTAGGTATTTAGTTTTTTTGTTCAACATTTTTTGTATCAGCGATTATAGTTGATCTCTCAATTTTCAAAGTGTTATTATCTGGCCTGGATGAAAAGTATACTTTTTTATGCTTTTGGTTTCGTAGGTGCCTGTTCTTTTTTTATTTTGTTGTTGTTGAAACTTTTATTTCTTGGTTTCATAAGTTCATGTATTTTAAATGCTTTGAGGATGTGATTTTGAAAAATGTAGTCATTGCTATAAGTTTCGAAGCAATATTTTTGGAAAAATGCTGTCATTGCTATGAGTTTTGAAGCCATATTAGATTACTCCCTCTGAGGAAAAATTACATTCTTTTAAAGCTTATTTTTCTGATTCTCTATTTTTGTTTCATATTGTGTTGTCGCTTGATCATTTAATTTTTGTTCAGTGATCCTTTTGTTTAGTTTTATTCATGGTTTGAATGAGTTAAACTATTTTAAGAAATTTTTGATTCCCTGTTATGAATAAGCTTTTTAGTATTCAATACGGGTTTTGAATCTGTACTCTCCTATGGTGTTTGTTATGTTTTTATCATCCTAAGGTAGTTATTATAATGGAATTTGAAGTTTTTTCAAGGTTCGTAAATGATTAAATTGGGAAGTCTAGATTTTGAAGGAAAGTTCAGGAAGTTACTTTCATGTTATATTTAGAATTAGAAACCGTGTGGTCCGCTTAATGTTTTTGAAAGTAATATGGGCTTCTCTCTTTCAAAGGAGATTTTTCTTGTTTCAAAACATACGAGTTGTTTGTAGTTAAAAAGAATAATATATAAGTTTTTGACATGTAATTTGGAGGGTTGTGGAGCAAGGATAGGTGTTTGAGGCTTCGTGTTGTGAGCTTTCCTTAAAACTTTCCAGCTCATGGCCATTTTAACATCATGAGCAGGGTGACATGGCCTGTAGGCCTTGAACTCATTTATGTCATCATGGCATTGCTTTGGTTTACCTCTAGACTCTGGTTGATTGCACTAAATAGGGTTACTTATAATTGCGAGCTGGTGCTTTTGTGTTGGTTTCTGTCAATTTACATGTCTCTGATACATTCCACTTCAATTTGGATTGTTTGTGTGGGGGGGGGGGGATGGTGTATTTAAAAGGAACATTGAAGGCCTCACAATAGATTCGATTATATCATGGTACCCGAAAAGCTCAAGGTTGCAATCCCCACCACAAGATAAGTCTTAACACGTGCTGGCAATTCATGTTTTTTGGATGCTTGGCACATACCAAGTCCATGTTAAGATGGAACTGTGCTAGTTAATTATTTGTACTTGTTCTTTTCAGTTTTCACTAGTAGTATTTTTGTAGGGAAATTAATTTAATTGGTTTTTGATTGATGTGGTGTTTGATTACTTGTAAATAAGAAACACATTAAGCACATTGAGAATATTGTTTAGAATATATTTATTTGAAGTTTTTTTGATACATGTAATTTGTTACCATTGTGTTTTCAGTTGCTTGTGCAGATATTTAGTGAGACATTTTACTTCTAATCACTTTTTGGCTAGTATTACCTGGTGCCCTTAACATTGTTTCTATATAGTTCCCCAATTCTAATATCGTATTTTACATTTTCTTTCCTTATTATTTTGGACTTATCTATTGAGTGATTTATTTGAGCTCAGTTGTGCATTGAGTTTTCTCTAATGCTCATCTTAGAGTTCTTTTTTCTGGCCTTATTTGTCAGTTGATAAGCCATGTTTTGTGTGTAATTTAACTTGCAATTTTCCTTTTTGTAAGTAGCACGAATGTAGAAGTTACAAAACAAGTAAAGCTATAAAATTTTGGCCTGCAACTTGTTCATTTGAACCCATGTGCTTTTGACTAAGTTGTTCTTAAACCCATACACTTTAGTCAAAGTTCTTTATAGGTTTTGTTTCTTGGATTTATTTGGAGGCTGAAATTTGAAATTATGAAATTTGCTTTGGATGTTGTTTTAGCCCTTAGATAGGTCAGTGGTCTGATCTCCCCCAAATCTATCAGCCGATGGCCAGATATGCCAGCTATGGGGCAGGCCCAGCCCTAGAGCTTTTTTGGCATCTATGTATCTTGTAGCAAACAACAACCATTTATCTGGGGTGGAGAGATCTATATGTAGATGGGGCAGATGGATCTATATCTAGATTGGAGAGATTGGTTGGCGGTCCAAATCCCAGATCCCATATCTCAAATAGTTAGAGGCCAAAAAAACAGATAAATAGATAGGACTTGGGGCCGGGAGGGGATTGGGCCATATATATATCTGTCATTGTCATTCCCGTATAAAGATATGGGCTATGGGAGTAGGACATATGGATTGACAAGATATTCTCTCTAAATCTTGGAGTTTCTCTAAAGCTTTTATCGACAGTCTTTTCAGTTGCTTTTGCCTTGCCCCGAATCACCACTTTTGTTTTTTTATTGTATCAATGTCTCGGCAATCAATAAGTAGGTGTTCTGGGAGGATCCACTACAAATACAAATACGAGTAACTATTAGATGTTGATGTCGATGTCTGGTGTGGCCCTGTCATTTCCTTAACCATACAAGTGGTATGGCACCAAGCAATGCTTGGCTGGGTTCAATTCATATGGAGAGAAAATTAGCTATTGGGCTAACCCACCTATCCAGTCATCTAGAAATCTCCAATCCACTCTGGAGCGGAACTGATGGTCCACTGCAAATACAAATATGAGTACTATTAGATGTCGATGTTGATGTCTGGTGTGGCCCCCTCATTTCCTTAGCCATATGAGTGGCATGGTACCAAGCAATGCTTGGCTGGGTTCAATGCATATTGAGAGAAAATTAGCTATTGGGCTAACCCACCTGTCCGGTCATCTAGAAATCTCCAATCCGCTCTGGAGCAGAACTGATGGTCATAAACCACTCTATATAGATATATATATGGGGGTTGAGGTGAGGAATGCATACATAATACAAATGTGGGTGACTGGGATCTCTCCATAGAGATGGGGGTGCCCCCCCCCCACCCCATAGATAGGTTTCCCCCTCTAGATATATGGTGTTAGTTCGCTGCCTGTCTACACAAGGTGGGGTCCTATGCCTTGGATATTCTAAATTAGAATACTGAATTTCAGTAATTAGTAAAGATTTAATTTTTTTTGGGGGTGGGAACTGATTGTATCATCAAGCGGTTTGACATTTACAATTGAGGCCTTCTACGCCAAGTTGGTCGATAAGGCCAAATTTTATGGTGTTGTGTGGTCCCATATAAATATCTATCTAGTAGCTGATAGATTAGCCTAAAATTTTGTTTTGTTGTCTTTGCATAAATTCTTGCAACATGCTGCTGCAAGTTGTGCATACAAAATGCATCAAAGCCAGATTTTAGGGGCCCAGGGGGATTGTCATAAGGAGACCGATGTGGATCATAATTCTAGCATTTTTGGTTACTGCCTGTTTAGTAAGAGTCCCCCTGTGTAGGAGGAAAGCTCCCATTGAAGCATTTAGACCAATGCCTATCGTGGAGGTATGTGATTGTGCATGAGTATAATCTTTGAATTCTAATTTATCCTCGAGTTGTACTCATTATTTTGGTCCGCAATTTGTTCATTTGAACCCATGTGCTTTTGTTCATTTTGGACCCATGCGCTTTTGTTCATTTGAACCCATGCATTCGAAATTATGAAAGCTGCTTTAAGTGTTGTTCTAGCATGTTGTGATTGCGTGGGTATAATCTTTGAATTCGAATTTATCCTCGAGCAATGCTCGTTATTCTATATTGAGAACATAGAAATTTTGGCATTATCATTTTTGAAGTATGTGTTTGATTTTGTAATCTGCTTATATATTGGATCTGATATTTTCTGGTACAAAATCAGATTTTAACCTAATTCTCTGCGCTGCAGTGTTTTGACTCATAATTTAAGGGAAGATGGGAGAATTGAAGGAGAGCGATACTTACCAGGAGGAGCTCCTTGATTACGAGGAAGAAGATGTAGCACAGGAGTCAGTTGCTGTGAGGGGCACTGGTGAAACTGTGAAGAAGTAAGAGGCTATATTTTGCTAATTGTTTTCTTTTACATGTTTTGGAAAAGTCATGTTTGTGTCACTGACTATTGCTAATTCAACATGTAAAAAACAATTCGAACATCCATGATAAGTAATTTTCATTTTATTGTGCAGGGGTTACGTCGGCATTCATAGTTCAGGCTTTAGGGACTTTCTTTTGAAGCCAGAGTTACTCCGAGCAATAGTGGATTCTGGATTTGAACACCCCTCAGAAGGTATTAATTTATTTGGTTGGCTTCTGTAAGCTTATTTTAAGTTTACATCTTTTAGTCATCGTTTTTTGTCTTGTCGTTTGTAAAGTTAAAATTCAAATTTTGTTGAACATCTTCTCTATATTTTAGTCTAGTGCTTTAAATTAGATGCAATAATACTATTTGAGCCACGGAGTATTGTGGGATTCGTGGATATTAATGTTTTGGAAGGTATTAATTTTTTAATTCAAATGATGTATTTATATGCATCCAGTCCTGCTATGAAAATTAGTAAGATTATTGAGAAATACTTTGAGCGATGTATAAATAAGAAAACTTTGTAGGACACTGATATTACTATTTAAGAATTCCATTTGAACCTTTGACGGTAATTGATTTTGTCTATGTTGTTCTCTAAACAATAAATTGTGTGGTTTAGTATTACGATTTTAACGATTTTTTTGTTTTATCATAATTGAAGCTTGTCATTAGAAATATTGAAAGAGTGGACATGATCAAATTTGTGAAACAGTCTCAATCGCACTCCCTGATCTTCATATTTGGGGCTTGTTAAAGTTTTGGCAAAATGTTTTCTGGTGCCTGATTTAACTTGCTTAGCATAATGGCGGCTACATATAATTTGTGTGATATTCTGAATGTTGTTTCTTTAATGCTCAATTTAATCGGGATTCCCAATTGTTTGTATCATGCAATGTGCATATTCTATGGAATGGTTATTTGTATATTCTATACCATATATGGTGAGGAAATCTCATTAAATTTCAAGTCAGCAGCATGACAGGGACTACGTAGATTGTGAATTTACTGATATTATTGTTAATGCAGAAGTTGTTGTGATTCAACATTAATGCATGAAAACAAAGATATCTTATTTAAAACGCTATTGATTTAAATGAAGATGACGGAATTGTCATGGCAACCCCTGGGATGCTGCTCTGTGCACTTTCAATTTTGTTGGAGTTGTTTTTCTAATAAGTGCATGTAAATGTTGTGCAGGTAATTAACTTGCATCATGCCTCTATAGGTGGAGCATAATCATGGCTATCTTAGAGAATTCTGCATCAGACAAATTCTGAATGTCCTAACCGAGATGTCACTTTATTTTGTTTGATTCTATCAGTACAACATGAATGCATTCCCCAGGCCATCCTAGGGATGGATGTGATTTGCCAGGCCAAATCCGGAATGGGAAAGACTGCTGTTTTTGTACTCTCAACATTGCAGCAGATTGAACCTGTTCCAGGACAAGTTGCAGCCCTTGTTTTGTGTCATACTCGAGAATTGGCATATCAGGTATCTATAGTTTATGGGTTGAACTGTTTGAATTTCTTCCTTGTAAACCGCATTTTTGTGGTTATATTTTTATCCCGAGTTTTTCTAATTATTGCATTCTAACATTGCTATTGATCATAGATGTTTACCATGTGGGTTGTCTTGTTCTGCAGATATGTCATGAATTTGAGAGGTTTATCACCTATTTGACTGACCTGAAGGTGGCTGTATTCTATGGTGGTGTAAACATTAAAGTCCATAAAGCGTTGCTTAAAAACGAGTGCCCCCACATAGTAGTTGGTACTCCTGGAAGGATACTTGCACTAGCAAGGGAAAAAGATCTGAGTCTAAAAAATGTCAGACATTTTATTCTCGATGAATGTGACAGGATGCTAGAATCACTTGGTATGTTAGCAGAGTGTTTGTTTCATTGGGATATTATAACTAAGTATTCTGCTTAATATGTTTCTTAGACTTTTTGGATGCCATATCTGACATTACACACTGTATAGACATGCGGAGAGATGTCCAGGAGATTTTCAAGATGACCCCACATGACAAGCAAGTAATGATGTTCTCAGCCACTCTGAGCAAGGAGATTCGGCCTGTTTGCAAAAGATTTATGCAAGATGTAATGTCTCTTCTGTCCAAGTCGCCCTATTTTCCATGGCAATGTTTTGTTTTCATGATTAGGCAAACCATATTAGTGTGTGTTAGATATTATGTTCATTTTAATAGTCTTCATGCAGGTTGGATGATAGTAATGCTTTGTTTTATAATATTATTATTTTAAGACTAACATTAACCCTGTAGTTGCTCGTAAGTTGCTTCTTTGCACACTTGAAAGGGTGATTCGTTTCATCAGTTGAGTTCTTGTTTACACCCATGTTTTCTCATGGGACGGAATAACAGTGGACTGCCCTAAGCTTTGTTGTAATTCCAATGTTGGAATTGCTTGTTACTTAAATCCTTTTCTTTGCATTCTCAAGAATGGAGCTGCCTTAGAGGGAATGCAGAGCTGCATTTTCTATGGGGGCCTACTTACGTGCATTGCACATGGTGGAGACATGGGCTACACGTGGCCTCAGTTACTGGTTTTGTAACAACAATACAAATAATTAAATTCAATGCTATAGCGAAGTATTAAAATCAGAATTCAGGGACACATACATTGGACCACGAAGCTGCTAGTTGAACCTTTCAGTACTTTTCGTTCAACATGTGCTCCTTTGATCAAGGAGAGGGGATTGTTGTGGCACTGTTGGCTCTTCATGGCGATCACGTCACCTAATGTTACACTCACATTTGTTTCCGTTTACAGCCTATGGAGATATACGTTGACGATGAGGCAAAATTGACACTTCATGGACTAGTTCAGGTATGCATTTACTGAGTTGACTATGTAAGTTAGATTAACAATAAATCAATATTTCCTCCATTTGTGTCTTTTGTATTTACATCTGAGATTATTCTTCCAGCACTACATCAAACTGAGTGAGCTGGAAAAGAACCGGAAGCTGAATGATCTGCTGGATGCACTGGACTTCAATCAAGTGGTGATATTTGTGAAGAGCGTAAACAGAGCTGCAGAGCTTAACAAGTTACTTGTGGAATGCAACTTTCCATCAATCTGCATCCATTCTGGGATGCCGCAAGAAGAAAGGTGTGTGTGCTTTGTTTGTGCTGTTGTTATATCTATTTCAGCAGAACTGCACTTGATATTTCTATTAGAATCCACCCGGTACTTACTTGCATGATATTAAATAATAATACACTTAGTGTCTCTATTCTTTTTGAGTCTTCTCTGTTGTAACTGATAGAACTGAATAATTGAAGTTTGAGCATAAAGTTCACGATGATTTTAATTGGTGATGTGTGGTTGAGTTTATTTTGATTGTTCCCAATGGTAATCTGACCTATAGTCAACCATATTTTGTTATGATCTTAACGAAGGCTTTCTGCAGCTGCCTTGTGCATTAGGGTCTAGTTAGCATAGACCTTGGTATTGCTTGATGAGTTGAGAAACATAGATTGTCAGTGGCATGATGAATGTCTCAAACCTGTTAATATATATAACGCTTGAATTGACATTTTTTAAGGATTCAGGGTTATGGGTTGTATCATGCCGGTTTCTTTTCGTTACAAATTTAGTTTAGTTTCTAATCTAAGTGGTAAATATGTGAAGCAAGTAGTGATATCTTAGAATATACAGTTAGGTTTGTGTAAGAGATTATTTGGTGGTTGTTCCTTGTCACATCACTAATAAAGCATTAGTTTGCAGTGATATTCTTAGCAATTTAGATTTAATGAGCTATTTTGTATGCAGATTGACTCGATACAAAGGTTTCAAGGAAGGCCATAAGAGGATTCTAGTTGCAACTGATTTGGTTGGCAGAGGAATAGACATTGAACGTGTTAATATTGTGATTAACTATGACATGCCAGATTCAGCTGACACTTATCTGCACAGGGTAACTATTAGGAATGATGTTAGATAATTTTGGCTTCAAATGTTACGAACTTTTTCGTCAATTTAGATCAAAGGACTAAAGGGAGCTGTGTTTCATGCAGGTTGGAAGAGCAGGCCGGTTTGGTACCAAGGGTCTTGCCATCACTTTTGTTTCTTCTGCAGGAGACTCAGATGTGCTCAATCAGGTACGTATGTTGTTGAAGTCTTTGAAAGAATTGTCTATGCTGTTCTTACATTTATAATGATTTGTTGTCCCTGCATGGCTCTTAGGTTCAAGAACGTTTTGAAGTTGACATCAAGGAGCTTCCTGAACAGATAGACACATCAACTTATAGTAAGTTTCTGCCTAATTGTTTCCTTAGATGAATGTTGCATTGCATAATCTGCGTAGTTAGAGAGCTCCCCTGTTTAAGAAGGTAGTTGAAATTTTTTGTTCGATTGCAGTGCCTTCTTGAGGATGGAGGAGCACAGTTTTGTTCAAAAGTTAGAATATAGAAACGTGGGGAGTTATGAAAAAATACCTGAACTATTTTGGACCTGTATGATATGGAGATAACCGCTAATTTTGTTGAGCAGAATGTAGTATTATCTGCTCTGCTTAGTTACACATTACTGCATCTGCACGCATAGATTATCACCTTGGAAATGCTGCTGTTGACTTTTGGTTGTTTCTTCTAAATGAAGGCAGCAATTACTTAAGTATCATCACTGGTTCTTACAAGTGCCTATGTTTCTCTTTATCCTGACAATCTAGAATTACTTAATTTTATTAAAATTTCAAATTGTAACATAAATGTGTACTATCAATCCTTCGAACAGCTCTAGGGCTGGGTTTTAAGATGTGAGAACCGTTCTAAATTATAGTTGAATTGATCGCCTCGGGTGCTACTAATGAAATAGAAAACTTTACGTATGGCATGTGATTGAGGAGTCCAGATTAGCCTTCATATTGACATTTTAGTAATTTTTTTTTTTTTTTCCATTTTGAATGGGAGGTTGATTCAGCCAGCTTAATATTATATAGGCGTGAGCTGTGGATGTCCCAAGTAAAAGATATGCTTTTGTATATCATTGGCATTGTTTGTGTACCGTTTACAAACATCAATGGGCAAAACTATTATTTTGTTGCATTGCTTAATGGAGATTTCATTTTATGGGCATGGCTAGGAGGGGTATATATGCTGCTGTTTAGTTATACATGACTTTGACAAATGTTTTTTAGCCTTTGATGTGTTATTTAGTGGTATGGCTTTGACAGTGCTTTTAGTTTAACAGTTTCATATCAACTCAGTGCTGTTTTTAATTATTGGAGCAATAGTGTCGCATGAGTATGACAATTAGATTATTTGAAAGTATTTGATTGTATAGAATATAATTGTTGATTTTGTTAGGCTCACCTCGGTTTTCTTAAATTTGGAAAATTCCCATGGCATCATCACCAAAGTATTTAGGATTAATTTAACTATCATGTGTTATCAAAAAAAAAAAATGTTGTTTATTTCCTGCTCGAAGTGTGGTATTTAATGTTGCCCTAAATCAAAATCTCGTAAAAGTTTCGTGAAGTCTGGCTTATATTTGATTCTCATTTTGTTGAAGTTTTAATTGTCTGGTACTGGGACATTACAGAATGGATGAACACAAAAACGTGTTATATTTGTCATGTATTTTGGGATAAATTATTTGAACTTGTGACATTGGGGGCCCATAATGGCGTGTCCCTTATTACTAGCTTTAGTAGTGATTCCAGGCTTTGTATTTCGATCAATACCATGGAGGCTTAAAAACCTTAATTTTTTTCCCGAAATAAAAGGCAGTGAGAAAACATGCTTGTTTTCATATATGTCCTGTTTTTAGGACTATATGACTTAAACCACATCAGATTCTTAATGTCCTGTTTTTAGGTTTAGTTGATTTAACCACATCAGATTCTTAATGTAGTGTTTTTAGGATTAGATGACTTAACCACATCAGATTTTCAATGTCCTGTTTTTAGGATTAGATGACTTAACCATATAAGATTCTCAATGTCCCGTTTTTAGGATTAGTTGACTTAAACCACATCAGATTCTCAATGTCCCGTTTTTAGGATTAGTTGACTTAAACCACATCAGATTCTCAATGTCCCGTTTTTAGGATTAGTTGACTTCAACAACATCAGATCCTGTTTTTAGGACTAGACTCATCAAATTCAGATTCTTGTAGTGATGATCTGTGTGAGGCAATAAATTCTGTTTTTAGGACTAGACTCATCAAATTCAGATTCTTGTAGTGATGATCTGTGTGAGGCAATAAATTTTTGTTACGTTCTTTCAATATCCAAACTACCAAAAACAACAAATTGGTGAGAAGATAGGTTTATTTGCCTATATTTTTAGGACGAGTTGAGTTAACCAAATCAGATTCTTGGAGTGGGGATCTGTGGGGGAGGCAATTGGATTTTTTCATATTCTTTTAAAAATCGAATCATTAAAAAATAAATAAATGAACAAATATGTATGCATATATTATGTTTAAGTAGGAGCTGACATCTGAGCAGGAGTTGTATACCTAGTGCAGCTCGTTTATAACAACTGTGTATACATTTAAGCAGGAGTTGTCATCTAAACACCTAATGTAGCTCGTTTTTACAATTATGTATGTACATTTAAGCAGGTATTGACATTTGTACAGTTAATGCAACCCGTTTTTATTAAGCCAAGATAAGCAGCCAAGGTTTTTATCCTGTCGGGTTTTTTAATCATGCTTTTATTAGCCAAATGCGGTATTACACGTTTTTATTATGACATTTGGTATTCAAGTATTGAAGCGATTTGATCACTTGATGGAGCTCGTTTTTACAATTATGTATGTACATTTTAAGCATGTATTGACATTTGTACAGTTAACGTAACCGGTTTTTATTAAACAAAGGATACCAGCCAAGGTTGTTATCAAGTTTTTATTATGCCAAGGTTTTTTAATCATGTTTTTTTAATCCAAAGGTTAGAAGCGAAATACGGTTCTTACGTTTTTATTATGACATTTGGTATAAGAGTATTGAAGCGATTTGATGGTAATCTTCACTGGTGCAAAGGTGGCAAGGCGCTGGGGAAGCGATTTGATGAAAATCGCCATTGAGAGGAACCACTGTAATTGTGCGATCGAGTGGGCATGGCAGATTGGTAAGAAGTGTTACGATCTTACCCAATGCAAGGTGTTAGATGCATGAGTGTAAAATGTAAATTAAGTTACATGAATGAACGGTTCAAGTGGAGGAAGGAGGTCAAGTGGAGGACGGAGGTCCATGCTGGAAAAACAACTCTAGGAGTTATAGGGGGTGTAGTGCATGCGGTGGCCGGTTTGTGTTTGAGTGGAAGTGAGCAGCTAGGAAGAGTGAAGCAGGTGTAGCTTTGGAGGCATTGCAATGCGAGTTTGAAATTTGATAGATGTAGTGTGCATTGAGCAGAGTGCAAGAACTTCCAATGAAACCATAAACAATATTCTTGTCCCAGTGAAGAGTGTGATAGAAAATAGGTAAATGGGGCAATGTGCCTTAGGAAAGTAAGAACAAACGAGTCTTAAGGGCTTTGTAGGCATTGCGATGCAAGTTCAAAATTTGGTAGATGTGGTGCGCATTGAGTGCTGCAACAACTTTGTATGGGCTATAGATAATATTCTTGTGCTAATGGTGTGATTGAAAAGAGCCAAAGGGAAAGTAGTGTGCCTTAGGAAAATAAGTTGGAACAAATGAGACACGATGTTTCTGTTAGAGGGAGAAGGTTGATGTTAAACCACATAACTCAGAGATGCAAAGAGTGGGGAGGTACATTGTGGTGGATTGCGTTGAAGTGAGTGGAGACCAAAACAATACTAACTTTGGGGTAGGAGGGCTGATATTGGAGGCATGCATTAAGAGTAGAGGCATTGTGAAACATTTTACTATGTATCTTGTTTTTATCATGTCAAGGTTAGCAACCAAACACTTATTACGGTGTCTCAAATATAATGATGAGACTTGTTGGAGAAGGTTGACCCTAATTGTTGTGACAGCTTAACAAGCTTCATGCCCAACCACGGTTATACTTGTGATCAGTAAGGTGCATGGAATTTCCCTTTCACATTCCTATCCTCATTAGACAATATGCATGGAATTTTCCAATTAGATTCCCTACCCTTAGGGGATAATTAGACGTAATAGATGTTGGACTTGAATCGAGCCTAGCTTGGGAATATCATCTAGAAAGCATGTTAAACATTATTCTCAACTTTTACTCAACATCCAACCCAAAAAGTTACGCAGAGCTTCTCGTAACCAACAATGAATTATTAGAGATTCCACCATTCCATTGCTAAATATAATGGTGATTCCACTAAACCTTAGAGATTCTACAATTCCATTGCTAAATATAATGGTGATTCCACTAAACCTTAGAGATTCCACATATTGAAGGTATTACTAAATAACAATAAGTTTTACAGTAGCGAGAATCATGAGTTTTACAACAATAAGAACGATATTACAAATGCAAGGAGTTTACCAATAAAAAAAACTATATTTATTCATTTATGGTTTTAAGTACAAAATCCAATCTAAAGCCTTTCGTAAGTTATTATAATATTAAGTTGTCTTCTTTTTTACAAAAGAGGGCTTAATCCATCATGTGAGTCAAGTCAATAGGAGACAAAAAAAGATTAATTAGGAGTTGCTTTGATGGTGTAAGGAATGTCAAAAGGAATACAATTTGTTATTTTCAAGTGAAAATATATTGGCAACAGAAATTTTGGGATCTTAATGTTTTATCTCCACATTAGCAACATTACATTTTGATTGAAAATTAACTCCTATGAGTAAGATGCAATATTTTAAAGTTACATAGGTAACAAACAATGTTAGTATTCAGACAAAGTTGAATTTAACATTTTCAATTGTGAGATGCAATATTTTAAAGTTACATAGGTAACAAACAATGTTAGTATTCAGACAAAGTTGAATTTAACATTTTCAATTGTGAGGCCATATTCCACTCCAAGCCTAAAACATTTGACAAATATGCGCTGCTGTGTTGGGTGGTATGTTGGCTTGTTCATATGGTGAACACATTTAATCTTACCCTTGGGTGCAAGCCATGAAAGTCCCACAACTGCCCTAAATTTGGGTTTGGTGTAGGAAACAATTTACCCTCACCATCGCCACTTGACTCACCTCTTCATACATCTCATTAGCACACCATAAAAAAGAACACACAATCTCATTTCCTACCATCACATCAATTGAAAATATAAAACAATCTTTTCTTAACTCTTTGTGCACAAAAAACAATATGGAATCAATGGTGATGGGTTCTGAGTGAGATACAATTATCAATTTATACTTGTTCGCTTCACAAAACTTTTATATAATTATATTTATCATTAATGTAAATTTTATAATATATTATTATATCATATATAATTATATATTAAAATATCTTTAATATTTTAATAAATATATATGTTAAAACCATACGATTATGCAATCTGTAAGTGGTTGACTATCGTTGACCAAAACTATGTTGTCAAACCGCTACTTGCTTTTCTTTGCATCTTAGCGCTAAGACCTCCATCCTACTAGTGTAATGCTTTCACCACTACCCTGGACATGCGTTTTGAAACATATTTGATTGTGGTTTTATTTATCAACTTTTAAGTCGAATCTCCCAGAAGGGTTGTAATTTGTTGTTTGTTTGTAATTTGGTATTTTGTATGCCGAAACAGAGTAATTTAGCAATCGTATCGTAAGAAAAACCCATTATGGTGGAAAATGAGGTGATGTATTATTTCATAAGACGTGGCAATGTGTTGTGTGGGGAGGAGATGTCACACAGAAAGGATGCAATTTTTTGTTTTGGTAAAGCGTAAATTGAGAGTCATACTTAACTTGAAACCCATTACTATTGACCCTGTCCCACTTTATATGCATAAAGCGTTTGGTGACAATAATCTAATATTTGTAATGTATATGATACATTGTGTGTTTCTTAATACGGTATGGCAATGAGTTGTGTTCTAACAAGACATTATGTTTCATAGTAAGCTTCAACAATGGTGAAGTGGTGGAGAAGGGAAACACTACAGAGAACATGAAAGCGATGAAAGTTTTTAAGACGAGTCATGGTGAGGGACAATAACACTACGACCTTAAAAACCTTTTCATATCTACAACAAAAACAATAAAAGCATAACAAAGCTAAAATAAATGGGAAAATTTGTTCCAAATCAGCAATGAAGTGAGGGGCAATAACATTGCGACCTAAATAACCTCTTCATATCTACAACAAAAACAATAAAAGTATAACAAAGATAAAATAAACGAGTAAAATTGTTCCAAATCAACAATGAAGAACTCGTAAATAATAATATATATTTATAACAAGGGCGCATAGCGCCAAGTCCTTGTGGAAGGATTGGGAGGATTGATAAGTAGTTTTGAGGATTTTGTAAATGCTGATATTAATAACATGTTTTATAAATAGAAATTATTTGTATTGAAATTGTAGTAATACTCTGAGACATGAGGATATATGGGGATTTTCAGCATTCATGAATTTATATGCCTTCCAAATCTTTGCAAGAAGCTACTTCCACATAAACATGAAACATATGCCCTATCTTGTACAACAAACACTAAGATAAATCGCTGGTGGGATGCCTCTAGTTTGAGAGCCACCTCATGGATTTGCTACTTTGAGAAGAAGACATTGACTCCTAAATGAGACATAAAACACAAATGATTGCAATAACATACGCTGGGGAACCATTGGATTTATTTTTCACTGTGTTAGTTACAGAAAAAATAGACAGTGGTAACATACCTTGAGCTGTTACCCTTAAAATGATCGAGGTAAGCACCTAGTTTTTTGTAATCCACTGGTTCCTTGTTTCATTGATTCTTTATATGTGTTTTATTGGAAATTTGTGAAGTAGGGGCTACATTCTGTCAAAGTTAGTAAGATCCACACTCTCTGTTGCAAAAACATGACAAAACTAAAAATGCCTAGCCATAATAGAGGCCCAAAATCTTGATAAACAAGGTGCTATTTTCATGACAAAAAAAATGAGGCAATCAAGACTAAGTCAAAACACCAAAAGTAACAGAGTTTCAAGCCATACCTTCTCCAAGCATCTTCCACTAATTATAGCAGTTAAAAAATGTTTTGCCACTTATTTTACTGCCGAATGTATCTAGAGACGACAACAAATATTATGTCAGAAGGAAGTTAAAAAAGAGCAATTAGGAATCAACCAGAAACTTATGCTCAATAAATGAGGGCAAGAAAACACATATACCCTTGTCAGCGATGTCCTTATAAGGATCATTTAAAATAGGTGACAAGGTACCATCATAATCTAGGAACACTATTGACTTTTTTCTCTTTCGGTGAATTCATCCTCTGATCAAACATGTTGAGTATGAAAGGATGTTGTGTTTGTATTAATATAACATATATAAAATATAAGGATAAATCAATATCAGATTGAATATTTCATACATAACTAAAACCTAAATAATTATAGTCTCAAAGCTTTCAGTAAGGGAAATATGAACCTGTAGTGTCGTTATGATGAGCACAAACATCATTTATTCATTTGAGGAGCACTGAACAACCCATTAATACATTGCCAAAATCGAACAGAACTTTGAGAGAGCCTTATAAAGACAACATATGCCGAAATTGGAGAATAAAGCGCTGATGATGTGCACCAAAGGATATGGAAATCACATAAATACATTATATTATATTTTACAGATAATATACAATAGATATGATGTGAAATTATTGTAAATGTCCATCGATGCAGCCCTCATTTTGGGCTATGGATATTTAATGCTTTCTCCTCATCGAGTCATTTCCTCCCAGATTATGAATCCCGACTCTGGAAATGCTGAATTGTAAACAACAATGTCTACATTCACATATGGAGATGAGAGCAAAAGCATTCCCTTATTTGGGCTCAGAATTTCAGACACAAGGAACCCAACGTGTAAATAGGGGAGTATAGTGCACTTGAGTTGTGCAAAAAGAACAGTGTAAGAACATATTTTGAAATGGCACCTTAACCGATCCTGGGCCTGCTTAGCCAGGAGTAAACACTAAAGAACCCAGGTCAAATTCATAGAAAAAAATCAATTTTTTAAAATTTGACTAGTTTTGAAATGGCAACTTAACCCAAAATGTTAGCTGTCCCAAATAAACCAAAAAATGTGAACCAAAGTCTTTGAATTATTTTTTTAGATACCAAAAAGAGGCCAAAAGTAAAAGAATTGCCTTCAAGGAGCTTCGAAGAATCCACCACCTGCATCCCCAAATTGTTTAGCTTGTTCGCTTAAACTCAACATGGATAAAAGTGGTAGTATTTATACACTATTTTTCATCTCTGTCGAAGCATTTTATACAAATCTTATAAAAGGCCACATTACCCATAATATCAAAAATTTATTGGAAGAGAGAAAATTATTAAGATTTATTAAGAAATTAGCTGCGCTGATGGAATGAGTTGAAAGTTTTAAAACCCTGTAACCCACCAAAGATTGTGATGAAAACAAGGTTTTCTAAAATGCTCTGTCGCCTACAAAATTTTCAGGTTTCGATGTTGAGATCGTAAGGAAAATAAATGTATATTTCAGAGTGATAGAGATGTGCCTCCCTGTGAATGGTGATAACATATCTGAAGCAGTTTCGGCAAATGTGGTTGTGAGGCAAGATCCGCCCACCAATGCCACCAACATTGTCACCACTTCAATCCCCTCCTTTGCCCTGTATTGCAGAGCGCCCCATTTCACTAAGGTCTTCGACACACAATACATCTGCAAAGTAAAAAACCCAGTTTGGAAGGCGGTTGTAATCAAGTACGGCTGGGGGCAAGTGGCAGATGACTGCGACAATTAAGTCGTCCATCTTGCAAAAATTAATTATGACTCCTGCCATTCTCTGCCAGTTCTGGCGGGTGAATCAATGCCCTGGTGGCTTCAAATAACGTGACGTTGTGAATAATATCTAAAATATTTTCACCAATCCGTGTATCGTAATAATAATATTTTATTTTTAAATTTAAAAACCAAACACTTTATCTTTTGAAAAGTTATGTTAAATTTTAAACACAACAAACAAAGTATTTTAGTTGATCGAAGCAACAAAACATAATAACGAGTTAAAACTAAGTGAAGGTATATAGTCTCTTTCGAAACTAATAATAATATTATTATATTATATATAATAACAAAATAATATATAATAATAATAATAATAATAATATATTATATAATTTTATATATATATTATATTACTATTAATATATATTATATGATTATATAATTTTTTATATAAAAAATATTATTAATATTGTATATACTATTTATTATAATATATGATTTAATGTAATATATTATTATATTATATAACTATATTATTATAAAATATTATATAACTATAATAAAATACACCACCCAATCTATTAATGTGATGATCCTATATCAAATCCTTGGTACATTTTTGAAGTTTTGTTTTTTTTCAAAATAATTAAATTAAAAATCCACTTTCACGTGATTCTCTATGATATGTTATTTAGGCTTTTACTTGAAAAACATTAAAATGTTTGTAGTAGGGGTGGCAGAAATGCATAGAGACCTATGGGCTATCTACCAACTCATTTATTGATCTCCTCATTGGACAGATCTTATTCCTTCATTCATTGAAAGTACAGGTAAATCTTATCCAGACATTCCACTTTACGTGCTGAGCATGTTCATCATGTGTAAAATGTCAGAATGAGGGATAAAAACTATTGCAATGAAAATCATCCACCACTAAGAAATATATTTACATATAAATTATATAAGTGACTACTACTTAGTTTAATGGAATGGAGTTTATTCTTCTGGTATAGTACATAGGGTTTTCATAATGTAATGGAATTTAGTTTTTCATTTTAAACAAAAACAAAATTATTATAATTTGATTTATACATGGGAAAGAGTGTCTCACATTATCATATTAGAGTGTATTAACATATTCATCATTAAAAAAGTCATGCAAAATAGAGTCTTTTAAGAAACCTACAATTATTTAAATAAATTTAATAGCCTTAAAATAATAAATATAATTTAATTCTAAGTGTCTATTCAAGTAAATAAGTGTGGTAAATTTATAGTTGAAAATAAAATTGAGTAAACACAGTCAAAATAAAATATACAAGTATGAAATAGGGGTTAAATATAATAAAATATATTATAAAAGTTAATTAGACAACCATTAAAATTTTAGCACAATCGATTATTCAAAATCTAGGTTTCTAACCATGCCTTATTTTTAAACATCTTCAAGATCTCAGGGGAGTTTGATCAACAAAGAGCACTCAAGGGTACTTTTCACAAATTCAAGTCTCTCATAGATAGTTTAGAAAAAAGGGTCCATTGTCTTATCCAACGTAAAGATTCAAGGATAAAATCACCACAATACCAACTCTTCTAAAAGCTACAAAAATTGTTTTCATACCAAAATTAACAATAGTCCTAAGTATAGGTAAAGAAACGTCATCATTACTTATTGCTCTAGAAATGTTAATGCTAACTGATATAAATTAATAACGAGAATAGTAAGATAGGGCACAACTAGAGTAATCTAAAATGTAAACCACCTTAACATCACATTAATGTAGAGCCAATAAAAACATTCACCACATGCATCAATTATGTTTTAGTACCCATAACTATCTTCAGAAGAAGGTACAATTATCTCTCATGTTATCATGGCATAGGGGTCCTTATGCCATTAAACTAACTTTTATGGCTTAAGTTAAATAGCTACAACAATAAAATGTTTCAAATATACTTATTCATTTTTACGAGATGTTAAACAAGCACAAAATATTACAACACAAATAAGAGCATCCATAACACAAGTTTCTAATAATTGGATTTGAATTTACACATACACTATCAAATTCAATAGTACAAGCATGATGTTGTCATCTAGACATATCAATACAATAATATGCTTATTTAACACAAAAGTCCAATGGTAGCAAACAATCCATAGCATCAAAATAGAAGAATCCACTACTCCAGTTGTCAACATCTCCTATAGGAAAATTGTTGAGTAAAATAAGAAATGAGTAAGATGAGCCATCCATCAATGGCCCTTACCACTTATAACCATCACCTTGAACATGAAACAATCCCTCAAGTAAGGACAAAGAAATAAAAGAATATGCAAGGTATGAGAGTGCGTGAGAGAAAATTATAGTTCCACCAATTATACACAAAATAAGTTTCCAACAAATGTAAAAGGGAAAAAATAAATAACACAAAAAGCATGTTAAGAGTGAGCTCACAATGGACTAGGGCTTTCCACCCACCATACATGGCACCCATTTGAGGGAAAAAACCATATTACTTTTCTTGGAACCATCTTAGGGAAATAAGCAAGTTCACCTTTTATTCTCTCAACAAGTCCTAGAGGATAATAGCTTAGGTTCTTCACTCAAAACCCCATATTCAATCACAAACACAGTCAACTATAAATCTAATGCAACCAATCAATCGAAGAAATAAGGATGGCTACAAGGTTGGTGGATTAGAAGTGAGGATCCCCAAGAGAAGAGAGGAATGAAATGGAGGATCATCTTAGACACTGAGTGCTTGGCAAGGTACTCATTTCTTTGCCTTCTCCACTTGATTTCCCTACTAGTCAAGAAATTTCATCAAGGAATCCGACTCCAAATCCATAACAATATCAATAAGGTAGAGAAGGAAGAGAAGAAGAAATGCAAAAACAAACAAGACTTCTTACTTTAGAGTATGATTTACAAGTCCAAGGGGTTGCTAAGGCAATGCCCTGAATCGACTTGCTTTTCTCATTTGTTCGGTTGTTCTTCAAAATCCATTAAATATCCATAATTCCTTGCTGCACGCCTCCCCCCCCGCCCCCCTCCCTCCACCCCCATTTACTCTATTGATAAAAATTAAGGTCATGGCAAGGTGGAGAGCTAAAAAATAGCAATGTGGCTATTGCTCCATTGTGCCCTAGCTTTTATTTTTCCCTAGAGTCTACACATTAGGTTTATGCCCTTTCCATTCTCTTCTCCTTTTTCTTTTATAATCTTTTACTTCATTTCTTTCCACTCCAAATCAAAGCACAACATGGCTTTTTTTAAATAATCCCTTTTTTAAAAATATTTTGTAATCATATGCCACAACCAAGTCATAATAAAGGGTAAATGTACTTTTAGCCCTATAAGTGGTTATTATAAAGTCTAAATGTACTTAAGTGACAAGCACCCTAACACCAAAAGGTACCCTTCCATATAATGAGTGAATAGACAAAACAAGAACATAAGCATTCCTCAACACTATAAGGAACTCCAACTTAATAACTAATCATAAACATTGAAAATGCTTTAAATGTTAAGCCTCATGCCAAACTTCATTCTTTCTTCTCTTCTTTGTCATAGGCACAAGTCGTGATAATCATTCATTATCCTTTCTTGTGATGACAAATACATGAGAGGTGCATCCAAACTTGCTTCTATTTCATGAAAGTGCTCATGGCATATTTGCCAACACATCCAATCAAACTGATCGATCATCAAACTAAAATCACTAGAGTATAGGGTAATAACATAAAACAACACCAAGATACACACAACATAGGTAAAACAATGAACAATATAGAGGTGGAAGACACTCTCTCTCACCCCATATCCTTGCATATACTTATATGTCAATGCATCATTTGCTTGTCAGAGTCTTTTGCCACTAGGGATAGGTCATCCCCATCAAACTATGCCATTTACAACACACACAAGCATCAACAATAATTGAGAGGAAAAGATGAAATACAAATAGCTATAACTACATAACATAATTTAAATAATAAGAAAATGAAATATTAATTGCTAGACTAATTGAAAATCATCAAGTAAAAGTAAGCATTTGAAACTAGGGCAACTCAACATAAAAAACAACTAAATTTAAAAAATAATAAGCAATTTTTATTATAATGCACTCTTAACCAAGAGGCTAAATTTGAGATATGACAAATTTGTCAACTGAGTTGGACTTGTGAGTTTTCATGACTGTATGACTATGCTACTAAGTTTTATGTACTAAATGTAATAAGGGGTTTATTTGTTCATGTTTCTTATAATGATATGGATGTGAGCCTCTATGAACCTTTAATATTAAGGAAGGTTGTTTAAGGTTCCTAAGGAGTGCCTTGAAATATTGTTCTCAAGGATACAAGACCTTTATTTAAGTTGAAGGTGGATTGGTTGACTAGAAAGGGTGGCTGATGCTAATGTGGACTTTGATAAATGATATATTACATTATAGATTGGGAAGGAGATGCCATAATGGTTGAAAAGACTAATTTATAGAGGTTTAAAAATGGATATGCTATATGAAAGATGAAAAATTGGAAGTACATGTATAGTTGATTATGAATCATTAATTTTCATAATAATATTCATGCCCATAAATTATTAATAATTTTATTGCTAGCATGTTTTTTTTTTTGTAATTGGCACTCTACAGATTTTTTTGGTATGTCATTCATAAACAAGTAGTTTATTTGAATTGGAAATCAAATTTGGGATATTGTTGTTATAGTGAACTGATTTAATGAATTTAAGTGTACCAATGCCCCCTATAAGTTGAAATCATATCCTATGTGAAGATGACCCTGCAAAGCATATGAGGAAAGTTGGCCTTAGATGGATATTGAAAAATATTAAAATTAAACTATTCATTTTTTATATTAAAATAACAACATAATGTTGCACTTAGATACATATATGTCACTTATTAAGTTAGAAAGTCACAAATAAGTTGCTTCTTGATGTTCGAATCTCATAATTTGAAGTGAAGTAATGACCGAACCAAACAACATATTAGTATTTTCTTTCAAAAATAAAAATATAAAGATGCATTTAAATAAAAATTAATTGATGCAGACATGAAAGAGAGGGACAAATGAATTGTTTCTTTATTCTCAATTGGGTGTTACACACTTTTTTAAGAATACATACACAAACATAAGATTTTACAGTGAAAACCAAAATACTCTCTTTATTGAGTGTTCAACATTTTAACAGAGATTCATACACATTCACACCCTCTTCCTCACTAACTAATAAAAATAAATTACACTTAGTCTCATGACATACATACGCTCTTGGTTTTGTGTGTGTGTCTCTTTGTGATCTAAATTTAGAATTTTTATCTTTGCTCTACTCTCTTAAGGTTGGAACTCTTATTCTCCAACTTGCTTGTCTCCCCAACTAATTCCTAACTCATGCTCCAAAAATGATCCAAGTATTACTTTCTAGTAACTAACAACCTGTAAGTCTCTTCGAGCTCTCTTTGTCTTGAAAAATGTTTCTTATTTTTGGGTAGTTACTTTACCTATAATTTCATCGTGAGTGAAATTTTTGATTAATGTAGATCGATGATTTTGAAAGTGTTGCTTACATTAAGATATGATTTCACCACCATCCCAAAAAGGGTCATTTGATCGTGGGAGATGATTGAAATTGTTGCTTCATCACTTTATAACATTTTAAACTATTGGTGATTTTTTTGGGCTTGTTATCAATCTTCTTACATCTGCATAACATTGTCGTCATGGTTGATAAGTTGCACAAATAAATTTATATGCTCTTACATCACTAGCCTCACTTGATAAGTCATAAAATCAAGAACTAATTTTTATCTTAAGTTACATACTCTCAAGCTAAAGTAATGTTTAAAAAAATTTAAACATGTGTGTAAATGCATATTCTAACTATCAACCTAAATTTAAATTTCTATTTTTTTAAATAAAATTTTTATACATATGCAAATTACAAGAAATACTTATAATGTTCAAGATATTTGCTAATTCCTTGTTTGTTAGGTTGTGCATTCTTCATTAGATCCAATGAAGAATCATATGGAATTTTATGTTTATTGATAAATAATTAGGTCACAAGTTTAATTTTGACGGAATATTATGTGTATTGATAAATACTTTGGTCATTGATTTATTTTTGACCATTATAAATATATGAAGCAACAAGCTTTTGTTATATGTGACAATTGTCTTGGAATATTATGATTATTGATGAATACTAGGATCACTCTTTGACTTATTATTTTATTTATTATCCATTTTTACAAAAATAAATCAACTAAAGTGGGAGCATTTAATATAAAGCATGTTGTTCCTTTAAGCAATATTTTAAGCTCTTTCGACATTATTATTCATAAAAAATATTTTTTAAATAATTATTGCTAGAATGACTAGAACATGTATCATCATTATTAAGATGCTCATTTTTGACATGTTATATGTTGATAAGTGTTGTCATTGATGTTAAAGCTGATGTCATTGATGTGACAAGAAAGCCATGTGACGAGAGAATTTGAAGGCAAGAAAGAATTTGAAGGCAACTTAATGTCTCTTCTGTTGGTTGATGTCAAAGTTGATGTCGAGGTTCAGGCCAACTTGAAGTTGTCAATGTTATCACAAAGAGGTATGATGGTCAAGTGAGCATTGAAGCATGGTTATGAGAATCTAGGTCTGCATGAGGACATGAGAGAATGCTAATCAAAAAGAGATATTTGCAATGATGTGAAAGTGCTATTTGAAGAGTGTTGTTGTTTGATATCATTAAGGTAAGCATGCTTGAGAACTAGTTCTTGAGTACAAGGTGTGTTGAGAAGCCTAATCTAGACCCTGTGAGAAGGTGTGCATAGTAAAGTAAGCACAAGCCTGTGAGAGGTTGTTTGGCATTGTGTGATCATGTAAGTAAAGTATATATACTCTCATAAGTGTTTCAAGGTTAGTTGTCAAGTTTCAAGTGCTTAAGAAGCCTAGACATGGCACTAGTCATGGCACTAGTCATGGCATGTAAAGTCCTTGTGAGAAGGTATGAGTATGGAAACTTGGTAATGTGGATGCACAGAGGCATGAGATGTTGTATGAGGTTGTTTGATCATGCATGAGAGGCATTGGAACACTCATGAGAGTCTCAGGGTGAGCCTACTAATAAGTATTAGTGCTTTATGTGTGTAAAAATAAATAAATAAAAGAGTTGTTACAACTCTTAAATATGTAATTGTGAAAAATAACAGAGATAAAGATTTGGTAGTAATATTAGGAGAATTGATTAGAGTTGACTCCTATATTTTATAAGAATATTACACTATATATGTAATAATTTGTATTAAATAAAATAGGTTTTTGTGATCGATAATCGGCTCCGCTTTATTTGGTATCAGAGCAGACCCAACTTGAACCTCTCTAAAATTTTTGGCCTTATTCATCATAGAGTTGAGTAGTGAGAAAACCACATGTGAAATCTCTCTAATTTGATAGGCCTTTCATCATGCTTGATATTGAAATATCAATGCGGACCATGTGATATTTTTAATATCATTCATTTGATGATGAATCTCTGTAAAATTATTTTATACATATATTTATGTGTACCTTTTTTACAGTTCTATTTTGAAAGAGGATGTACATGAAAGAGTAGAAGAAGAATAAAAAGGAGCTAAAACAATCTTTTTGGAGTGCAATCACATACACTACTAGATGTAACTCCCATTAGAGGATTGATCTGTCTGTTTGGGATAGCCATAGACATGGTTTTATCAAACATTAGCTCTCAATAGTCGATAGTAGCAACCCAAGCAAATTTGGTATTTCATTTGGTGAATCTCTTTATTTCTAAGGTCGAGATCTCACCTTTGGTGACTCAGATCCTTCCTTAGATTGATCTCTATTAGATCTATATGGCATGCAATGGAAAAAATCCCACTGATCAATTTTAGACATAGGGAGCTTGATCTCTATTTACAAAAGCACACATTTTGCCCCACATAGCATACATGGCCTCTCCACTATCCTATTGCAGATCTTAATGTAAATCTTTCCTTGTCCAACTATTTGGTGACCTCAGCGACCTCACCTCTCTCCATACTATCGCTTGAATCCTCAACTCATGCTATAGCTTAAATCCTCCACCGTCGCTCAATCTCCCAAGCAGTATTAGGTGCCCACAGTTTTTTAGGTATTATATGTTTCAAATTTACAATCAAATATATTATGTTTTAGTTTGTCATAGTATTTAGGTTTATGAATCAATCTCTAGTCAATTGAGTCGATTAATTTAAAATGTTATATATTGTAAATGTCATTTATAAATTTGAAGACTTAAAGATAGGTAAAAGTCCATATGGATTTTTAGTAATTATACTTTGAGTTTTGGTCAATTGTCAACATCCAAAATTAAAAGTGTCTTTACAATTGTCAAATTGTATTAGTGTTATTGTCAATAATAAAAAGAGTCTTTTATAAGGATGCATTATTGGTGAAGCCGACGTCCAGTAAGGGAGATTAATATGGACAGATCAAGTCAAATTGAGAAATTTGATGGCCATGATTTCCATACATAGAAAATACAAACTCAACTATTGTTAATTGAGAGGGATCTGTGGGACATTGTTGATGGCATAATATTCTAACCTACAAATGTAGATGAGTACCAAAAATGGAAAGTTAAAGACAAGAAATCTTTGCCCATTATTGGTATAGGCTTATCAAAACCATGTCTACGTCATGTGGATTTCAAAAAATCCTCTAAGGAAATTTGAGAATCATTTAACACACTATTTGGTTCACAAGATGATAGTGTGAAAATAATAATGAAACAAAAGTTATATGGTTTTAAAATGGAAGAAAGAGGAGATATTGTAGCCCACATCAACAAGTTTAATTCACTCATAAATTAATTGGTAGGGATAAAAGAAGTCATCAAAGGTTAATGCAAAAATACATATTACTCAATAGTATGCCCAAAAGTATGTCACATGTGGTATTCACTTTAAGTAAGCTAAATCCAAATTTATCAAGTGTTATATCCACATTGCTTACTAAAGGAAAAAAGTTTCAAAAGGAGAAGAAGTAATGCTCACACAAAGCAAGCCCAACACTTCTTACAAAAATATAAACATGTGACTAGAAAAAAATATACGTGTTTCTATTTTAAAAATCCAAGTCATATTGTTCTGAATTGCAAACAAAGAGCACATGATCTTATTGATGGGAGGGTAAATGGCAATGCAATGGTGATAACAGAAAGTGATCTAGAGGCAAGTAATCCTCCCTCTGAAAATGAAGAAGTGGTTCCTGAAAGTGATGAATACAATCTCTATTAGTGTTTCTTCACCCTATGTTAGCACTAAGGGGTGGAATAATAAGTATTAGTGCTTTATGTGTGTGGAAATAAATAAATAAAAGAGTTGTTACAACTCTTAAATATGTAATTGTAAAAAATAATAGAGATAAAGATTTGGAAGTAATATTAGGAGAATTGATTAGTGTCGACTCTTATATTTTAAGAGAATATTACAATATATATGTAATAGTTTGTATTAAATAAAACAAGTTTTTGTGATCGACAATCTGCTCCGCTTTACCTACAGGGGTAGAACCTTCAGACCAAATCTGCACCTAGACCACTTCTAAACTTTGCCTGGCCTAATGAGGTATCATGATCTGTTATCAAGGCATATGGAGGATTTATGAAAATATTTAAGCATGTATGAGGTTATTTTAGTATGTGAGAGTGATGGAGAGCACATGGGAAGAGGCATGAAGGTTAATTTTTAGGCCTAATGTAGTTTGGAGGTCAAGATCTAAGAGAGCAAAGAGAAAGAATGTGGCCTAATGAGGGGTCATGATCATATTTCAGACTATTTGAGATCATGTAAGCATTTTCAGAGGTGAGGTATGTTTTTTAAAGTGTGTTCATGTAGTTGAGGTCATAGTTTGAAGGACAAGGCATGAAATGTGGTTTTTAGGTCTCTCAAGTGCTCAAAATAAAGGGTTCTCAACCTGAGAAGGATTTTATTGTGATCATTAGATCATCAAACTCTAAATTAGAACATAATATATTAATGGTATATTGGGAATGGTCCTAGGTAAAAATTCCATGCATTAATTTTTGGATTGAGGGGCTTTAATTTATGAACAATCATTAACAGTGGAAGTATTTTTAAACCCTCTTAGAACCCTAATAGTGACCTGATGTTGAAGATATGATTAAAAAATTATGATGGTTTTCAATGATTATTTAAGTGTTTGGATATTTGATTAACTCTCCAAGGTACCTCCAGGTGGTGGTGGTTAGAGAGAGGAGAGAGAAAATGTGAAGATACAGGGTTGTTTTTGAAGAAGTTGCTGTAATTACAAAAAGTTGAATTAAAAAAGTTTGAAAATTGATGAAGGTTGAAGCTTGATAATTATAGTCTATGTCCATGAATATTTTTGGACATGTTCTATCCCTCAAGTATGCTAAACCGGTCAGCCAAGTTAGCTAGTCGCTAACAAGTATAATTATGGAAATAGTGAAAAACTGAGGCAACAGTGAAAAGATGATTAGGAATGTGTTATAATGATAGAGTGATAAAAAAAAGTGAATTAAGATGTTTTTTTGGATTGGTGTGTCCTATTAATTCTTGGTATAAATATTTAAATTTAGGTGCAATGGTGAAAATGATGAAACTAAAATGGCTTGTCTAACTCGATAAGATCTGTGTGTAGTGAGGCCAACAAATTAGTCTGTAAGACCAATATTTGTCATTTGAAAATATGATATTTATATATGATAATGGTATAATAATATCATATAATTTAATAATAATTATTTTAAAATGGTCATTGTCAGGGGATCTAGCTCTACCAATTAGAGCACATATGATTACTTCTCGTATAAGCAATTAAACACAAAATTATACCAGAATGATAAAGTAACTAGAAACTTGAGACAACAAAGAATTTGAGAGACAATACACACTCTTGTATTAAATATTACTAGAAGAAAATACAATAAGGAAGATGCCACTTCTTCCTCCACCTCAAAGGCTTGCCACACCTCAAGACCTTCTTCCCTCTCTCTCTTGCTCAACACAACAACTCTAAAGCCTGAGTTGCTATCCCTCCTTGAATGCTTCAGCTGATCTCCTTGACCTTGCTAGCTTTAATGCTTTTACTTGCCTTCTTGATAATTACAATACATGCCTTATGGGTCTTTAAATAGGATCCCATGCTTAAAAAAATAGAACTCTAATTACAATAATTAGACACGCAGCTCATGACTATAATTAGTCATTTGACATGCAAACACTCGCTTCACTTAACTGACTGTTCATCAACAACAGTTCTGGAAATACACAGGTGACCGACGCCGGTCCCTGCTTGTCTGGTGCTGTCAACGTCGGTCGACTCCCTGCCGTCGCCGGTCTCCTCCACTGCATCTGACCGACGTCGGTCATACTGCCGACGCCGGTGGCTCTGGTTCTTCAGCATCCTTTTCTTGTGTCTACAAACAATTGAAGCTTTTAGCTCCACACCTTAACAATCTCCCACTTGAAGATAAATAGCTGCAACTTGTACCTGTACCTGTACACCATCTATTTTGTTCCTTAGGCTCTGTATCCCTCTTCAACGTCACTCTTGAAGACCAACCACCATGCAAACCTGTGATGCAATACTTGTATCTTATGCCACAAGAATTTTGCTGCTCCCAAATTCTCCATGACATACTTCTGAACCAACTCTACCCTTAGCTCAGAAAACTCCCTGTGTATGAAACCCTGCAACAAGTAACACAATACAGTAACAGGATAATGTAGCTAGTATTATCCAACCTGGTAAAGATAAAATACAATGCTCAAACCTCCATTGTTCTACAGCATAATCAAGACCATATACCATAGCCTTCTGTCTCATGTGTCCATCCACTCTCTTCTCTAAGACGGGAATCCATCCCTCTAACTAGTGCTTTCTTCCAGCTGACAACTCTACGAACAAATACCTATTTGGTTCTCCAAGGACTCACACTCCTCATCCATGCCAAGCTCCCACTATTTCTGGATTCTACCTGCATTGCTTTCCTGACCTCCACATGGGTGTTTGAGACTTATTGATTCACCCAACATCCGTTCCAGTGATCGATCTCGGCCATCTCCCAGTCTGCTCTCGACTGATGTCGGTTCCCTACACTGACCCTGATTGCCGACGTCATTTCCCTGGTTGACGCCGGTGTCCCTCCTGCCGACATCGGTCCTTATGACCGACGTCGAACTTCTCCTGCCCGACCTACCGACCCTGCTGGTCTGCACATGATCGATGTCGGTATTTGGATGACTGACGTCGGTGCCAAGCGACTGACATCGATGTCTGTGTGTTCCTGTAAGTGATGAAATTTTCATCCGCGAGCTCTTCTTGGATCAAACCTCTGTCCATGCTGCCCTGCTCAGATTTCCTTTTTCTGCAATGAACTCTATCTATGCTTTCCGAATTTGAACACATACCTTTTGAATCAAGAACTTCCATTCCCTTCCTATTCATGTGACCAAGCCTATTAGGCCACATCTTTGAATCTACACTAGAAGTAGAATCAGTAATACAAGTAGACAGATAAAGAGTATCTACTTTCTTACCTCTTGCTAGAACAAGTGCTCCCTTGGTAACCTTCCAAGAATCCACTGTGAGGGTTATTGTGCATCTCTCATCTCCCAAACTTCCTACAGAAATCAGACTCTACTTCAGAATTGGAACATGCATGACCTCTTTCAACACCCATGTGTTGTCAATCTGCAATCTCAGCTGCACTTTCCCTTTGCCAACTATCTGACAAGGCGTACCATCCCCTAAATAGAGCACTCCAAAATCTCCCAGTTCATACTCATAGAACAAATCTCTGTTTGGAGATGCATGAAAAGATGAACCAGAATCTAAAATCCATGATCCTACCTGACTATCCGAAGAAAGTATGAGAGCATCCTGCATCACAATATTTGCATCCTTTGCTTCTTCCATACCTGCATGTTGATTCTCTTTATCTCTCAACCAACACTCCTTTGTATGTCCTTTCTTTCCACAAAACCAACAGGTAATACCTTTGGACTCGGATCTCCTTCCCGACCTTGATTTCCCTTGCTCAACCTTCTCCCTTTGCCTTCCCCTACTTTCTTCACTTAGAGCATTCCCTGATGATTCACATGTGCTTCTCCTGCGTATTTCTTCTTTCAAGATCACACTCACAACATCATCAACTTTTAAGATTTTAGAAGCAGATGTAGAATTACTTACTGCCATAACCAAACCGTCCCAACTTTCAGGCAAAGAACATAAAATCAAGAGAGCCTTTACCTCATCATCAAAAACAATATTGACTGAAGCTAATTGGTTTACCAAACCATGGAAATCACTGAGATGAGTATGTATTGATCCACCTTCCTGCATTTGCAAAGTAAATAGCTGCTTCATAAGATATAGCTTATTAGAAGCCGAGGGCTTTTCGTATAAATTTGCCAAGGACTTTATCAACTCTTCCGTTGTCTTACACTGTGATAAGCTGGAAATCACAGACGATGTAAGGCTCAACCTTATGGAACTGAGAGCCTTCCGATCAAGAACGTTCCATTCTTCATCCTTCATATCTGTGGGCTTGCATGCAACCCCACCCAACGGTAAGTACAAATCCTTCTGATACAGATAGTCCTCAATCTGCATCCTCCAATGTTGATAATTCTTGCCGTTAAACTTCTCCATTCATAGCCTACTCTCTTCTGCCATTGCTGAACTCCCACTTAATCAGAAAACCCTGTGAATGATTTGTAATAAAAAAACAATACCCTGCTTCCTGCAAACCGTAGCTCTGATACCACTTGTCAGGGGATCTAGCTCTACCAATTAGAGCACATATGATTACTTCTTGTATAAGCAATTAAACACGAAATTATACCAGAATGATAAAGTAACTAGAAACTTGAGACATCAAAGAATTTGAGAGACAATACACACTCTTGTATTAAATATTACTAGAAGAAAATACAATAAGGAAGATGCCACTTCTTCCTCCACCTCAAAGGCTTGCCACACCTCAAGACCTTCTTCCCTCTCTCTCTTGCTCAACACAACTCTAAAGCCTGAGTTGCTATCCCTCCTTGAATGCTTCAGCTGATCTCCTTGACCTTGCTAGCTTTAATGCTTTTACTTGCCTTCTTGATAATTACAATACATGCCTTATGGGTCTTTAAATAGGATCCCATGCTTACAAAAATAGAACTCTAGTTACAATAATTAGACATGCAGCTCGTGACTATAATTAGTCATTTGACATGCAAACACTCGCTTCACTTAACTGACTGTTCGTCAACAACAGTTCTGGAAATACACAGGCGATTGATGCCGGTCCCTGCTTGTCTGGTGCTGTCGACGTCGATCGAATCCCTGCCATCGCCGATCTCCTTCTCCACTGCATCTGACCAACGTCCCTGCTTGTCTGGTGCTGTCGACGTCGGCTGACTCCCTGCCGTCGCTGGTCTCCTTCTACACTGCATCTGACCGACGTCGGTCATACTGCCGATGCCGGTGTCTCTGGTTCTTCAACATCCTTTTCTTGTGTTTGCAAATAGTTGAAGCTTTTAGCTCCACACCTTAACAATCATGCAGGTATTGAAGGTCATTGTCACCATGACTGTGCTTTAAGGTAAACTGACAATTCTAAGTAAGAAAGTTACAGTGATGAGTTTGAGGATATTTACCCTGAGTTGATGTACCTGATGCATATGGTGTTGTTGTTTGTGACATGAAAATAGTGATCATGATTTTTTAAATCTTTGAATTTAGTATAAAATATTGAAATGTGGAAACCAAAATGGCTTGTCTAGTTTTGGTTTGACTGTATGTAGTGAGGTCAAAATATTAGTCTACAAGACCAATATTTGACATTAAACATTATGAATTTTGTATTTGAGAGTGGTATAAATATGCCAAAGTATATTTTTAAAGTATCATTGGTCATGGTGAGTGTTATTTCAGGTGTTTAAGATCAAGTTACTCATGATTGGGTTTTGGAGTGTTCTAGCAGTTCTAAGTGGGCTATTTGTAGAGAAGTGTTTGAGTCATTTTTACTTGAGTTGTGAAGTGTAAGCACATGGTGATGTTTTTAAGGTTATGAAGTTTCTATCCATGTGATTTATTGTCATGGTTATGTGACTAAATTGTGTACATGCTTCATTTTTGTTTGGTAGACTTTTTGTAGGTTCACATGTTTAATTGTGAACAATACTAATGATGTGCTTCAAGTGGTGGTTGGAGATAAATAGTGTCATTAACCTAATATGATCTTAGTGGGAGTATATTTGAGTGGTATATTAATTTTTATTTCCATGTCTATGGTTTGGAAGTGCTCCAAGGAGATTAAAGGGTAATGTGTACTAATGAAGGCCTAATTGAATTATGTCTCCTTAAGGCCTAACAAAGGTTTTGGCCTTTTAAGTTTAAGACAGAATATTATAAGGATTTATTCACATATGAAATATGTTATAATAAATATTTTAATGATAATCTAAGTGTGCAAGTGGATATGTATGAACAAGAGGTATATGAGCAAGAGGCTTATATATATACAAAGCAGTTTTAGGCCCATGTAAGGAGTAGAGAGCAAGCAAAAAAAAAAACATATTGTTGAGAAAAATGAGGTATTTTAGACCATCAAAGAAGTGTCGAGGATATGTAATGAAGATATGAAATTTTATTTTCATATGAAGATCAAGGTCATATGATCTAATCAGTTTTAAAGAGACCAAATTGAGCGAAGAGACTTGGAAGGTAATTTGAGAGGGATAAGAGTGTGAAGAGCTGAAGAGGTGGTCATCATCAATTAGCTAAGAAATAAGGTGTTCTAAAGGTGATCAAATCAATCAGGTGGATGAGTTGGTACTAAGTCATCTAGGGGGTTGGTGCCTCATTACAAGTTGGTGCTTGCTAAAGCGTAGTTGGGTTGGTGCTTAGTTAGTTGGGGTTGGTGTTCCATGTGGAGTTGGTGCTTTAATAAATTATGATATTTTGACTTATAGGACTGTAGTCCATTTTTAAGGATCAACGGATTTTCTTCCTCTTGAGGGTTTCCCACATACTATAATTTTATTTCATGCTTGTATAGTTGATTATTTGTGCATTGCTTGATCTATATGTTGATGTGATGGTTCATGTATGCTAAGAAAAAATTTAAAGAAAGTTTTAAGACACTGATTCACCCCACCTCTCATTTATTGTTATTGCAACATTATATTTATAGGTGTTGTATGCATGGGTTAGAATTAGCCTACAACTATCTTATCTCAAGAGACTCAGACTCTGAGAAGGTTGATCAAATAGAGCCCATGATATTTAATGTTTGGGTAGTGACCAAATGTAGGAAGGAGATATAAAAATAGGGTTACCTATAACACAGGTTCAAGAGGAAAGGGATTCAAATCCTAATCCTATGACACAAGGGAATAACTTTCACTAGGACACCTATGTAGGTAATTGTAAATAAGTGCAAGTAATTAAAAAACTAAAGTAAATGGTTGTAAGTGTACAAGTAAAGTAAACTAAAGGGGAAAATATTGATTTTAATCAGAGATAAAATAAGAATCCAAAGATCAAACACTAGTATATAATTTAAATCACACAATATCAATATTCTATTACTTTGATTTAACTCTTCAACTTATTATAAATGACATATTATAGAGTTATATAGGAAATATGTTTCCTATACTCGAGATAGTGAGATACCTATAATTTATCACACATTAACCAAATGATTATATATGAAATATATTGTTACAATAATATATTCATATAACTAACAATATAACAAATAATCTATTTAGTAATAACCAATTACTAACTTACCATGTGGTACATACTATCTATCAAATAGTAATTTACTCTACAATAGATACCAATATAAACGCTAATCATTAACATTCCCTCCCTTAATGTTTACATGGGGAGAATGTATATCTTCAAGAATTTGCCTGAATAGATCATATGCCAATGCATACAATTAGGTCTGCATACTACTATTTGAATCTTGATGTCTAGATCTTACTGCACATGACCATTATTATGTGAAGAATGTATCCTACATTTACTCCATGTGAACACAATAGATATTTCACTGGTCGATCATCTTCATAAATAAGTATGATAGTTAGAAGATCTCTACAATCAGAAGGTTTCTGTAGTTAGCTTCCCTCCTATACAACTATTGCCACATTCCATTATATCTACACTCTCCTTTTCTCCAATCCAGCAGGGAAATGAAAACACATATAATACTAGAAGATTAAATATCAAGAGGAATAAATCCTTGTTGTCATCTTATGTAGCCTATGTTGATGTTTGTTTCCAGCCAAATAAAAACATCATAGATACTTTTTATTGCCACTAAAAAACTATCCTTGGTGTTAGCTGATTTGGTGCAAACCACACCACACTAAAAAATGAAAAAGCACACCACACAAAAGATGTCACCAAATCACTTGGGGCATCATAGTTGGTGAAGGATGAGAGGTTATGAAACCTCTAGCCTCCATTTAATTCATCCTTCAATAAGTTTGTTGCTTACTCAGTTGATGAAGATGTGAAGCTCAATAGAATGTCGTTATTGATAAATCCATATAATTGACACATTTGGATTAGGACATCAGGTTCACCTGATAATGCATCCTTTATAAGGATGGATTTTTAGACTTGAGTCTTTTGACATATGACATATTGGACTTTTATTTTATTAACAATTTTAATGACACACATAATAATAAAATGACTCATAACCCTTGAATCTTTTGAGACAACACTAAAAATGACAATTATCAAGATACTCTCTGATAATATTTGTTGACTCTCAATCAACATACAAAATTCAATATTTGATAAAACTATTATTAACAAACTTGATCTACAAATCATATCACCTTATAATCAATACCTTACACTATAAAAACTAATTTTGATAATACTAAACAATATACTCAATGACATAAAAAATCATCTAAATATCAAACCAAACTAAATTAAGATAATACTAAAACCATCAACCTAAAATGACTCAAAATATCATATAAGAGAAGAAAACTATGGGCTTTTATTATTCCAACATTGAGCTTCAAAATTGTGACTTGGAGTTCAGATCCATGATATATGGGTGACACCAAGGCAATTCAGATGTAGAGAACTCGTGGTGAAGAGAAACATGACTGAGCATTGGTAAATGGCTATATGGAGATTGGTATAAATAATACACAAACCATGAATGATGATGATTGATTGAGGTGGGTCAGTCAATTTAGCTAAGATATTTGAATCACCACAAGATAGAGTCATATAGATCTTCAAGTTACACATGCGAGCTCAGAGGAGAGGTATATTACCACCTTTGAATGAAATAGATCTATTCTTTTGCTCACATGATCATGCTTCCATCAATAGATATGTTCTAAAGGTACTACCCACTTAAGAACAAAGGCAACTTAGTTTGAATATCTCAATCCAAACCTTGGATGTAAACATCCTTATGAGAATATTTAAGATTACTGAAGAAAATATTTACAGGATGTAAGTTTTGGATCAAAATAAGCAAGGCTAAAGTGACACAATAATAACATGAAGATGACATGGCATAGATCATAAAAAACTATCAATGTCACATAATGATCCCTTTTCACATTAAACACATCCCCACAACACAATTGATGCTATAGAGTTCACAGGTGAATGCACAGACAGGTTGCCAAGGTAGGTGATAGACCATAATACAATAAGTGCAGAAGACTCAAAAAATAAATAAATTTATTTGATTCTTCATAAATGGATATGCCAGATAAAATGATATGCACAAGTTTGCACATGAATAGTTACAAAAAAATGAAAAGTGGTGATGAACTATGAAAGCTGGGCACTAAAATATATTTACTTCCCTTGGTCAATGGACAATAGTGATAACATTTACAACAGGATAAGTTTAAAAAAAATAAAAATCTAGACTAAACCAAATTAATCTAAAACTCTCACATAAAATCATCTCTCATTATTTGGGGCAACCATAGTTTGTAGTGGATCTACCCCTTCACATATATAATAGACATTTACCCACTCTGATACTAGATATTGATTTTAATCAGAGATAAAATAAGAAGCCGAAGACCAAACACCCGAATACATTTTAAATCACACAATATCAATATTCTATTACTCTCATTTAACTCTTCAACTTATTATAAACGAGATATTACAAAGATATATAGGAAGTATGTTTCCTATATTCGGGATAGTGAGATCCCTATAATCTCTCACACACTAACCAACTGATTATATATGAATTATATTATTACAATAATTTATTCGTATAACTAACAATATAACAAATAATCTATTTAATAATAACTAACTACTAACTTACCATACGGTAGATACTATCTAGTAAATAGTAATTTACCCTAATAAATACCAATGTAAACACTAATCCTTAACATAAAATGGGTTAAAATGGTTATAATTGGCAAGATGCCATGGTAAACCAAATAGGGGTCTAGGAAATTTAAAGTGGAAGATGGAAAGTCTAATCAATCCTATAGCCACACCAGTATTAGATGTAGAGAGAACCTAGACAAGGATACATACACATTCATTCAATAAGCAAAAAACAACATCTAATCCACTAAGTAATAAATGAAAGAGTATAGTGTTACAAATACTTACCTTGAAGTGAACCTGTCAAACATCAATCTCCCCCTTAACTCAAGTGGATCTTTGAAAGAGATGTTTTGGGTTGAAGACTTAAAATGGTTGGATAGAGACCTATGAAACTCCCATTGACTCCTATTGAATCTATAGAGACAACCACAAGAAAAACTTTTTCAAGATAAGACTTTACCTCTAACTCCTCCAACTTTGACTCAGGGTAGAAGTATGAGCAAACGTAGAGTGTATATGATATGATGAATGGATTATGAAATCTATATATACTGATCCAATACCTAAAATAAACCTTAAAGATTGTACTGAAGGTATTGACAAGGATGATATAATTGAAAGATGTCAACTGACACAGATGGGTATGACCAGGCCAATATAATATAAATGTCATGAGATAGGCTCAAAACTACATCATGTTAGATGATATAATACAGGAAGGGAAAATATACTAAATAAATGATGCTTATCTGATGCCATAGGATATAGGGAAATTGATATAATTACATGATGATAAGATGGAAGGAGGTAAATAGTATGACAATCTAAAGAAGATGCACTAGTATCATGAATGATTTGATTATGGTATAGATAACAACACCTCTTGCAAAGAAACATGAGCCTGACCACCCATTTATTAGTGCACCCTTTAAGGTGTTCACTCAAGGAGATCGATGTTTGTCAAGTCACTGCAAGAGAAAGTGTCAGTAAGTGATAAAGATGTAAAATATTATGTGTATACATATGTCCCATCTGAAGCTCATCACATGTCACAATAGTGTAACATGGGATGGTACTTTGGGAAAGAACATAGTAACATAAAATGAATTAAAATTAAATGCTATAATAAAAATTAGAGTAAATAAAATGAAAATATGTACCTTCACTTACCTTTATGATCATAGAAAATATTACAGTGTAGTAGATGATGGAAGTCGCCCAACATGAGGAATGAGAGGCATACATGATAAATAAGATAAACTTCAATTTTATTTGCAAAATTATGTTGTTAGCACCTTAAAATTCTCTATATCATCAGGATTCTAAGGCTTTTTTAAATTCATGAAGAGGATCTACAAAAACAAAGATATGGGTAAAAGGTGAAATCTCATAATAAATAACTGGAGGCTAATGATGATAATGCTAAGTATGATGATGAATGTTTTATTCTGTTCTAGAAAATGTGAGCAAGTGCATGGTAAAAAATAACAAAAGCTAAGTGATGAAAAATGATATCTTAAGTAAGTAGATGGAGAATCAATGAACAAAATATTTGAAAATTATGAAGTAAATGATAAAAATAAATGTAAAACATACCCAAAAGATGAGATATGGAAAACATTTTAAGTGAAATAACAATGTAAAAAAAATCAAACAAAGATATGTATGTAAAAAATGTGATCTCACATAAAAAAAGATGAAAACATTTAAGATTGAAAATAAACTGTAGTTTAAAATGTAAGACAAGCATGTGAAGTCAAACATAAAAGACTGAAAATGAAAATGTAAATCAAAATGTATGACAAGCATGTAAAGTCAAACATAAAGAAAAACATTTAAGTATGCAAAATGCCACATGTAAGATAAGTGATTTCCACAAAAATCAAACAAGAATAGGATGGATAAAATGAAAAATAAAAGCTTTAAAGAATATAACTCAAACATAGTGCTTGCTCTAAAATGTGATGTAAGGAAACAAGACCACCTATTGACATGACAAAAATTAGAAGGTGTGGAAAGTAAAGGTGATGGGTTTTTGTGTGGATGCATTGAGTTATACACTCAAAATAAGCACTATGACATGGTGGGTAGTACACATAGAAGATCAATTTGATTGGGAAGAAGTTCAATTTTTTTGTGAGAAAAGTTTCAACTCAGTGAGTTTACACAAAATTAGCCATTATTATAGCAAGGAAGTGCCCTAAATTTCATATAGACATTTGCATTAACATATGTAAGAAACATGATCTAATGTCTTGTTATTGGATTTATGTGTTTCATGATACCACTTCCAAACCATGACATATTTGTTAATAATGAAAGGAAACATTTTATTGGACGTAAGTACGACAAACACTATAAAATTTTGCATGATTAAAGTCATATCTAAATTTAAATTTAAATTAAATTAAAGTCACAATGTCTTCACAAAACAAAATTTCTGAAAAATTATGAATTAACCCATTAAAGTTAAATAGGGGAATCTAGTCTGACTGTAATGTTCACCCTATACAAAGATGATCTAAAGCTAAACTAAATTCAATGTAAAGTTAATAATGGGAAGGCAACATTAGGCCAAATTTAAGTTGACATTGAAGGGAAATGTTAGGTGATGTCAAGTTGAATTCTAACCCATCTTGGCCCCAAATTTATAATCTAACTAGAAACCAATATTAGTAAATGATTAGAGCAGACAATAAATATAAATTTACTTTGATTTTAGGAAATTTATGATTTTAAGTGATTTATGTTTAAAAAATGGTGATTTGTGATAAACTATTTTCCCATAATATGTAGACTTACATTTCACTAGGTTCCATGGACCTTCCTAATTAGCAGAGCATGTGGAAAATTTAAATATTTTTTTAGTGCATGATAAGAAGGTTTAATTTTTATTGGTGCATTTTTTGGATAAGAGGTAAAAGTGGGTTTTTGAAAGGGACTCAAACCCTTGTATAAAATAAATACAATAAAATCAATTAAGTATAAAGGAAAAAAAGAAGGCAAGTGAACCCAATAGAAAAATTATGTCACTAGAATAGATAACGACAACAAACTAACATCAATAAGCAAAATGACAATAAATTACACATTAAAGTTTCTAAGGGTCATGAAAGCTTCCTATTCTTCTTACAAAAACTTAATGTTCTCCTATATGACTTTTCCATTATGTTCCTTAGGCACTTTGGCTTTACCTCTACCTTGAGTCCTTTCACTCTTTTTAGTGTTTGTGGATTCCTCCTCTTTACCAATAACACCTTATTTAAGCATTATAATTCTAGCAATGAATTTATTTATGGTTATCCTACTTAACTTTAATACCTTACTAAGGGCTTCTCTAACATATTTATAAGTAGCCTTAATCTGAATTAAGTTCCTCCACTTTGTTTTAAAGCATAATAACTATACTAGTCATGTACCAAAGATCATTGTTGAAAGGAATGTGTTTAGTAATCTAAATAAGTTCCCCGTTGACTTGAGATTATAAATGCTTGATCCTTCTATTAAGCCTTTTATTTTCAACCAAATACCACTTCAAAACACATTAGAGTATGTGGGAATATTTTTCAACGGAAGTTATTGTAGATAATAAAACTGATTATTTATAAATCTCAATCTTGTACATTTGACAAATATCAATCAGGGCTCTACCCTTCAATTTTAGACCTTCCTACTACCGAAAGGCTCACATTTGCCATCTCAATGTGCCTTAATGATTATCTCTTAGTTCAATCCATATCATTCTGATGACCCAGGTCTCTTGCACTGCATATAAATCTTAAAATTTGATAAACATCTTTCATTGTTAGTTTTAGATCTATACTTATTTTTTAGCCTTTTGGACACTACCAGCCACATAAGGACACTATGCCAATGATAGTGTCCAAATCCTTATCTAGTGTCCAACTACCAAATACAATCCAAAATTCAAATGTTTCAAAACCTATGGGTTAACCTATTTATCTTATTGAACCGTATCATGAGATATTTTCAAAAGTTGTAGTATAAATACAAGTATAAGCCTTCTCATTCCTCATAAAAAATACCAAGCAAACACCTATTAAATATCATTCAATCAATCACATAATTGAGTAATTATACCCTATTTATCCATTTTTTAATCAGTTATAGGATTAGTCATACAAAAGGTCTAAAACATTTAAAAAGTAGCCCAAGAGTGACATTTATCAAATTACACACTAGATCACTGCATGCATCATCATATAACATATTGCACCCTTGTGCATACACAATCCCACACATAGGGGAGAAATAAATAAGTCTGAGGCCCTCCTTTGAGTACTGGCTATGTAGGTAGCACTCATTGATAGAGGGGTCTTTGAGGTTATCTCAACACCATGAGCCCACTAACTCACTTTTAATAAACTCATTCTAAGGGTGAAGAAGGGTGAAGATCTAGGGTTTGATCAATTGGAAAAGAACAACAACCTATATCCTAGATCTAAATATATCAACATAAAAGTGATAAAAAACTAGAATAATAAAGTTGGTTGCATCAAGATCCAGTTATTATTCCATACTAGACACCTGCATCAAAACCATATATAACATCGATAATAATGACCTAATCTAATGGTAGTGTCTATAGATATATACATACAATATATGGAATCAGATGATTGATCCAAAATACAACTCTTACATACCTTCTGCTTGTTTCATGTCTAGATTTACTTATGCATAATAAAACTAAGTATAGTTTATCTTTGATATCACAATCAATTAAACATCTTTCAAATTTTATACTTTATATATTTAACATATCTTAACATTATAATTAAAAATATTCATTTATATGAGTTTGTAATTAATTGCTCCTTTATACATTAGTTTATCACCCTTGTGATTGAACTATTTAAATATTCTTAAGCTTATCCCCACATATTTCAATTTAGGGTTAAACATTTAGTGAACCCAACCTTTGGTCTCCAAACTGTAGATTGACCTAGGGTTTTTTAGTTTTTTGATTTTTGATTGCTTAAATTATTGTTTCAAAATCTAAACTTTTGATTTATAAGTAATGGAAAATATTAATCAAAACAATAATTTGTAAATGGAAGACAAGGAAGCATCAGTCAATCATCTCAATAACAAGGCCCTAATCGATGCATTTTTGTATGTTACAAGAGATGAGATAAGTAAAAATGCTAAGGTGAAGGTATTCTCAGCTAGTGATGGTGAATCCTTAGGTGGTACTACAACTGATTCCATAATAATAAACCTCCTCTTGAGCACATCATCTATTCCTACGTCTAGTGGGGGCATATATTATGTTTTCAAACCATTTTCCCCCAAGGACCAAAATCTTATTGCTACATCTACCATGGGACTAATGAATGTTTCAACTCAAATACTAGTTCTAATACCTATATAAAGTCAAACCATGATTACATCCCCTTTGGTGATTGCTCAACTATCTACTCTTAATCCCAATGGGTCTATGGTGAAATTTCTCCTCCAAATTAAATTTTTTTTGGAAGACAAGGTCACCAAGATTGAACAAAAGGCTTTAAATTATCCTTATGATATTGATTTACAAGATGTGTTACATATTCCTCTTGCACCTAAAATATCTTTTCACCCTTTGCCAACTGGTTTTATTGCATCCAAGTTCACATTTTATGATGACAAGGGTGATCCTGAATAACATCTTCGATCTTTCTACACAACATGCCTTGATTATGCCTCTAATGATAAAATTTTGACCAAATTATATCTAATGAGCCTAAAAGACTATGTTTTAAGATGGTTATATTATTTGTCAATCTAATCAATAAGATTATTTAACCCTCTAAAAAAATCAATTTCTAGTAACTTATTTGTCAACATCACTAAAAATATGTCATATGCTCAAATTGTAAAGATGAAACAGGGAACCAATGAACCCATCAATGAATATTTTTTAAGAGATAAAACAATGTTGGCCAAAATGACCAATCCAATGGTAGATAAAGAACTTCAAGACATCTTCAAGCAAAGTTTGCTTGCCTCATTACATCATTCTATTGTCTTAAAAAATTTAAAATCTTTTAATGAATCATGACACATTATTCGAGATCATGAAATTAATCTTATTTCATTAAACAAGCTTAAGTATGTAGCAAACACATTGACTACATATAAGACTCAATTTTATGTCAAACTAAGATACAAGGTGACACCTATATAACTTTAAAAGGAAAAAATAATGCAGTGTCATAACAAACTAATCAACTCATCTTATCCAATGAACCTAAGAGATAATTTACATGATTACCTAATTATCTAACTTTTTTACTTCAAAAGCTTGTGTAGTGTCATCTCATATATCTCCCTCCCCCCATAGAGGTTGATATGAGTCAACCTATACCCAAAGGATATGATGCTAATGCATATTATGACTATCATCAAGGCCCATGGCAGTCTAAGAACATATGTTATACCTTTAAGAATAATATCCAAGACCTTATTGATGCCCAAAAGATTATCTTTGATGATCCTCTAAAGGACACAACCTGGTGATCACTAAAATTAGAAGATATTTAAAAATCCTTTGCAAGATAATTCTAAGAAAGATCCATAAGTGCATAAGACATAAAATGCACATCCTCCTCCATCACATTATGGTCAGCCATTAGATGGAATTATTGGCACTTATACATGCATAATATCTCCTATGGTTCAAAAACCTTCTATTACATTTGATGACAGTGAAATAGTGGATGATGACTTATATCTTCATTCATTATTTATTTGATCATACCATGAACATAAACATATACATAATGTTATGATTTATATGGTGCTAGTGGGAACATATGTACCATGACATTACTAACAAATTAGGGATATACACATGATGATTTATACCTTTGACCAAAACATTTAGAGTACTTGATGGGAAATCACATGTTATTGGTGAGATTGATTTACCTTAATAAATTGGTCCAACACATGTGGTTACCACATTTGTAGTTATACTATATGTAAGAGTCTTTGATATGTTATTGGGACAACCTTGGATACATAAATTTTGAGTAGTGCCTTCCATAGTGTATGGGTGTATTAAATACATTCATACCAATAGGGTAGTCATAGTTTATGAAATTTTATATGATCCACTTAAATAAGAAAAGTTTACTCTAAGACAACTAATTATAAAACCTACTAAGTTTAATCTTTCATGAAAGGGTAAATAATAATAAATAGCCTTTCTTAGGTGGCCCATACTTGAGAACCCTGTTCACCATAGATACACAATGGATTCCACAAAATATTCATCTACTCCTATATAACATATTCAGTTCCATAGAGCAACAAAACATGTTCCAATTACTAATACTCCAAAGAAACCACAAAGCACTAAAATATGGGCTCCATGAACCACTACTAATTCTATTTTTTACTCATGACCAAAGAGTCATATTATTCATATGCAAAGTACCATAGAATCTACAAATCTAGATATGACACCTATGCATGCTCCTTGGTAATACCACTAGTTTAATGTACCATATTCCGAGTTTAGAGCTACTTATGAGAATCCCTTGGATGGGATCATAGGCCAGCATTTTATTTTCAAATATTTCTAAAATAGACAAAATTAAATATTCCAAAAATATAAAAAAATACAAAAATTAAATATTCAAGAAAATACAAAAACATTCAAATAATTTCAAATTAAATATTAAATGTTTATTAGCTCCTTAGCATCTATGTTGTTTGTTTTATGTTATTAGATAGCATATCATTTAATTCATATATACACATATGTTTCACATATCTTTGAGTGTGATACATGGATACCTAGACACATGATATATGCACCTACAAATGTTGGACCTCTCTTTTACCCATGTTATATAATACATTGGGGGCATATTTGATTCTTTGATCACATTTGATACATGTTACATCTCTTTTATGATCTCTACATGGTTATGTTTGAGCTTATATACTAATGCTTACATATTTCTATATCCATGCTCATATTTTTCATAGTATACTTGATATGCTATGTTACATAACATTTTTTGCTAACACATATATGCAAGGACTAGTATGATATACTTATGATTTATTTATTTTCACTTCCTTGAGTGTATTCCATTATTTTATATTGTCTTGCTTGTGGAACATTTGAATATGTTCCTTTATTGTTGGCCCCTGTACCATTGTATGTTGACTAGATATTTGAATATGTCATTATATGTTGGTTGGGAATTTAAATATGCCATCTCTGTAAGTTTTATGGCATTTAAACATGCCCCTTATATGAGTTCAACTTGGACCATTATTTTGCATCAAATTGAGTGTTCTTGTGTGTGCTAATTATTTGATGAGCTTGTACTGTTACTCTCTAAACATTTCCATGATCTATATTATGCATCTTAAGACTTGATGTGATCACATACCATGAGCTTCATTGATATTTGTAATTGGATATTTTATCCCTATCTGCTACATGATTCATACATAGATTATACAAATACCTTATCATTTTGAGGTAATATATATATACCATATTCTATTCACATCACCTCAAAATTGGGTCATATCATTGGGGGCATGTCATAAAATCACACACTTATACAAATATCTAGTTCATTTTCATGATTCACTTATACATTTGGGTTAAAATGCTATGCATTCCACTGATTTTGAATAGAATTGAATTTTTTTTCCAGATTTATGACACATATACTCTAGCTCATATGTATTAGAGGTGTATATGCCATGCTATTGCACTAAAAATTACAACATTTACAAATTATACTATTCATTAGGATGCACTAATTACACCATGATGTACTGTTATTGAGCCATTTTTGTTGTAAAAATTGGTTCTTTTGATAGGTTGAAGTGATTAAGTCATTAAAAATCACTAGATTTATAATTTGGAGTGATTAAATAATCTAATCTCACTAGATTTATAGGATAAGTTGGTCAAATCACTCACCCTCACCAAATTACATATTCACACTTGAGTTATTTGATTGCGATATAGTGATCCCAATGGTGGTGACTCAACACATCCTTGTACCAGATTGGGGGCATAATACCTTCAAATATCCCTCTTAAATTCTCCAAGGTCTAGGTAGGAACCTCTTCTAGCTCCAATGATTCATAAGGAAACATCTTTTCTAAGTTAAATCATCAAAAGGCAAAATGGTTACATCGACACACAATTGTACTCTTGTCTTCTCTCTTTATTTTCAAAATTTTTAGTTATTTCAATTTTAGATTATATGCACTAATTTATACTGTAACATGCTCTTGGTTACAGTTCATACACTAAAAAATCACTCAAAGTGGGCTTAAAGAAAGGCAAATATGTATTTTTTTTTAAGCTAGTAATTTCATCCTTATGCATTACTAGATTAAGGGAGGGAAATGTAGATACTAAAACTAAATATTTATAGCATCTACATATTGTACATTTGAAAAGTATCAATCAAGGCTCTACCCTTCAATTATAGACCTCACTAGTACCAAAATGATCTCATTCACCATCTCACTTATGCTTAAATGATTATCTCTTAGTTTGATCCATATCATTATGATGATCAGGGTCTCCTGCACTATATATAAATCTTAAAACCTAATAAACATTCTTCAATGTTAGTTTTAGATCCATATCTATTTTCTAGAATTGAGAACACTATCAATCACAGAGGCACACTCCCATTGGGGGTAGTGTCCAGATCCTTATCTAGTGTCGAGTTACCAAAAGTCATCCAAATTATAAATGTTTCAAAACCTATGAATTAGTATATTTATCTAATTAAACTCTACCACGAGACATTTTCAAAATATGTGGTATAAATACAAGTATAAGCCTTCTCATTCTTCATCTAGAAAATACCAAGTAAACACTTACTAAAAATCATTCAATCAATCACACAATTTAGTTATTATGCCATATTCATACCTATCTATTTATCAATCATAATTTTTTTTTTGAATCATTTAAAGAGAAACCCATGAATGATATTTGTCAAATTACAAGATAGATCACTGCATGCATCATCATATAATATATTTTGACCTTATGCATACACACTCCCACATATAGGGGAGAATTACATAAGTCTGATTCCCTCTTTAGAGTATTAGATATGTAGGTAGTGCTCATTGACAAAGGGGTTTTTGAGTTCAGCTAGACACCGTGAGCCCACTAACCCATTTTTAGCAAACTCATTATAAGGGTGAAAAGATAGGGTTTGATCAATTATAAAAGAGAGATAACTTATATCCCAAATCTAAATATATTAGTATAAAGGTGAAAAAATCTAGAAAATCAAAGTTGGTCACATCGAAATCCAATCATTATTCCGTACTGGACACTTACCTGATCTTGCATACCTCCCACTTGTTTCTAGTCCCGATATGCTTGTGCACATTAAACCCAATTAAGGTATCATTTCTATTTGATATTGTAATCAATTGAACACATTTATAATTTAGTACTTTATATATTTAACATTTCTCATTATTATAATTTAGAATATTCACTTATCTAACTTTATAATTAATTGGCCTAATATAGATTAATTTATCACCCTTGTGCTTAAACTATTTTTATACTCTTAACCCTTTCCCCACATATTTCATGTTAGGTTTAAACAACTATTTTATTTGAAACACTCATATCCAAGGGGTCTACTATGTTCTTGCTTTGAACTAATTCTTTAATGACTGCTTCCTATGAAGTGACCTTGAAAGGAGGTGAGTTTCTTTGACATTATGCTATTCTAATTTAGAAGAAGACAAGAGAGAAGGATTAGGCATAAGGATATCTAGGGAGTTTTCTGAGTCAAAGAGTTCAATAATAGGTTCCACATAGTTGGTATTTTTGGGACTTGGGGACTCTACATTCTCTTGGCTAAAATCAAACATTCCTTTCCTTTTTGGAGGGATACAAATAATGATGGTTTTTTGGGATTTAGCCTTAACTTTAGGATAAGGAGTCTAGTTAAAAGGAAAAGGGTCAGAAACATTCTCAACTACAAAAATATTGGGGACATGGAGCTGGGATTTAACAGAGTGGATCAATAAGAGGATAAGTCCCTGATGAATAGGGATATCAAATTTCCCTATTTGAACATTGGTCATTGAGCTCTCTAAATAAATAAATAGGTAGAAAGGAGTACTAATGTACTTCTTGTGCATAAAGTGATTAAGGAGAGTGAATTGGTATGAAAATAATATTTTAAACCCACTTTCAAGTGTTACATACCTCATTATCTTCAACAACACCATGATTAAGGAGAGTGAATTGGTATGAAAAGAATATTTTAAACCCACCTTCGAGTGTCACATACCTCATTATCTTCAACAACACCTCATCCCATGGAGCTGGAAGAGACAACCATAGGAACCCACCTTGAAAAGGAGTAAGCTTCTCTTTGCCTCTGAGAAAAAAATTAACATCCTCGTCCTTTGATCATCTAAACTTGAAAATATTAGACCCTCTATAGGCATACCAATTGTATGGGCAATTCTCTTCCAAGAATTTAAAGGATATAACACTAATAATAACACACCTAACCTTGTAATATTTTGTGAATTATTTAGACAAAACATGGATGAATCTCCTCACTCTCTCCATAAAGCTAGTGAGCCCTCCATACTTTAAGATGCACTAGATGGTTAGATTCTTCTTAATCACCTCACAATACTTTGGCTCAATATGTACCTTGTCTTTACTCATGGGTTCTTTGGTGTATCCCTTTAAGCTAAAAAAAATAGAGTCCATCCCTTACAAGTAACGCTCAAACTTAACAAATACTCAATAAAAAAGATCAAAAATCAAGATAAATTGTAAATGCTAATATCATACACATCATAACCCCAATCATTCGATATATGAAGAGTCCTACAAACATATTTGAAATCACACCATCTAATTGTTTCATTTACCATTCATGTCATTTGTTGAAACTACATACTTTCAATCAAAATTTAAAAGTTTTACCATAAATATTATTCAAAGAAATTACTTAGATTTTTTTTCTTGTGAACTATAACGATATGAAAATGTGGACGCCCACCAACCATCATGATACGGAGAACATTCAAATTTTGTTTTGAATTATATTATGCTCTCGCTCATTCCTTTACTTTTCTCTTACTTGCATTCGTCATTGTTTCCATCACATCTTTCAGACGATAGAAGATTTGTGGAAATTGGTGAGGGGATTCACTGAGTGAAGATGAAAAAGGTGATGAGGAATAATCAAGGAAAAAGTGAAATACAGGGTAGATAAGTAGTGAATTACTTGTTGAATTCTCTACAAACCAATGACACTTTGGATTAGCTACTTGTTTATTATGATAATATCAAAGACATGAAATTGTATATTCAATCTCTAAAATACTCCAAAATGGATTTTCATGACCTTATAAATTGTTTTGTATAACTTTCAAATTTTTATGGTTTGGAAGAATTGTTAACATGTACACTTTGAAGTTTCTAGTGTGTAACTTTAAATAATTGTTACTAAATTATACATAATTTGAGGTTTGTGTACACAATTTAATTGATGTAAAGATATTTTTATGTATATAGGAATTATAATAGATTGTAAATATAATTTTATGAAATGTAGTATCTTATATTTCTAATTCTAAAGAATTAAGTATGAACACATTTTTTAACGGTTTTCATTATAATAAAATTCATTTAAAATAAGAACTATTAGGAAATGGAAGAAATCTCAATGTTGTGTATTATAAAGTATTTCTTGATAGTTTTAGCAATTTTTTTGTGTGTAGTTTTGAAGTGATAAAGGTGAAAACAAATTTACAACTCATTTTCAAACAAATGAATGTCGATTATATTGTTAAAGATATAAATTTCATTGAATTACATGACAAAGAAAAGTTATTGGTAATTTGTTTTGTGGAGGTGAAGGTAATATACACCAAAAATGTTTATAATGCAAGGTAAAAGGAAAATTGGTCCCAAACTAAAATTTCCAAGAGCTCAAGCTTCAAGCATGAAAAAAAACTGAAAACTTCCATGATAGATTGGAATTGAATGTCTATAATCATAGTGTTTATTGTGAGGCAAATGGGGTTTGAAATGTAAAACTATTTGTAAAAAATACCCAAATAATATTGTTTGTTCGTGTCATAGGCACACTTTGTGTACTCTGTATAATGTTTGAGTTTACTTTATCATACCTTGTAATAATAATGTATGATCAAAATCATTGATATACGTCGAAATGTAAATTTTAATATACAACTTACTTTCATAATTAAATGTTAACAAGACCAATAATTGTAAAAATCTCTATTTTCAAAATTTTAATGCATAAATAACATAAAATTTAGATTCCACAATATAAATTTTATTCTTTAGATTTTGAATTTTAAAATATAATGTATTATTAGCAAACCATAAATTATCAATTTTTTTAATTTACAATCACAAATTATTTATATATATATATAACGATACTTACAATCTTTAAAATTTTTAGTATAAAGAGATCCAACAATCACATAGTGTGTTGTTTATAATTTAAAATAGGAAGCATAAACATATATTTGGAATTCTTATTAAAACTACCTCTTTTAAGGTCAATTCACCTCAATACAATTAGAATGGACAAAAGTGCACAAGTAAACATTGAATTATGAATATTGGATACTAAGAGACCAAGGGGATGCCATCATTAATGAGTAGGCTAAGTGTTTGATTATCCTATCGGTTTTCATAAACAAAACTATCATTTATTGGATACTAAGAGACCAAGGGCATGACATCATTAATGGGTAGGCTAAGTGTCTGGGTTACCCTACCAGTTTTCATAAATAAAACTATTATTTAAATCATCTACCAATTTAATTTATTTGTAGCAGGTCAGAGTGGATAGACCTTATATTATACTATGTGAGGATTTAAAAGTTGTATGTGCATTGTAATTTATGTATTTACATTTCCTATACATTGGTTTATGTGCAATTTGTTCTTTCTATGGGTCAGAAGATTTTAGGGACATGGGTGCATAACCCTACGAATTCGAAAAGGCACCAAATATAATTAAAGGTAGTCAATTCCATATTTCTATTTGCATTTTATGAAGAAAAAAATGATTGGCTAGATACTCCATGGACAAGAGACTTGGGAATTTAAAGGCACGAGGGCTTCTTTAAAAAATAAAATAAGTAATGACTTGAAGGATTGGGTTAATAGGTTTTTAATGTTTGGAATGTCAACATACCACACTCATGAAATTGAAGAAAAAATAAATTCAAGATTTCACTAGATGAGGCCATTAATGTGTAGTTTTCTATAGAGACATTTGGAAAAAATATTCTACTCTAAATAATAAAATAAAGATGGGTTGAATAAATACATTTTATAATGGGCATTTAAATATTAAAATAATTAGATTAGATGTTTAAATATGTTTATAATAGTTTTTATATTAAAACATATAAAGGTATTGATACAATTTATTTAATTCATGTTAATATATTATTATGTTTTTTAAACATTTTAAATAAATTTGAGCATGTGTGTAGTTTTTTTGTATACTTTATTCACATTTGATAAATTATATAATAGTAAGTTCTTAATGTTTAGGTGTTAATTTAAAGAAAAATAGATATGAATTCGACATCATAGATGTAAAAATTAATCTCTTATTCCCATTATCATATGTTGAAGTTGAAGTCATGCCTTTATGGTGGATGATGTATAAACACAATATTTTTAAACTTTATCATTTACTGATGCTTTCTCTCTTGTAAGAACTTATATAGTTTTGATCTCTCTGAATGCATGCCTTAAATGGTGCACCAGGAAAGGGGTGGGTGGACCATTAGTGGTTTGCAATATTTTTGGTCAACTCTATCTTTTCCTAAACCCATTACAAATTCTACTTATTTAATTCCCAAAGTAATTCAAACCTCACTTATCTACTTCCCTAAACAATTATCATTTCTAATAGCCTCTAACTAAGAAAACACCCTCTTTTCCTACATAGTCATTTTGGATCAACCATGTTATAAAGATTAAGTGCACGTTACAAATCTAGGTGAGCCTAATCGACCTAGTTCAAAGCCTAATGGTAACTTTTTCATTAAAATGGGGTCATGCTAATTGATCTTGTTAGCTAAATTTATGGAAGGGTTAAGGCTTATCCATTACTATAAACACAATTGTCATTTTAATCCATTAGGGAAGAACATTCATTTTCATATCATCATAGTTCACAATTTCGCTAAATCTGCATTTGAAGAAGCCATTACTTAGGGTTTGCTTGGGAGGGAAGATAGATTGTCCTGTGGGAAGTCTTGGATGCAAAGTAGAAGTCTTTTAGCTTAGAGTTGATTTCTATCGTGTGATCTTTATAAAGCCACAAAAACCTCTTGTAAATCACCATTGGCCAAGGGAGAGATTGAGACTCGACATGTTCACCCAAAGTAAGTATCCCTAACTCTTGCTACTTCATTTGATAGATAGATATTGTATAAAGTAATATGTGTTGAATGTATAACTTCTTGCTTAAATTAAATCTATACTTAAAAAATAATATAAATATAGGGTATTTTTTACTTTCCATCTTCCACTTTAGGTGATTTAGGTCCCCATTTTCTTATCATGATCCCTTGATTTATTTTGTTTATTTAACCATCTCCATTTGTGTCACAAGCTTTGGTGAGCATTATATTAGTTTTATTTTATGTACTTAGACCTGTCTAGGGTTATTGCATAATATTATTTACCTAGAGGCTTTGGTATCCTCTCCTTTAGTATTATGTGGTAATGAATCTCTTGGTTAGGTTTAGCGGATCTAGTTTGGTCATGTTCCTAATATAAATAATATTTCAATAGATGTTAGTTGCTTACCTTATTCGATCTTGGATATACTAAGTTAGATAAGCTATAAATCCATCTTAATTTTTTGCATACATTATGGTGAACCCGACATGAATCTAACCCTTGCATTTTTTATTTTTATTTTTATAGTCAACTAGATCATGTTGGTTGATCTAGTATTAACTTCTATTTGTAAATTTATGATTCAAAGTCAACTAGGTCATGCTAGTCGACCCAATTTTATCCTCTACTTACATGTTTTATTTTGGAATCAACTAGGTTGTGATGGTCGATGTAATTATTTCCTCTATTTGTAGATCTAAGATCTAGTCAATTAGGTCATGCTAGTTGACCTAGTTTTATCCTTTGCTTGTAAGTTTTCTTCTGTAGTCAACTAGGTCACACTGGTCAACTTAGTCATTTATTCTATTTGAAGATCCAATATCTATAGTCAACTAGGTCATACTGGTTGACCCAGTTTCATCCTCTACTTATAAGTTTTATTTCATAGTCAATTAGGTCACATTGGTTGACTTAGTCATTTATTTTATTTACAAATCTATGATCTAAGTCAATTGGGTTGTGTTGGTTGACCTAATTTTGTACTTTGCTTGTAGGTTTTCTTGTACAATAAACTAGGACATGTTGGTTGACTTACTCATTTATTTTATTTATAGATCCAAGTTCTACAGTCAACTAGGTCACACTGGTCAATCTAAATTTATCCTCTATTCATAGGTTCAATCTTCAGTAAACTAGATCCTACTGATTGATGTAGTCATTTTTCCTATTCTCAGACTTTTCACTTACAATTAACTAAGTTGGGTTGCTTAATCTAGTTCGTTTTGATAATATTACTTTTTAATTTTTCAAAAAACTAGATCACGTTAGTTGACCTAGTTTTATTTCATTATTTCTAATTTTTAGCTTTCTACAGATTAAGTCAACCTATTCTTCTTTATTTAACCTCTACATTCTCAAAAAAATTCCTCTATAGGACTCAAGCAGGCTTGGACAATACAAAAAAAATCAAATCTTCAATATTCTTAATCAACCAATTAAGTCGACTTGATCGATGTAGTTGTGTTGTTCAGGTTCACTCTAAACAAGTTTTGTATTTATTTTTTTGTCAATTACCTTAATTTATCATTTCTATCTTTCAATAAAAGTATTCAATATTTCAATTTATACTCTATTTTTACCAATTTTTTAGTTCTATAAAATTATATCACATAGTCAACTAAGTCAACTTGGTTGACTTAGTTCTGTGCCTATCTACTCTGCCAAAGAAACTAAGTCAACCTAGCCAACTGTGTTTGTGTTTAGCTTGTTTTCACAATAGATTATATTAGTATACTTAATTATGTTCTATTTTTAAAACTAGATCGGCCTAGCGAACCTTGTTATGTGTATTTTATTTTTAGCATAAGCAAAGCAATTCACTTTCATTTCTTAGTAATTAGTCTCTTTTTTGATTTGAAAAGAGTTGAATACCTATTTATTTACTTTCTAAAATTACAAAGTAGTTTTTTCCACTTGATTTTAACTTTTATGTTTACTTTATCATGATTTCCTTAGAAACTATGTATTGATAATTTTAAAACTACTTAGCTACTATTTTGAAGGGCTACATGATACTCTGGTTACGATCTTTTTCTATTGTTTACAAATATCATGGTGTGAAAAGATTTACCCAATACTCATATCCATAACATAAATCTAAACATGGTCTTTAGTTTACACATAATTTTTAATATTTTAGAAATGCTTAGGATCTCCCTTTGAATTGAACCTTATAGATCCAACCATCCATTTGATCTCATGGTGCATCAGTTAGCGCTTAGCAACAAGAAGTTATTTCAAGCTTACCTTTGCAACTAGATTTAGTGGGCTATGGGAAAAATAATTCCTCTGTAGTTAACACTCTAAAAAATTGGGCTACCACTATCCAATAGATAAATAAGTATCTTTGAAAGTCTACAAATCAATCAATTTTTTTAGTACTTCATGATCCTCTTTTTAGATAATTAGTTAGCATTAGTAGTTACAAAATTACATTTTCTACTTGATGCTTGCTATTCTTTGTTATATTTTAGATTGTATTGACCAACATTGATACAATTTTGTGCCACATGTTTCAACTAGATCGATCGACATTGACCTAGTTAACTGTATGTAAATAGACTCAGTGGACTATGCTCGACTCGATTTTCTATATTTTATCCAAAATGATATTAATTTTTTTCCAGATTCAACTATGTTGAAAAAATCAAACTAGTTTATCTTTGATTTTCTTACTTAGACAACTAAGTTGACCATCTCAATTTAGTAGGCTTTCAACACTTTTTATTTCTACATGTACAACTAAGTCGACCATCTCAACTAGTAGGCTTTTAAAAACAATTTATTTTTATGTATGTATAACTAATTTTACTAGCTCGACTTATTATACTTTTAGCAAATTATTTATTTCTACATGTACAACTAAGTTGACCAGCTCGACTTAGTAAGCTTTAAAAAATTGTCTATTTCTTGCCTATAAAAATACGTTGACTAGTCAACTTAGTAGAAATTTAGCATTTTGTTTATTTTTACATGTACAACTAACTTGAATAATTCAAATTAGTAGGCTTCCAAAAACTATCTTTTCCTACTTGTACAACTAAGTCAACCAACTCAACTTAGTAAGATTTCAAAAAATCTATTTTTTCCCTGTATAACTAAGTTAACTAGCTTGACTTAGTATGCTTTCAACACTCTGTCTATTTCATGCCTTTAAAACTAAGTCAACCATCTCAACTTCATAGAATTTCAACATTCTATTTATTTTTACTTGTACAATTAAGTTGACCAGCTTGATTTAATAGGATTTTAAAAACTTCACCGCTTCCCACATGTACAACTAAGTTGACTAGCTTAACTTAATAAGTTTTCAAAAACTTTATATTTTCTTGCCTGTATGTAACTAAGTTGACTAGATCAAATTAGTAGGCTTTCAATAACCTTATATTTTCTTGCCTATACAACTAAGTGGATCAAATCAACTTAGTAAGTTTTTATCTTACTAATTTTCACCATGGAGTACATTTTTGATGAAACTAAAATACAAACTCAAAATGATATGATGAATTTAACTAAACCTCATAAGTATCCTCATTCTTAATTTCCTTATACTTTCGTATAAAATTCAAATATAAGCAATGTTCATGTGGCCACTAGAACAAAAAACTATGGGTCACCTCCTTCCAAAACTTTGGATCAACTTAACTATCCTATATAATGTCTATTATCGAGGATGAGAGTGATCTTGAATATCTATTGAAATGATACTTTTCATCAATGAAAACCCTCAGCATCAAGGAAAGGATCATAGGATCATCTACAATCTCATGATGGGACCTTATTTTGATTATCCAAATTCGCCCACACATTTCCACCACCACCCATTTCATATTCCCCCCTTGATAGGTAATTTTGTTTTTAAATATTTTCCCAACTTATTTACTTTTTATTCTTCATTTTTTTAAGATCTGCTTAGAATATGATCATTTTAACTCATTTATGATTAGAATAGAAGTTACATCTTTGAATGGTTACAAGATACTTTCTTAATCATTGCCTTATCCTTCTCAGATTTCCCTTGGTTATGGTTGAGACTATGAGTTTATTCGTATGTACCTTTTTTTGAATCATCTCGTTCCATTTATTTTAAATTATTCTCAAATTTCCATTATTTATTCAATATGGATTATTACTTCTCTTTCCTCAATGTTGTTTTATATTTGTTGCTATTTTTTCATATTTGTTTAATTATGAATTGTTATTTATCTTACATCAACGTTGGTTACATTATTTTTGTTTCATGTGTCCTTGGTTTGATCTAGATTATTACTTTTCTTATTTAAGGTGTATTTTTTGGGTTTGTTAGTCATTCAGTAGCCTTGGATTTTAGTTACCTGATTTATTCTCATTTTATTCATTTCCTTCCAGTTTTTGGTTCTAACTTAGTTTTTGTCATCTAAACTTACTAGTTTTCCAAAGTGACTCATTTAGTTTTGAAAGTTTTCATTTAATCTGACTTTCTTGTGATTGTTTATATTTGATTTTTAGCCTCATATCTTTAAGGCTTATCCAAAGCAGTTAATGTGCCCTCCATGATTAAGACTACAAATATATCAGATAACCACTCAGCTATAAATTTAAATCAAGGTATGTATATGTTACTTTCACTTATTTCAAAAAATTCCTTATTATTATTTCCATTTTTATATTTTACTATAATTTATTAGCCTTGTGTTGTGTTGCTATGTTCTTTCTTAAAGCACTATCCCATGGTACACTTATGTGACACGTGATGAGCTTTTAGTGGGGCATATGTATACACATAATATTTTTAAACTTTATCATTTAATGATGCTTTCTCTCTTGTAGAAACCCATCGAGTTTTGATCTCTTTGAGTGCATGCCTTAAAAGGTGCAACAAAAAAGGGGTGGGCTGACCATTGGTGCTTCATAAGATTATTGATCAACTTTATCATTACATAAACCCATTATAAATCTTGCTTATCCCTATATACAAGCAATTCATTTATCCACTTCCATAAGAAATTATCCTTTAAAATAACCCCTAACTAAGCAAACACCCTTCTTTCCTACTAAGTCAGCTTGCGTTGACTCAGTTATAAATATTACGTGCATCTTATAGTTCAAGGCCCAATGGTAAATTTTTCCTTAAAATTGGGCCATGCTAGCTAACATCATCAATTAAATTTATGGAAGGGTTAAGGCTTATCCATTTCTATAAATTTAAGGCTCATTTCAATCCAATATGGAGGAACATTCATTTTTGTATCATTATAGTTCACAATTGTACTAAATTTATATTTGAAGAAGCAATTACTTAGGGTTCGCCTTGAAGGGATGAGAACTGGTCTTATGAAAAGTATTGATTGAAAAGTAGTATTTTAATCTAGAGCTGATTTCTATAGTGTGATACTTATAAATCCACAATAACTTCTTGCAAAGAATCATTAGTCAAGGGAGAGATTGAGACTTGACAAGTTCACCCAAAGGTAAGTATCCATAACTCTTGCTACTTCATTTGATAGATAAATATTGTATAAATTAATATGTGTTGAATGTATAAATATTTACTTAGAGTACCTCTATATTTAAACTTATTATAGATATAGGGTCTTCTTTGCTTTCCATCTTTCACTTTAGGTGATCTAGGCCCCATTTGCCTACCATAATCCTTTGATTTATTGTGATTATTTAACCATCCCCATTTATTCCACAAGCTTTGGTGATCTATAGATTAGTTTTATTTATATGTACTTAGACCTAGCTAGGGTTATTGCATATTATCATTTGCCTAGAAGCTTTAAAACCCTCTCCTTTGGTGTTGTATGATAAGGGATCCCTTGGTTAGGTTTAGTGGATCCAATTTTGTTATGGTTTTGATATAAATGATATTGAAATATATGTTAGTTAATTACCTTATCTGATCTTAGATTTACTAAGTCAAATAAGATATAGATCCATCTTAATTTGTTGTATAGAGATAATTCTTTTAGGGAGCTCACTATGACTAGTTATACACTCTAAAACTTAAGTATTGTTGATAATAATACTTAGATCAACTCATGCCATAAAGACACTATTAAATTGGTGGTAATTATTTTATGGTATAGTCGACTTAGGTCAAGATACAATACACTAAACAACCAAATAAAGGTAGAAACACAAATATTATCTAATTATAATAATATAATAATAAATACAAATCTAAAATGTGTAAACCAAGAGTATATTTCAACATGAAACATGAAAAATGAGGTTCATACATAAATACCTAAACTCTGACTTACCTGTGTATTGGTAATGGTTGAAAAAGATGAAATTAGATCCTAAGATAATTGTGAAGTGAACCTAGAAAAAGTGCAATGTATGATGATGTGTAGAAAATAACTAGTATTAAACTAGTTTGATATTGGTTGACCACTTTTGAACTATATTGACATTGGTTGTCTAGTATGAAATTGGAAAAAATGCCAGATTGAATTTTTTTAATAGGTTTTATTCATATGTTTGCATAGATAAGAAACACTCCAACTAGCTTTGCAATATTCACTACAAATCTCTTGTAATTGCTTCTTATTTATCTTTAAAGTGTTAGATCCTCATGAAAATTTGTGGACACCTTCATTTTTGTCTTCAAATAAAAAAATATCATATATTCTTGAATTGACATGCTAAACTTCCATAATTGCTTCTCTTTACTTTAAGCCCTACTCAGTTCCAAGAGACCTTTCAAGATTATAAAAAGTGGGAGTAGTCATTATGGGGTTTGATTTAGTCAGAATTTCACTCTTATACAACATGAAAATTAACACTTATGTTATATAACAAGTAATCTAGTGTTTTATGAAGATCCCAATGCTTTTCCCTATGCAAGAGACACATGAAATTAGTAAATTCTATATGCTCTTTCACTATTTCTCTCATGTATATCTCTTATAGAAATTAAATCTTAGGTATCTTTATTTATAGGATTTTTTTTTTATTAAATTAGGAACTATGCATACCTATGTTGAATTCCACAAGGCAAGGACCAAAAAAGGAGGGAAATGGGGGATGCATGTGCACCAGTTAAGTTATGAGTGAAATGAGGATAACATGGGAATTTTAAAATAAGCTTAGGTGAACTCAAATATTCCCAATAGAAAGGGTATTTTAAAATTAAGTTAAGATAATAATAGGATGCATAATGAAAGGGATATTTCATAAATTGTAAGTCATCAAAAAGGCTCTTAATGCCCAATTTAACAAAAATATGAAACATAAGTTAAAACATGATAAATAAATATAATTTGACACTAAATAAATCCATATGACATTTTTTAGGTGTTCACATAATGTCCCACTTTAATGTGTGGGTGCATATTTTAAAATTTTTTGGTTTAATCGTAATAACACTATGCATAATTAAGTAAAATTATGCTACAAAAGAGATATAGCCAAACACAAAAAAATCACTATATTCAAAGCTGCCTAGGGCCTAGTGAAAGATGATAATTAAAATAAACTATAAACAATCACTAGTAATGAAAATAAAGAGAAGAGAGATAAATAATCAAAACAAACACACTTGGGTCCAGACAGTCCTTACAAATGCCAACAAGAAGTCCTAGAGCTATGCATATTGAATTCCATAATTTAGACAATGTCTTGTGTAGACGAATAGAATTAAAAACTATTGATTATGGTTGACCACAATCATACTATTAATAAATAGAATTTTCTATCAATTGTGGTATTATGCTGCAATATAGAAATTTTGATCTTCATTTTCAGAAACTTTTTGGGATCCTTCATCATAAGCAAATGTGCAAGTACCTCTTTCAAATCTATGAATGGGTGGGGAAAGATGTTAGAATCATGTCTCTTCTTAAATTAACCCTATTCATAAACAAAAACCAAATAAATGTGAAGTCAATTGGCCCAAAGTCCCTCTTTTTGGGTTGTAGCTTCATATCCCACATGCTTAAAATCAAGGTTCAATGTAGTTCTAGTGCTTCTGAGTGTTCCTAACCCAAGTGATTGAAACTAATTCACCTTCTATAAATAGGTAATAAAATGAAACTACATGAACTTTTTCTTAAGTCTTATCTTATTACAAAATATAGATATTAAAACCTTGAAATCAGTTGCAAATAATGAAGATCAAAAACTGAAGCTTGGTAATGTGCCTAAGACTTGTCAATGACCTAATCATTTTGATTACTTACTATTTAAATGCCTTAGGATGCTTTGTATGTAGAGGTTTCTCAAATTCAATTTTTAGACTTATAGGTACAAAAGCTAACATAAAAAGAGGGAAAACTAGATAAAACAAGCATAGACAAAGAGAAAAAGAGGAAACATGTAAAATGATCCATGCAAGAGAGATAACTATAATAAAATATTTTTAATCATGGTCAAACCACAAATAAATTACCACCAATTATGGTCAGACCATAATTGGTGACTATAAATTATGATCAAGATATAAAAATAACAAAGGAAGAAGAGAAAGGGATCTCCAAACACACAAAAACACATAGGAGAGAGAAAACAAAAAAAAGAGATACATATGGGGCCACATGCAGAGGAAATAAGAGGAAAAAACACATTAAAGAGTGACCATAAGTACCTATTTTAAACCAATTACTTATACACATTAAACCATGCTAAAAAAATTACAATAATAAGCCTTATATGAAAACTAGCTATCTATAACACATATCTAAATATAATTAAAACATACAAGTGTATATGGGATGCCTTGATGAAGAGGTTATACCATCTTATAAGCTATACTTAAAATTAATATCAATTATGATAATGAGCTGAAATTTAAGAGGAGAGAAGATACCTTATGACAAAATCCAACTCCTATGACTAGAAAAATTAAAAAACCCTATCTTTTAGCTATTTGCTTGAATGTCTTGACTACCACCAAAGATCTATAAACAAGCATCAATATTAATACGTCTATAATTTGAATATCTATTGTAGTTGTAAACAAACAAAAATAATTTTCAAGTAGATCAATATCTATATAAATTGATAATTATAAATACTAAAACAAAATATTTATAGCATTTAGTTTTGTCCATTTGATAAATATCAATAAGGGCTCTACCCTTCAATTCTAGACCTCCCTAATATCGAAAGGCTCTCATTCATCATCTCTTTGTGCCTAAATTCTTATCTCTTAGTCTGATCCATATCATTCTAATGAACCAGGTCTCCTGTACTACTCAAAAAGCTTAAAACCTGATAAACATCCTTCATCATCAATTTCATATTCATATCTTTTTTTTAGACTTCTAGACTCTACTATCCATAGAGGGACACTACCAATGATGGTAGTGCCCAAATCCTTATCTAGTGTTCAGTTTCTAAAAGTCATCCAAATTAAAAATGATTCAAAACCAATAGGTTGGCATATTTGTCTTATTGAACACTACCATGAGATATTTTCAAAAGGTGTGGTATAAATATAAGTATAAGCCTTCTCATTGATTATCTAGCAAATACCAAGCAAAAACCTATCAAAGCTCATTCAATCAATCACATAAATGAGTTATTATGCCTCATTCATCACTATTTATTTATCAATAACAGGGAAATCATATAAAAGGTCTGAAACATTCAAAGAGTAGTCCATGAGTGATATTTATCAAGTTACAAGCTATATCACTACATGCATCTTCATATAATATGTTGCACCTGATTTAACTTTTAAGGGATTTATGGAATGCAAACCCTAGGTTGTTAAAGGGATAGAAAAATAAATCAAGGAGTAAATATGCAATAAATATAACCACTAATTTGTATAATAATTAACTTAATTAATTATTCTAAAAATAAAAATGAATCACACAATTATGTACTTAGCTAAAAACTAAGACAAATGAATAAAAGGTTAACAACTAGTGCATAATCTGATCAGAGTGTCATAAACTAGAAATAGGTCTTAGAGCTGCTCTTAGAAATTATCATGGTTCCCTAGATAGTATCACACTATGTTAGTTTCCTCTTGATGAAAATTATGTGAACTTATGGGAATAGCCTTGCTTGAGTCTGAGACTCTCGTGCTTGTGTGAACAAACCCTACTTTTCTATCTATGACATATTTTTGTCTGATTTAGGAGAAAACCCTAGACCTCCATGTTATTAGGATATTTGAGTGGCATAAGTAACAAAAGTGTGATGTTATCTGGGTAGGTCAGACATCCTAAACACCCCACTATGTTGAGATTTGCCTACATACCAATATCTCAAGATGGAATGAATCCCAATGTAGTTCTCACAATCTAAGTGCTGGTGCAAGTGCAAGTGCAAGTGAATACTAGTATGAGTGCTAGCTTTAGTGCTTTGAGTGAGGCTTATGACTGGAAATTTGAGTAAATTGAGCTTAGGAATGCCATAGATGGATGTATGTAAAATTAGGGTAGAATAGGGATCAATGAATTTGATTTGCATAACTTATTTTTGAGCTTGTTTGTATGTATTTGTATATGATTTCCATCTAGTGGGTAAAGGGATAAAAATTAATGTATATCTATTGATTTGGTGTTTATCAAGATGTGATTTGAGTCTAAGCCAACCCTAAGGTGACTTGAGACCTTAAAAAATGTCTGTTGGGTTTAAAATGAGGTAAGGGACACTAGCGTGGTCCCTTGGTCAATAGCATAATACACTAGTGTCCAAAGGGGCATGTAGTGTCTAAGTGGTAGAACCTAAGGCACTAGGGTCCTAGATGCCTAGGGGAAGGTCTAGGAATACTTGTAGAATGTCTATGAATGGTTAGACATGCACAAAATTTGGATAAATATTGAAAGAGGCCTTGAGATAGGTCTAGGACTAAACTAGGGGTAGGGTGGTCTCAAGTAACACTCATTGCACTCTAGTGACATTTTATGTGACTACATTTCCCCCCTTTATTCTAGAAATGTAGTAAATAAAAATGATTAGGAAAAAGGAAAATGATGCATACCTAAACTTATTTAAGAGGTTAATCCCTTGAATTTGGGTCTGATATGCGAATCGTGCTCCATTACATGTCCTATAAATGAAACATGAACGAATCATCCTTACTTAAGAGATATCAAAAGTAAAGACAAAACTGAGTAAAGAGATAAGAGAGAGGGGAAATGAATGAATGCACCTCATTGGGTATGTGAACCAATACAAGAAATTGGTGATTACTATGTGTGTAGTTGGTGATTAAATGGTGAACAACTTAGACTGAGCTGATGGGTTGCTCAATTCTCATGTGTGGGTGGCTCAAGAACTCAATTTGGTTTGGAATCCATCATTATCCACCCCTAATCAGTGGATCATGAATTGTGAATATATTGAATTAGAATGATGATTTATCTAACCCTCTTATGTAGGTGGCTCAATAACTCAAGTAGGCTATGACTCCATTATTGCCTACCCACATATAGTAGATGCATTTTTAACTAAATATACATAATGTAACTGAAGTTGTGTGATGTAACTAAAATTATGTAGGATAGCTCTAGGGCTTCTTAGAAACTCTAAAATGAAAAATGTCTTAGGGGCCTCTTGGGAACTCAAGAATGTAGCTCGGGTTCTATGCAGAAATGCCAACTGGTAAAAATGGAATACTGCATCAATCTGGTGTGAAACCTAGTGAAAATGGTGTTTACAGTATAAACCATGGAGTTATCATTCCATTTGAGATGAGTTGGTAAAAAATTGATAATGTGGAAATAATGTATCGTGCACATGCCCTATTTTTGATATCTATATATATGGATTATGGATTGAGTTGTAATAATCTATGTATATCTAAAATTAAAATGGGAGTGATCATGCAATGCAAAAATGAGAATAAAATGAGCATAAATGGTAATATGTGACTGATACCATGCAAACCTAAATTATAATTATTGTACCTTTTTAGTCAGTCTAAATTTTCTTATTTCTAGGAATACTAGATAGTAGTGTAGTTCCTTAGATAATAATGCACTATGTTAGTGTCCTCTATTATGCATTAGTGTCCTTCTATGTTTTTTATATGCAAAATGAAATTGACCTATGCCTGACTATTTTTCACTATGTTTTCCTAATTTTGAGCTTTGTAATCTATATCTGCGTGCTGAAAACTATGTTTGAATGCATCCAGATGGCCTGATATATGTGATAAACCTTTGTGAATGCCCCCTCTTTTTAGGGGGGTTATTGAACATGTGCAATAACTATGCTCAAAAGAAAAACTATGCAACTTTTATGTTAGACTAAACATATATGATATCGATGTAATAAACCAATATAACATGTATACATGACATCATAATGTAAGATAATCTGAACATAAGTTGGTAATGTATAATGTATATTAGATCTAGCATTCAAAAAGTTGTCAATATAGATATAAAAATGTAAGCATGTATATTATTAGTAATATGGGGATAGGACATGCTATTCATCAAGGCACCCAAGGAGGAAGGGGGAGATGTATGAGGTCCTTTATGGCATCGTAAACCAAGTGAATATAAAAATAAAAAGAGAAGTGTCATGGCCATGACACATACATGAAAACATACATATAAACACATGAGGAATGCAAAGTAGGCCAAGGGGCCACAATACAAGGGACATGGGCACATGTCACTAAATCTAAGAAAATAATACATATAAGCATGCCAAGAGTTTAAGAGAAAAAGTTCATGGAAGAAGAGCTAAAAGCAAGTGAGAAAGAGAACAAGCAAATGAAGAAAGATCAAGGTAAGAAGTTAATCCATTCAATGGTAAGGTTGCCACTGAGCCAGTTAGAGGTATGCATGATGATAGAAATAGGAAAAGTTGCCAATAAGTTTTGTGTTATGATGAAGCTTATTAGTCAAGGAAATGATAATGCAAGATGAGCTAGGAGGCTATTATAAGACTTCCCATGAGAAGGTGGAGTGTCATAAAGAGTCAGCCAAAGAGGATATCGATGAGAATATGAAAAGGGTGAAGGAAGAATAGATTCTAACTAAGCCATTAGATCATGAGGATGAAGGAGAAAGTATTGTTAAGAAGGTAGACCAGAAAGGAATGCATGAACCAATCATGAAAAAGGTGGAAAGAAGCTATGGAATAGGATCAAGATTAAAAAATAAGAACCAACCATTTGAGTTAGAGTATGATGAAGATAATTTAAATATTTAAGAGATAGAAGATGAAGTGGACAAAGAGTTGTAGCAAATCATGTACTTCATGGATGTAGAAGATGAGTTGGTAAAGAATCAGGACAAGGCAAGAAGACAAAGACTCAAGAACCAACTAAGGAGAAATGAGAAAGATAAAAGGAGAAGTATCAAGAGGAGCTCATAAAATCATAAGATTAATAATTTGAAATCAAGGAATAAGTTATATAAGATACATTTGAGCTAGAGCTCAAATTTTTCCACTTAGGGAGCTTGATACAGAGCATCACAAGAATACATAAGGTGTTAGTATGTTTAAAAGTTCATGAGTGGCCATTTTTAGTTTGATATGGGTAGGATAGGTATTATAGAGTTCTCTATGATGTTTTGAAGTCATTATAAGTCTTGAAATGGTGTTTTTTTGGCTCTTTTGAAGTTTCCCACCAAAAGGGAAATTTTGAAAATTTGAAATTTTTTCTAGGATTTTGAGTGATATTTTGGTTTTGTGTGAAGTGTAAAGGTTGATGTAAGTTTTTAAAAGGTCCTATAAGGTCATAATAGTGTGTTTGAGTGGTATTTAAATGTTCAAGTCTTGGAAAATAAAGGTAAGGTAAAGAAATATGAATTGTAACTTCCACCCTACATGGAGTTGGCAAGAAAAGGGAGTTGTCTTCCATGTTTTGGTATAATAAGAGAAGGATTTATATGTATTTGTGAAGAAGAGAGAGTATAAGTAGGTATGTATAGGATTTTATTTTATAAAGATAAAGTATGTAAGTTTAAAAAAAGGATAAAAGTTCAAGATTTGATGAAGAACTCTGTCTACCTTGTAAATTTTATGTTTGCTTATTGTATGTGACTAATATCAAGGAATAAAGAATGCTTTAGAGATAGTTTGTGAACTTAAATCAGTTTCATCTAATGATAGAAATAATTTATTTTTTATTTCTTTTCATATATTGGGTTTATATAAGTCTTTTCTAGATAAGAATGAATGTACTTACAACCCTGTCCCAATTGGAGCAATTATGTGTTACATAGTCAAGAAAGTCATGTGAGGTATGTTAGATGGTTGTTTAAATGGTTCTTAAATTTTTTGGGATATTAAAAATATTAAGTAGTTTTTTATTGATTATAATAATCATTTTTTAGTCTTATAAACCCATATAGGAGTGCAAGAGTCAAAGAACCATCACACAAAGTCCATATAAGCACAATTATTTCTACAAAATTGAGTTTAAGAGCCATTTATGATTTTTCAAGACCAAATAATAATCAAACAAGTTAAAACCAGGTGGGTAAGACCTTACACAACCTTCATATTATTTTTAAAGCAAGTAAAATTTAAAATACTCCCATTTGTTAGCTCTCGGCCTTGTATAGGCCCATACAAACCTAAACTAGGGTTTTCAACTTGAAAATGGAATACCTTTTGTTTCCACCCTTATAATATCATAAAAATTTGTAGTCTAATTTAATTTAATAGGATCTAAAGTATTTTTGTGTTTTTAAGTTGGTATCCAGGTTTTTGTGTTTGACTAGGCCTAAAGAGACCTCATTGTTAGAGAGGGGTTGTGAGTTAGTTGGTCTCCATTGAGATTTGGAACCTAAAACTTTGTGTAAAGTTGTAAAAAGATAAAGGGTATCTTAAATTTTTTGTTTTAACTATAAAATTTGTATATTGTTCACACCTTCTAGATTTGTGCCTAAATAGGGCTATAAATGACTAGGCTTGTAGAAGGAAAGAGTGGATTGTTGGAGAGTTCTTAATTGGAGTTTAAGTTATTTATTTGGATGTGTAAGGGAGTTAAAATACATCAGAGGGGGATGGAAATATGATCCTTCATGTGGAGGAATAACATTGGAACCATGCTTGAAGCTTTTAAACCAATGAATCTACATGAGAATGAATGAACTTGAACCTATAAAAGAGAATGAGGTTATGAAAATTGTATATGAAGAGGATGACATTTGTACTAGAAGTATAGAGTGTAGAGGTAGATGAAGGGTGAGATGTATAGAAGAGAAAAATAGAATTAAGTGTAAAATAAGGTTTATGAGCATAGTGAAAGCAAGATTAAACAAGGGTGACAAGATACAAGCAATGTACTTGTATGACAAAGCAAATTAGAGTACAGAGAAAAAGATTAGTGGAAGAAATCATAGTCATGTGTATGCATGAGGATAGTGTATGCATCATCTCTTCATTAGTTTTATTGGACACAAAAATTTAAGTTATATTTTGAGTCTCTATTGCCCAGTAATAACTATAATGTGTTCTCTTCCAATGACACAAGCTTTATTAAATTTGGCATATGTGTTTTTAATGTAATTTCAGCCTATTTATTTATGCGTGGAAAAAGGTATGAACATGAAATTATTTTAAGTAAAATATAATAAATAATGGATGTGTGGATTATGAACCAAGGAATTTCAAGACATGGAGACTATGTGACCATGTGACATGGTTTACTTAACACATGGAAAGGTGCAGATGTAAAGGAGATATAAAACAAAATAAAGTAATTTAATGGATCTATGGGCTATGCATAAAGTAATTTGAGAATTTTGTGACTTCATGACAATGAATGAATTACATGTGCATCATTTCAAGTGGATGCAATAAAGACAAGAGAGGATGAAGACTTAATATTTGTTGAAGACACAGTGTACATAATTTTACAACGTGGTTATGAAAAATGAAAAGAGGAAAAAATGCTACATGCATATCTTTGAGTGGTCACAATAAAGGGAAAAGGAAAGATATATTCAGAGCTTCGTCAAGAATACCTTGTGAAATTTTATGCCATGTGGTTGTGATGGATACAAAGAGGAAAAAAGCATACACAAAGAAAAAATCATAATCCAACATTTCCACACAATCCACAAGTGATAATTTGAATATAAAATGAAAAATGACACTTTGTGAACTTCTTGACTTTGAGGATGCATTATTGTGACATGTGGAGGATTGAGATTCTCAAATGTAGTTTAAGCCAAAAGTTCAAAGATAACTAGTGTTGTAGTGATATAAATTGTGAAAATATTTAATTCTCGATGAATGTAACCCACCATTAATTTACATTGAAAAAATATTAAATTGGAAATTGAATATGATGCTTTAGTGGGAAAATATTAAATTTTTATCTGTTAGTGGTAAATTATTAAAATGTTACATTGGTGTGATGTGTTAATGAATATGTTTTATGTAGTTTCATTATAAATACGTTGTATCGAACCTTTTATACTCAATATTTTTTGGAAGATAATTTTCAAGCTTGAGAAATCATTATGGATGTTCTATGAGTTAATGTTTTCCATTTCTCCTTGAATTTTATGTTGTGTATGTTCTTAGTTTAGAGTTATCATCACTCAGATATATATGTTATGTTTTTGAGTTAGTTGGATTGATTATTTTATGGTATAGTCATCATGTTGAAAAACTATGACTATAATTTAAATTATTATTGATCTATGTGTTATGATTTCTTTGTAATTAATTATCATGTCAAGTATGCCCATGAAATATACTCATAAATTAAATTTTTAGACTCTTATATTGTGTTTGTTCAAATTTGAGTGAATACTTAATTTGATAAAAACTAGTTCATCTGGAAATTTATCTTAGGAATGTTCTCATTAAAAAAGGATAACTATGTGTAAATTTGGATCTTAATTTCTACCCTACCTTTCCCTCTTTTATTTTTATTTATGAGAACTGAATCATTGTATAGTAGAATAGAATTTTTATGAATATCCATGTTTTTTAGCATCATTGTGAATGTCCATGTTTTAGTTTGTTTTAGGTTTTTTTTTTTGGGAACATTGGTATAACCTCCTTTAATAGGTTTTAGTGCATATTTTTTTTCCACCAAATATTCAATTTTATAATCAAAACCTATAACTCATTTTTTGGGCCATATTTGTGTGATCCTAAAATGAGAGGGTGTATACTAGTCACCTTTTGGAGCTGGCATAAAAAATTACGTCAATAGGTTGGTCTCACAAATGGATTTCACCCTATCGATTGTCCACTTGGAATGGAGGATAAAAAAATTATTAGCTTAGTCTCCAATTTTCAACCAATACATAAAAGAATGGATTTGGGCACCATGACCTTGATAGGTCTCTTCAACCTTTAACTTATGCCACCATGTCTAATATTTATTTTAAAGGACCTCTTTAAGATGAGATATCTAAGATTCTAGGAATTTAATATATATCATATTATGTTGCATTGTGGGATTTATGCCTAATATTAGCCACCTTATTACCTTATATAAAGAGGAATTTGGTTGTTTGAGAGATGACAACTTCCCATCGTTTAATCAAACCAGATTATCCAATAGGGAAGGGGTAAATGTTCCATTTTTCAATGATATGGGCATTATTATACTCATGTTAGAGGTGAGTAGTGTTTATATAAAATTAAAATTTAATTTTTTTAACTTGAGGCACAAGCCATTCAAAGCTAAACTTAATTGGGTAGTGATCTAAAATTATTTCTCCAAAATGACACTTATAAGGAGAACAAAATTATTGTCAAAGGTGAAGAGGTTATATTCTAAAAAAAGTTCTCTATATAATATTTTTACCACCCTATCACCACTGTTTATAAGGTTGGACCAATTAAACCAAGGGGTGGTCGAGGGGAGCCACCATTGGTGGTTGGGATCTGACAACCCAAGTTGTTTGGACATATAAAACTATGCATTTATTTCTTTGGTGAACTACCTCATTGAGAGGATCCCTTATTTTTCCTCCCTATATTCAACCATATTTAATTCCCCACACAATCCAATTAAAATCTCGATGTACGTTTGTAATTCACCATAAAAACAACACCCATTCAACTACATAATTAGAAGTGTAATGTTTTGCAATGTCAATGGAGTGGCCATCAAAATAAAAACTAATCCTCACTATCCAATGTATGGTATCATACCCCAAATTTAAAATTCAAAGGTACTCATGATCTAAAATCAAGAAAACAAATCTTGGACAAATAGATCTAACAGTATACTAAATTAAAAATCCTTAGATTTTAACTTCTTGTAAACACAAAATTTTCATATTAGTAAAATACTAAGTATCCCTTACGATAATTTTTTTGGATGCGTTAGTAATGCCTCACACATTCCAAGATTATATTATAATTGGGAAACATCAATATCGATATTATATTGATCACACACCTCGTCTAAAAAATATATTATATAAGTACAACTTTTAATTTTGACATATCAAGTCACTAAGCAAGACTAACCTGATTTTTATTAAATGTTTACTCTATCTTTGGGCATTTTTGATAGACTAAAAGAGCATCATAAAATTATTTTTTGATCAAATATAAATACTCTATCGATTGAGCATGATTCTTTCAGCCCCAAAAGAGGTTGTGATGGTTGAGATGTTGTAACTTGGCTCTACGAACTTAAGAAAATTTATATTGTTATCAGGGTGTAATAAATGGGTGGTGCCACCTATACAACATCCAATATTGGTTTTTTATAGCCTCCAAAGAACCACATTTGGGTTTTACATAGTAGTTGCTAAAAAAAAGATAATATATAGGTACACCTTTTTATTTCCATGCATAAAATCACTAAGCTATAAATTACATCATTTTTATTGAATATATATGCCATCTTCGGGCATTTGTGATATACTATAAGAGAATCATAAAATTATTTTTCGATCAAAGATCATTAATCTATTACTCGATCCCAATTCTTTCACCTCCAAAATAAGTTGTGATGGTTGAGATGTTGTAACATGGCTCTAAGAACTTGAGAAATTTTTTGTTGCTTGTGGAGTGAGATAAATGGTTGGTACCACCTATACAATAGCCAGGATTGGTTTATTTATAGTGGACAAAGAGCCACATGTGGTTTTGTACATAATATTTATTAATTTATTCTCTTTGTACTTTTATTGGTTAGAGTTTTTATTAGAGACCACATTCCACCCATTTAATGACATACTAATGACTTTTTTCACCTTGGGATAAGTTTTGTTTAGGATTAACGCTCATGAGTTAGCTATGATAGGGAACTAACATATCATATGGTTCATCACTCAATGTAGAAATTAGGTATTTGACATATTGAGATATAGCACGTGTTGTGAGATAGATTTATCTCCTATCTTAATATTTATGGTTTCGTTTAGATCATTATAGAGGACAAATTCTACACACACTCATCTTTATGGTCTGGCCACATAGAACTTATTATGTTTTTTGCATATGAATTAGCCTAAATGTTTAAATAATCAGTCGATGAAACTACAAATGGGAAAAGGAATACCAAGAAACTCTATCCAAAATGGTATTTTAAACTTGGATTATTTGGAGACAAAAAAATCCCTGGACCAATGGGCAATGATGACTAGGGTGTTTCAGATAAGCCAAGGGCCATGGTGGATGATGGATTTGTAGTGCTCAACATTTGAATCTTTAAACCAAAAAAACATTTTGTTAGTTATTAAACACCTATAAGCTTAACACTAAAATATTTCCAAGTATTATGCACCTTGGTCTTGATTGTACTCTCAAAGGGGATATGACCAACAAAGTACACAATCAAAGTAATTTTTTCAAACTACTGACAAGTTTTATCGAATTCAAGACATTCTAAATCCACATTTGGTAAAGAGTCAGTTGGGATCTATATGTTTTATTTTCCTCATGGAATACATTTGGAATAAAAATCATGGCTCACTTTGGTGCCATTGTTATTTCTATTCAAAGCTCTATTAGATAAAACTACATCAAATGATACAAGATCTAAGGAGTTGGGCCTGATATAGACTAATTTTTAGTCTAATGGGTGGTGAACTAATTGGTGTAGTGCATGAAATGCGAATTAGTCAAGGAATATCGACAAAAAAGAATGGTGGTATGACCAAAAAAGTTTAAAAGGATAACCCCTAGTAGAGTGACATTTTAAAGATCTTCATTTCTTAATTTTTTTATTATAAATTAGAAAATTAAAGCATAAATCCCTAAAAAATTTTAGAGACTATCAAATTTGAAGCTTCATGATTATAAAAAATTTCTTTGTTTGGAGAAAGGCTACATGGTATAAATTTAGTCCAAGGTAATGTATTAGTAATTTATTTATCTTTTTAATTTTTACATAATAAATTATTTATATGGTGTACCTTAGAAACCTTTGCCTCTTGTTATTATAAACTATTTATCATAATAAGACACCCTTATGATAAATGCTCTCCTCCATTTTTATTTCCTAGATTTATTATTTATGTTATATATCCACTCTCCACGGTTTCAATTTCATAATTATCTTTGAATAATATTATCCAATTGAATTTTATTATGATTTATTTTTTCAAAACTATTTTAATTTAAAAATCTCGTAGTTCAAATCCTATCTAAATTTGGTAGAATAGATACCCCTCACATCTTGACATTAAACCAAGAAATTTGGAATACCAATGGATGCCCAAATATGAGTCTATTAAAATTGTGCCCAAAAACTCATGTATCCCAACATATAAAATTTATATCTATTAACATAAATTGAATAGGGTAAAATTATAAAAATAACATTTGTAAAAAATGAATATGCAACCATAAGGTCATGTAGTTGCATGATATTCATAAATATTCCATTATTTTAACACTTCCATTATTATATGATTTTTTTATTTCACTCTTTTCACATGAAACTAATCATTCCAAGCAATATACATCCCTATTAAAATAATTAATCCAATATTGCTTCAGAAATATTCACAATCTACAATCCATATTAATCAATCAATGCCCTACAACCAACATCACAACAATGCTAAAAAATTAAAAAAAATCAAATACATTCATAATATTGGTGGTACAATCACAATTAGAATCATCAATTAAGATATGCCTTATACTACATAAACCTCATAATACACATTTGAATATGAAAATACATGCAATAAAACTCAAATATTTATTTATTTCAATTTCAATAATTATAATGCACATACGTACCTACAATAGCCTCATAAATCAGATGTTATACAACACTAGATCCATATATATTTCTTTGTTTTTATGATCATCTAATCTCACTAATCTCTCATTTATCTCTACCACCTCTCTCTCTTTTTTCCTCCTCTTCCTCTTCTTCCTACCCTTCAACATGAGTGTAGGGGAATGCTTATATAGGTGCAAGACCCATGTACTTACATTAAGTTATTAAAAATTAACTAGCAACCTTAAACTATTAATGTGGTATCTATGATATTACATTATAATAAGACATATTACTTAGTAACACAACTCGATGCACTATAACACATCACATGTAACATGTTATCCCTTTTAGCTATTTCCAATGCTACCTACCCAATAAGAGATGGTTAGGAAATTAAGAATTAAACACTTTTTCCATATGTTAAATCACCATGAACATTAAATGCATCCATAAGTGATGCAATTCAATATAATAGGTACAATAATCTACACAAAAAAATAATGTCTTATCTTAACCATTATACTATCTTAAATCTTATTGTGCATTACCGTAAGGTTATAAAATGGATTTGGAATGTGTGATAATGTTATACCAAGTATAAATTATTTAAATTAAGTGTATTTATGCTAGACTAGTGCTTGATGTCAATCCCATGCTCCAAACTTACCACAAGTTATTGCAATACTTATGTGGTGAAAATACAACTTCTCTAAGCACTTTTGTAACACTCTAACTCTTATGCTTCTTGTATCATAACTAGATTGTGTGATGATGCTCTAATTCTCTAGAAGATAACATGAACCTTTAGAATTACTCACAAATCTCTACATTGTTATTCTTGATGAAAATACTTGAAAAACCTCTTGTGCAAAGCTTTACACGTTTATTCAAAACAAGACAATAATTGTATGCATCAAAAAGCTTGAAAAAAACTTACAAAAAAATGTGTATGCAATTAGAAACTTATGTGAAACTCGACTTAGCTAACTATCCTAATCTAACATATTTCTGGTTGATGTAAGATTACATGTGAGCTTGGATGCTCTTGTCTAATTACCTTGGGTAGATAAAAGAAACATGAGATTTTGATTATGTGTCTTCTACTATTGATATGCCATGCTCTACAGTGTCTAATGCACTTATTAATGTTTCATCATCAATATTTTGGCCCTTCCACTTGACCAAATATTCTTTGTAATCTTTTTCACATGTCTTTTTGCTAATTTTTGTATCAATCACCTATTCTACCTCAACGTGCTTCATTTATATCATATTCACTCTCTAATTTATTTCTTCAGAATCTAAATATAAATTTGAATATGTGCTTCAACTATTATGAATGTCATGATAAGAATACAAAATTAATACAATGAAAATAGGCAAAGTTTGGATTCCTTTACATAACCAAATCTGATGTGAATTTTTTGTAAACAACCACAATGCTCTACATATTCCAATCTTCTTCTATTTCAATTTATTATGTGTTCTTTTTGGAAATATCTCCTTCTTTAAGTGTGCTAATACCATGTCTCCAACCTGATACTCCACTTCCCTTTTCTTTATGTTTTCATTCTACTTATACTATGTTTTACTCTTCTCCAATTGTTCATGTACTTTCTTATGCATGTCTCTCATATCTTCTTCAAAACCCTCTACTCATGTACCTTTACTTTGATCACTTTTGATGTTGCGTAACTCTGAAACTCATCTTAGACTTGACCCCTAAACAACATAAAATGGTTTCTTTCTTGTACTCCTATTGTTTTAATTTTTATATGTGAATTCATATTGAACCAAATTTTATCATGTGTTCCTGGATTATCTTCAATTAAACATCTGAACAGATTACCCAAACTCTTAGTGACTACCTCCATCTACCCATCCATTATAGGATGATATGTTGAGCTAAAATATAACTTGGTATTCAATACTTTCACAATGTCTTCCAAAAATGTCTTAATTTTTGTACATCTTTATTTGATATTATGTTGCACAAAAAACCCTGCAATATTACAATCTTCATAAAAAATAATTTAGTAATGTTTGATGCATAACTAGCCTTCTTACAATCTAGAAAATGTGACATTTTAGATAATCTATAAACTACCACAAATACTGAGTCATTTCTTATTTACATTATAGGAAACCCTAAAACAAAATCCATACTTATGTCCTACCATAGTCCCTCTGAAATATGTAATGGTTGACACAACCTTGAATTTTGAATTCTTCCTTTTGGTAGCTAACAAACTCTACATTCTTGAATAAATTTACACACATTCATGCTCATCGATAGCAAACTTTTTTTCCCTATTCACACTAAAGTATTTTCATAACCACAATTACCTACCAAACTTCCACTATGATTCTCCCTACTTAATTTATCTTGGATTGAACCTCTAGGTATATATAATTGCCTTGCTTTGAATAACTAACTTTATTGAAAAAAACAATCTAACCATGGTGTCTTGTCACCACTCACTAGTTGTACACATATCTTCCATGCTTCTTAAAAAATTTCATTGTTAACATATTATTCCTACATAAGATCAAATCCTATGACTTTCTCTCTAAATTCATTCAATAATAGGACTTTTCAACTCAACACATCTACAACTCTATTTGAATTTTCACTCTGATGCTTCAACAAAAAATAATAGCTCTATAGGAATTCAACCCAATTCATATGTCGTTGATTCGACTTACACTAATTATTTATGAACTATAATTATTGATGACCTACACAAAAAACAAACTCTTTAGGAAACATATAATGTATCCACTTCTTAAATGTTTGCATAAATGCATAGGATTCCTAGTCACATATTGAATACTTTTATTTTACGTCATTTAACTTCGCTAAAATATGTTATAGGTTTTCCTTATTGAATTAATACTAAACCTATTGATATGTCACTAGCATCATAATGTACTTGAAATACTTTACCAAAATCTAGAAATGTCAATGTTGGTTGCTTAGCTATTGTCTTTTCAACTATTATAAATTATGTTTTAATTTCATTGTCAAGAGAAAATCCTTTCTATTTTTTCGCTTGACCTATGCAATCATTGTGCACATCTCACTAATTTTTTTGATGAAATTCATGTAAAACACTAATTAATCCATGAAATCTATGTGCCTCAAATGTATTATGTGGTGATGTAAAATCTAGTATAGTGTGCACCTTATTTGGATCCATCTTCAAACCTTATTTGGAAATCAAAAAGCCCAAGTACACTATTGTATTCTACATAAAACTACATTTATTCAAATTCATGAATAAATTTCCATCTCACAATTTATATAGTACTATATGCAAATGTCACAAGCGTTCTTCCTTTATCCTATTAAAAATTAATATGTCATTAAGATACATAATGAAAAACTACCCAAAAATGGTTTAAGAACATTTTTCATTAGTTTCATGAATGTACTTGGTGCATTAGTTAGCCCAAATGGCATAACCAATCACTCATATATCCTTCTTATTTATTAAATGCATTTTTACACTCATCATCTTCCCTTATGCAAATTTAGTGATATCCACTCTTCAAGTCAATTTCATGAAGTATCTTGATCCACTAAAATAAGCCATCAAGTCAGTCATTCATGGTAATAGAACCCTATACTTTATGGGTTTTTTTAAGGCTATAGAATTAGTGCACATTATCCACTCTTCATTATTATTAGATGCTAATACATTCTAATATTATGCATAAACTCATTTTTTTTCTAATAACACCTTTATCCAACATCTCCTATACTTGTGTTATACCTCTGCATTCTCTTTAGGTGTCAACCTATGTGGAACATTGTTTGGTAAACTAGATCATGGAATCATATCCATGTGGTGACTAATACATCTCATATATGGTAGTCCATCTGGTAGAACATTTGAAATAATATCCAAAAATTCACCTATCCTCTCTTTCACCTCATGCAAAAATGTTTCTTCCTTTCCTTATAATGTTCTCACAATTTTCATGGGTGTAGGGATTACCTTTGAGCATATTTCTTGCTTCACCTCTTTCAAAAATTAATTTCTTAAAATCGTCAAAACCTTTGGACTAGTTTCCACTTCTTCACGTTTATCCTTTAAAGGATTCAAAGTATGTTTCTTTCCATCTTTCATCAATGTGTATGTATTTGCATGACCATCATGATGTGCCTTGTTGTCAAACTACCAAGGCCTCATAATAAAAATATGAGAAACATCCATGGGCATTATATCACACATGGTTTCATCCTTATATGTACTGATTTGAAAACTTACCGAACATTACTCATTCAGAAAAACATGATATCCCTTCAAAAAGCAAAAAAACATTATATGTATTTTAAATCATAAATCTCTTTAGAACAAGGTTATCTACCATCTCTTCAAAAAAATATAATTTGTGTTGTTACTAGCAACAATCAATATATAACACTTACCAACAAACTTACAAATGGTCTAAATAAGTTTTTTCTCTATGCAAGATTATTCTCCTCTTTTGTAGGTTTCAATAAAACCTTCTTCATCATGAGAGCTTCTCCATATTTTGGTTCATCTATATTATAAATAGGCACAACATTTTTCTCATAAGCTTGTGAAATTTGAACACTCACATCAGTTCTCTTACCACCTCCATTATGCATATATGGAAACTGAAATGATCTATGCCTAGTCTAACCACATCAAAAACATGTACCATGGAATCCACAACATTTACCTCATCCATAAGACACTCTATCTATAAAATTTCCTCTATATTTTTTAGTACTATTATCATTATTATATTTTGAATTACTTGCCTCATTTATTGCACAAAATAACCTCTATAGATTCCATCTTATTATCCATGTTGATGTGTGAATTTTCCTTTTCCTTACATTTTTCCTTACTATATTTATGATAAAATTTCTTCCACCTGCAATGCATTGTGATAAGATTCTTCAACAAACTAAAATATGATCATACCAAATTATTCTTAAATTTTAATAAAAAACCCATTTACATATCTTGTGATATTATCAACATCATCTTTAACATAAACCACCTAATGGTAAGTCTATATAACTCTTTAGTTTAATCATTTACACTCATCTCACTTTGTTTCAAGTTTTGGAGATTCTTGAATAAACCCATGTTATAATTTGAAAAAAATAATTTAGCCTTCAAATTCATGATGAATATTTTTTTTCGATGTGTTGTTTGACACCCCAACTCAAACAGGGTGGAAATATGCCATGCCTCTCCTAAGAAGAGATAAAATATCCCCAATGTCTATGTCACTAGGTCTTAACATTTTGGGATAACTTAGTGGCTATTATGTTTACTATTTCAATCAAGGGCCTTATTGGTAAAACTAAGTGAAAATAAAACAAGATAGATTCAAAGATAAATTACCCAAATTAATCATCATATTCAGATCTAATAAATAATTACAATTGATAAATCACCATCTCATTGCATACATTAATAAATTTCATATCAGTAATAAATAACACTTGTAATCAAAATATTTTAATTTTCAAAATCATATTATAATTTTCATTATTAGTTTTAATCCTAACCTAACAAATTCCATAACAATGACAAAAGTTAATGGTAAAAAGAAAGAGAAATGATCTTGTTTCATGATGATGATAAATCTGATTTGATTGATTAGATAAATCCCTTGAAACTAATCTTCTACTTGACTAGTATATACAAAGCCATAAACACAATAAGATGCAGAAGATGAAGAAAAGTAAACTATGAATACAAATGAACATAATCACCATACTCATGATGAATAATGAATTTCAATATTCACATCCTTTCAATTTGAAATATATTTAATAAAACACTTGTTAGGATTCATCATACTCAATTAAATTACAAAAATATGCTCATAAAAATGTAGCTCATATTTGAAAATCAATGAAAAGAAGAGAAAACTAACTAAAAAAATGAAAATTGTATTTAATATGTTTGATCTACTTTTCTTCTCTCTATATCTAGTTTTATTTCTAGATTTATATAAACATTCAGTCCAATTTTGATAAGCTTTTCACCGACTAGGTGGTTGCGAATATTAAATAAAACATCACAAACGAAAGGCCCAGATTCAAGGTGAAACTGATCCTAAGGTAATAAATTCCAAAATTGTTGATGATAAGCTCATATTAAATTTGTATGGTAAGTAATTATTTGTAAATAATAAAATATCCTAAGTGCACATATCCAGAACAAGATCTCATTCATCTATGCAATGTTTCTTCATACTCTATTTCTTTTGCTTATTTCTAGCGTGCAAGTCACAACTCCACTAAATGTTGGTGATAGGTCCTACCTCAAATTAGAGTGTCATCCTTGTTTAAACCTAAAAAAATAATAAATGAAGCATCAAATTTCCATGATAAGACTCATAGTTATCCAATACATTAAATGAGCAATGTATTACTAAAGCAATAAAGTCACAAAATTAAATTACTAACATGTTTATAAACTTTCATTGAATCTAAATAAAAAATACTTTATTACAAATCCAATTAAACCACCTTTCTAAGGCATCAAAGTACATCAAAAATGGAACAATGGATACAAATATATGGATAAAAGCCCACTTGCATTCTATCTTCTACGCATCATTGGTGTTTTAGGGCCTGCAAAAAATTAACATTGTTCCAAGAATAGTCACGTCGATAGATTTGGTTTCATGAAGAATGTTAGAATTTGAACTTTTTCTAGAAATAAAGTTTTCACCCAATTTGGTTCCATGAGAAACATTCACATCCAACCCTATTCCAAGAACTTAATTTTTGACACTTAAGATGGAATTTTTATATTAAGTGTTAAATATAAAAATTCATTGCTTTGACTAGTTATACACAATGAATAAGTGTTTGAGTCTTAATATAACACCTAACAACCTCTACATACTAAAACAAAAATCAAACAAATGAAAAACACATAAACACACCACCTTATTTCAGTTGAACCAATTGCATTGTATTCCTGTATCATCAAGTTACTATCACACGATTTAATTTAAATTAGATCTCATTTAATATGCACAAATAGGTTCAAAAAGTGCCAATTGGTAAAACAAAATTACATCCAAAATCATAACCAAATTTAAAAAAAAAAATGGGTACCATGATTTCTGAACATTAAATTAGGTGTGTTGTGTAAGAAATAACATATTCTTGGTCTTAATATTATATTTTCCTTTGCATAATATTTCAACTTGAACATGCTCCCACCATAAGGATGTGAGACATTTCAACTTTACATTGAGAAATTTAACTTATTTGGGATCTTCCATACTCTCATACTAAAAATAATTCTCTAACTCAATGATCTAGTTAATGAGCTCTTCAAAACTTAAACTTCGAGAATAAAATTTAAGATCCATCTTTAGTTTACTAATCATTATCACAATAGTTCACAATAATCAATCTTCAATTTCATCAACTTATTTCTCTGTGACCTATTCTCAAGCACCTCTTTTACAAATTTAATATTGTATTCATCATCCATTACCATGCCACCCTAGTGTTGCATTATATCCAAAGACTCTATTCAAGGTTACATATCTCTCGTCAATCTCACCAAATTTAAAAGTCTTGGTGATCCAATTACTCATGACCTTCTTACATTCAAACCACCTCTCTGTGACATTTACTTAGAAATCAAAGATATTATACACATTTTATTAAACAATCTCATTGGAATATGTTTGTATCTACTTTCTACCCACACCCACAAATGTGGAAAGCAATACTAAATTGCAAGGATTAATATATTGCTTTGATACCAAATGATGCAGACAATGTAATGGGTCTCAATTAAGAGATTCCTTATACCATGTAGCCCTCATAATACACAAAAGAATATAAAAATAAATGCAAAAAAATTTAAATCTTTATTTATTTCAATTTGAAAAAGTATAATGCATAGACACACCTACAAAAATCTCATTGCAATATGTTATATTACATAGTAACACAACTTGATGCACTATAACACGTCACATGTAATGTGTTTTCTCCTTTAGCTATTTTCAGTGCTACCTACACAACAAGAGACAATTAAGAAATTGAGAATTAGACCCTTTTCTATTCCTTAGAACACCATGACCATTTAAAAGGCTCCATAAGTGATACGATTCAATGTGCTAAGTACAATAATATCCATTGAACATGTTATCTTATTGTAACTCTTATATTTATCATGAATCTTACTATGCATTACTTAAAGGTTCTAAAATGGTTCTAGAATGTAGGATAATGCAATACCAAGTTTGAAAGATCTTAATTAAGTGTAACTATGTTATACTAGCTCCTAATATCAATTCCATTATCCAAACTTACTGCAAGTTATTACAATAGTTTTATATTGAATATACAACTCCTCCAAAAAAAATAGCACTTTATCTCTTTTGATTCCTAGGAAAAGTACTGGACTATGTGGTGATGATATGATGCTCTAGAAGATACCACAAACCTTAGGAATGCCTCATAAATATATGTACTATTGCACTTGATCAAAATATCTAACTATAGATACTAAAATATGGTATTAGACACTTATAAATGTTAATTTTTGACATACCTTCACCCTACATGACTTGTGTGTACATATATGACTCTAATTTGCCATCCTATCACACATGCAATTTATCTATGTGTTGAATCCTTCTAAGTTATTATCACTCACTCATAAGAAACCTATAGTCATTATCAAACCATCTATCTATCTTATTTAGACATCTTCATATCATCATATAATTACTCTTGTCTCCTAGACAAAAACATCATATTTAAAACATACCATCTGGATTGTTTTTTCTTTATTTAATGGTTCCATCTATTTTCAAGCAAAAGTTAATTTCAAAATAAAATCATTCCTATGGGTCAACACATTTTCCTAGTATATTGGTGGTGTAGGAAATTACCTATATAGACTAGTATAAATCAAGCACATATCTATACACATATCATCAAACATATATCAAGCACATAATTATACAATAATGCACATTCATAAGAATTACATTATTTTTCCTAATTTTTAAATCAGTCATGAGGAACAAGTCTTAGCTAAGTTTTTATAACTTTAAATTCAAGTTAAATTTACCATTTTCAAAGTGTTGAAATCTAGATCATAGGTGGCATATGTTAAACAAATACAATTTTACACATACACCTAATGGTGAGGACTACATATAACTTGATTTCACTCCTTGGAGTATTGTAAATGTATGAAGTACTCATCCAATCATTGGGTAATGGTTGAAGACATCTCATCCCATTATTTTCCCCATTTTTTAGGCTTAAAATACTATTGAAGAAGACCTAGGGTTTTTAAGTGAAGGAGACATATTTGTGAGTACTATGTGAACATTCAAACTTTGGTATCACACACATGGACACATCAAAAGTAGTCATAGAGGTTTTTAATAAAATAGAAGTTCAAAATGTATGGAGATAAAACTATCCAACTCAGAACATACCATCTATACAGTACCGACTAGAGGCTAATGATATTGTTTGATTGCATGCATAGATCCAAAACCTGATATGAATAAATCACAATCCAACTTATCGTCTTCCCTTTTTCCTACCACCATATTTAGTCTTACATAGAACAAGATAAATATAAGTATCTTGATTCCTATTGTGCTTTCTATATTTATAAAATTCAATTTTAAATTCAGTTATAACATGTTATATTCAAATTTATGCTTAATTTTAATTTATTACAATATTAATTAATATTCCATATTTATCCTAATTATGGTTTACATAATAAATATATGGTAAAATATGTTGGTGAATCGAATGAGACCTTTCACCACTAGGCACCAAATGGCATGCATGATCCCTTGCATGCATCATTTTCTCATTATGGAATTCCATAATACATACTATACATCCCTTTGATGGGTTTTTTATGAATATGGAATTTGAAAATATTAATGAGCAATAAAAAACATGTGGATAAATTTGATGATATTGATGCAAGTGAGGTAATTAAATATATGGACCTTAATTTTTAAATGCTCAATGTAATGTTATATGTAGCAAGATATGAACATAAAAATATCTTAATCTACAATGCCTAGGGAATAATGTGATCCTTTATATGATATTAATCACCCCTTTCGATTCACCAATCTAACCACATTTGTCTAGACCACTATTGTTGATATTATCGCTACATCTACACTTCCAATTACATGTGTCATATCTACCCAAGGTGTGGGGGAAATAAAGGTTTCCCACATATTTCCATGCCTATTCCTACATAGGTGACTTACTCTAATCCTATGATGACTATGGACATTACATTATCAACCTCAGCTACTACATGTTCCCTCAAGTAGACCATTTTAGATTTGTAAGGTAAGGTTTTGCATTCAGAGCAAGGTACATCTAGAGGTAGCCATACAATGAAGTTGAATAATTTTATCCATGATACATTATCCCCTAAGATTTTAGACTATCCATTACCTATAATTTTTGTCACTCCTAAGCTTTCATTTTACAGTGGTAAAGGTGGTCCTAAACAACACTTTTAATCCTTGCATGTAACATGTTTATATTATGCAAACACTAATCGATTATTGACTAGATTATTCTTATGGAATCTCAAATACTATCCTATATGAATGTTCTATGAAATTTACTCTAAGTCAATTAGTGTATTCATTCCTTTGTATAAGCCCCTCCTAGCACACTTTTCCATAAACATTTATGATAAATTATCGTATGTGTAAATTTACAAACTCAAATAAGGGTTTAACGAGCCAATCAGTATGTACTTTGATATAAGAGAATAATATTTAAGATGACCAATCCTATGGCATAAAATGAGCTACAAGTCATATTCAATACAATTTTTATTTCACCACTCCATGATTTCATATTATTCAATGAATTCAAGTTTTTGACAAGTTATGCCATACAATGTGTGATCAAGAAGTTAAACTCATAGCTTTGAACAAACTTAATTATACACCTACTACTCCAACTAATTAAACAAATAAGTTTCAAAGAAAACCAAGCTATTAGGTAAAAATCAAATGAGAATAAGAATGAAGCAAAGATAATGGTTAATGTTGTAGCACAACATAGAAATCAGATTATCTTATCTGCTCCATAAAAGATTCATTTTTCATGATTACCTTAACCTCCTCATGTATTGTTAAAAAAATTACTTAAGTGCAACCTCATATATCTCTCTCCACTACAAAAGTTTGATGTAACTAGATATACACCTAATAATTAAGATAATAATGCATATTATGATTATCCCCAAACTTGTGGACATTCTAGAAGTTAAGGCATAAGATAAAATATCACATTGATAACAACATTAATGAGCTAAGCACACCTATAGAGCAATTTAGACCACAAACAAATGGGAAATATATGTTAAAAATATTCAATGACCCATTTCTAAAGCATGAGGGAACAAATACTAAGGATACTTCTAAATTACATTATACATAAAAGCAAAGCCTCCTCTTATGACATATGATCACCCCTAGACAAGATCATTGGTACACTTAAAATAATATCATGAAAGTGACCCATGATTGCATTTGATGATAGTGATATTGTCAATGATGATTCAAATCTCCATGAACTATTAATACGAACTTACATTAGTAAGCAACATATATGTAGTGTTATGATCTAAAATAGTTAAAGTGAAAATGTTTTCACAATGACACTTCTCAATTATCTTGGATACACACAATATCATATACAAGATACTAAAAGAGTGGTTAAGGGATTCAATGGATAAACACATAACATTATCGAATACATTGTTCTATCTCTTCAAGTAGGCTTTGCCATAATGGCTACCTCATTCCTATTTGTACTAAGTAATGGGGCCTTTAACATGTTCTTATGATTCCATCGGATACAAAATTTATATACAATACCATCTATAATGCATCGATGTATCAATTATATACATTGTAATAAGGTAGTCATTGTTTCAAGCATGTGCTATGAGTACTCTCTTTATCCAATGGTATATCCTCCTCCACCCCTCCTCTCCCACCACCACATTCGATTGTTACTCTTATTCAAGATCATTATATAGAGGTGGTTATTGCATCCATTCATGATCTCTCTATACACTTAGTTCATAGGAGAGTATTTGACTCTCCTAGGTAGTTAATTTTATAGCAGTCCTCACATCAGAGAGTTATTATATATATATATATATATATATATATATATATATATATATATATATATATATATATATATATATATATATATATATATAATAACTCTCTAAACTATTTGTGGTATTAGCTTGGTGCATGTTATAGTAGACTATGGCCTATATATATATATGCCAAGATAATACCACAAATAGTTTATAATGCTCCATGGTGAACACAAGGTATGATACATAATCTTAATATATATTAAAACTCACATGGTCCTAGGCTTTCTAAATTTTCCCACTGTATAAAAGATACTATGAGTGATGAAGATGATAGTTCCATTATAGTAGTTGATTCCTTCTTAAATTATGATACACCTACATTGATTACCTTTTGCTCATGAAAGGTGACCATTGTACCATATGATACAATTTCTCCCCATGGATATCCCATTGATGGGATAATTGGATAACACCTTTTCAAAAAGAAAAAAAATACAAAATACATTCAAAACATTCAAAGAATAAAAAATAGGATCTAAGCATGACATGATGGTTGGTTACATTATTTATATATGTTATTTATCATATGTTTGGTAGATGCCATATTATTTTCATACACACATGCATTTCATATTACATGAATGAAATGCAAGATATATAAATCAAACATTGACACATAGATGTTAGAATTTCCTATACCCAGGGGCCATGCCAATACTAAGGACATATTCTTCTATATATTTCTACGAAATTTTTTCATGTTTAGATACATATATTTATTAAACATGTCTTGCTAGTTACTCATATATTACACAATGCTACATGGATATGTTACTTGACTATGATGTGAGATTGATACACATAGATAATGTAGAGTAGTTTTCATTTTTTCATGTTTCATTGATGTTATTGCTATTGTCAAATAGGCTAGTCATTGCTTATCTTGTGTGTGAAACACTTGGCCTTATGTATGTGACATTAATTTGTCCCTTGTCTATGACATCTTTATGTCCCTTGATTGTGACCCTTGGCATATTTGTTGTGACATGTTTATGCCCCTTTATTATCTCATTTGGCCTTGCCTTTTTGTAACTGTAGACACCTAAAATTAGACACTTCATGTCAATTTTAACTATTTGTCAATTTCACACTAACATTGTCCCTAAATCCTAAATCTAACCTCTATCGACACTAACATCCCTATCCTTACCCGACATTTTTTATCACCCCCTAGCCAATACCTTTTTGCCATAACCACTTCCAATCCCACAAAATTCACATCATATTCTATTAGTTAATTAATCTAAATTAATTAAATAATCCTTCCTTAATAAATGGCTTTTTAATATTTATATTTTATAAAAATAAATAAAATCCAAATATCCTCACCTCACACCCCAAATCCTAAGATAATCACACCTTAACAAATAAAAATCAGTTTTAAATACATCTATCCACATTCCCACGTAATCAACCCCTCTTCCAAATCAAATCACCTCCATACCTCATAATTCAATATCCTTAACACATCACAACACTTCTGCCCTTCCTCCATCCCCTCCCCCATATTTACTATTTAACCTCCATCATTTAATGGGGGAGGACTCATTATCCACCATTTATCTTTGATCAAGCTCAATGGCTCACAATAATCATGAAATCCTATAAATTGGGGTTTCCCCTCTCATTTTAACAACCATAATTTTCTTAATAGAGTTATGCTAAAATTATCACAAAAGATTTCAATTAAAAACAAAGTATTGCTCAAATCTTCAATCAAAGCTTCAACTATCCTCTTTACACATCATGAAATCATCTAGTTTGCAAGGGGTTATGATGTCGGATTTACCATGCAACTTGTACAAACTTTTTAGAAACTATATCCAATCACATCATTCTTTTCAGCAAAGAGATCAAAAAGAAAGATATAATGATCGTGTTTACTTGATTATTTATTTGCTTTCTTCTTAGTCTTGCTCAATCCAGAATGCACGCCTAGGTTAGTGGTAGGATTTTTAATTGATTTTATTTTCATATTGACTCAAATATGACCTTCATAATTGTGTGTTAAATTTGGCTTGCCTGTGGTACTATGTACCCCACAATCACTTTTGAGGTCATCCTAACTTGTTTTTACATAATTTAGAGATATTTTGAGCCTAAATTAGTTAAAATATACAAAGTTTCTACATGCCTTTTCACATACTACTATTTTGTGGCCCAAACTATAATTTTACAGTCTAGCTTCACTTTAGGTAGCAACCCAAACTATAAATTCATGACCTAGCTTCAATACAGGATGTAACCTAGACTATTAATCCATGGCCTGACTTCTAGAGATCCATTCTTGCTCATCTGGACTTTGATTGGGGTCCCCTTTTTTTAAACTACATTTTTTTCATAAGGTTTCTAATTTTTAGTTGATTTGACTACATTTATTATGGATATTTCATGAAAGTGAATTTTTGAAATGTATTTTTTGTTGAAGACATTCCAAATCAAACTTATAATGTGTTTTGCAGTTTGCCATCAAGATTAAAAATCAAATTACTAACTTATTTACTACAATTTTCCACTTGCTAAAGACACGTTTTTTAATTTAACATCTCATCACACTTATTTTGTTACATTTAAAAATAAAAAATACTTGAATTTAGTGCTTAAAATAAACTTGTTTGAGTTTGATTTTGCATTTGTGTCTTTATGTGTGATAGTTTGTCATGTATATGCTCTCCCCTTGCCTGATTTTAGAATATTGGGTGATAAAAAACACTTGAGTTATATTTTTACCTTTTCCAAAGAGACACTATGTATGCTCTCCTATTACCCCTTGTGGGACCATGAGGATCAGAAATAGATTATCTTCCCTTTTTCTTTTTGGCTGCATGAGTTGGACTTTGATCACCAACTGTGAGTCCTTAGGGTGATATAATTGGGATTTAATCACCCAAAATATGTACCAACCTCTTGTTCTAGTGGGCTATGCAAATTGAGATGAGTTATTTAAATTATCAAAGTAATTATGTGTTTTAAGCACACCGATGAAGGTAATAGTTTATCTTTGACACCAAACTATCAGGCATCACTTTTGATGAATAATTTTTGGTGACACTCCACTAAAATATTATGGTTGGAGTGACCATGAAGGGACTAGACCCTTTCACAAATCCTATTACTACCCTCTTCCATGGGCTTGGGCCCCACTATACTATAAGGTCTATAGGGGACACACCTAGTTGTATTTGTTTTTACCTAGATTAAGATCTTTAGCCACAAATGAGACCCAATGCAAGGAAAAAAACATTCCAAAATATTACCCATCACATATAAATGCTTAGCAAGGGTTGAGATACCAACCTATTCAACATTTTGCATGGTTAGATCGATGGGCTAATGGTCACATTTCACATTCATTTATCATTAAGCATAGGGTTTGCACTTATGTGTTTGTTTCTTGTTAATACATGTATTGTGTGTTATCCTATATACCTCAAACAATTTTAAAACTTCCCAATTCCAATATTTTCACATCTAATTACAAAGTTACACATTAAGACACTACATTACGTTGTTTGCATTATACTATTTATCTATCCATTTTGAACCATGTCTAAAACCTAATAAGGCCCTTTTTGACCAATATCTAATTCCAAATCAATTATTCAAATCTGGTTTACCTTTTCTAAAAAAAGTAAAATCAAGTCAAATTGGGTCAAACCTTTCGAATTCAATGTTGAACCATCAAGTCAAAGTCAAACCCAAAAATTAAAAGTTAGACTTTGAAATCAAACTAAGTCAGCTCTTTTAGGTCAAACTTTTCAAAGTCAAACTTTGAAATCAAATTAGGTCAACTTTAACCAAGACAAATATTGAATTTTTAAATAATGTCAACTTTGACCAAGTCAAAATCAAGTCAACTTTAACCAATTCTAATTAAAACTCAAAACATGTCTACTTTGATCACATCAATTATTCAAAATCAAATCCAAAAAAAAACATCAAATCAAGTCAAATTTAGCCAAGTCAAATCCACCCAACTTTGACCAAGTCCAATCAAGTCAAATATGGCCAACTTTAACCAAGTTCAATCTAAGTCCAAAGTCAAACATTGAAATAAAGTTAAATGAGGTCTATTTTGACCAAGACACATCAATTGAAATTTAATTGGACATCCAAATTCAACTTTTATCTTTGTCTTTCCATTCAATCTCCTACACCTGTCAGTTGGGAATGATAAAAACACAACATCCATCTTTTATTACATGCAAATAAAATTCAACTTTAATAATCAAAATATAATCTAAGCTTAGTCACATCAAACTATCAAATATTAAATGTCAAACCAGATTTAAAATCCTCATCTAATCACATCAAATACTCCAAACATCGACTGATCCTACATCAAATCCCATCTAGGCTTATAACAGCCAAAAAAGATCTAGATATAGTTTGAATTGAATGGTATATATATGAGAATAAATATTATGTCTTTTTACAACTCTTAGAAATAAGTGTTTAACTTCTTTCATACTATGATTTAGCAAACTTAAGATCCATCCTAAGCAGGCAAAATCGAACCCATCCACATCAAAACAATCAACATCAATCAAATAACCATCCACTAGTTACAATCATGATCATAACATCCCCCATCACACTAGTTGTTGGGTTTTTTATTCTTAATAGTGATTTGGGCATTGAAGTGTAGCACCAATGAGCTAACGTACTACCCCTTCACATAAAACTATGGTCTTACACATTCACTTGAAGCATGTAGCTAGAGACCAGTTCCCATGGGTTATGTTGTGCAATAACATTAGCTAGTTATATTCTTTGGGTTAAACATATATTTAAATAGAAGTTACATAGAAGAAAAGATAACTAAATTTGATCCTTTTATTACTAAACTTAAACATTATAACTATGCATATTAATGCCATTACAGTTTAGATTTGTTACTTAGGAAAAGTAAACATTAGCATATATTTCATCTTAAGAACCAACAAGTGCTCAACTTGAATGGACAAAATATACACAACTATCAACTTAAATAGAACATGAACATCCAAATGATTATAATATCCACAATTCATATATTGTACTTCAATAAATGTTATCTAAAAATCCATCATCACAATGCTTTTATACAGGGGTATTTATGCTTATTTATCCTTGACTAAGTATTTACAACATAAATGATAGGAGTAATTGGCCAACAAACTCTCTCAAAACTAAGAGTCATGGCAGTCTATTAACTAACTCCTCCTAAGGACTCGAGCCTTTACACCCCCTATATACTCATTCTATGTTATATCCTTATTGTCATTTATCTCTCTCCTTGCGGGATAGTGTAAAAATCATGATAGATAAGGTTTGGGTGCCCCTCAAGAATTGATCCTTAACCATCTACTGCTTCTCATGTAATCCCCATGTCTTTTGATACTATTTCAAGTCCTATGTTTTTAGGTTCCTCATGGTTTATTCTCCTCTTTGAATGGGTAATCTTGCATTGGTACTTCCATGCCCTTATCCTTATGCCCTACAAGTTCCACACTATGGTGCTCTTACACCATTCAAGTTTCATGCCATAGTCTTTCCACATTATGCTCCTTCTGTGTCATGTCGATTCTATTTCAAAATATTAAAACAATTAGCCAAAATTTGGGGTCCAACATCACCCCAAACTATACTCTTAGTCCATATGGATTAATTCTCACTAACGATTTTTGCCAAGAATTCAAGTCCCATCTGCTTGATCTGCTTCTTGACATTGTCCCAATGTGACAATGTATCAAACAACTTAGCAATTATTACTTCAATGGCCTCTTTTGACTTCTTCATCTCCTTGGGTTGGTCAGAATTCTCATTAGCCTTATTGACTAAATCATCTAGGGATTTGCTAGCATTCTTCTAGACATATTCTAATGTTGATACTTCTTCGACAACCTATCTTTAGAGAGCTATAAAATAGACATTCAATTGTTGGTGATGCGCATTGATATTTTGTTCCATTGTTTCCACATCTTTGAATTCTTTTTCATGCTCAGTGTGATCCCTTATTAAGAGGGAAACATTAGCCATTTGTTACCACTAGGATTCTTCTACTCAGAGCTGAGCCTCCAAGATCTTATTCAAGTGTGATAACTATTGAAAAATCCCATCTAAGATGGAGATGACTTCCCTAACTCTTTTGAAGAGGTGCTTGCATACTTCAATTACCTTAGTGAATTGTTTTGCTATTACTAGTACCTTATTCCTTAAAGCGTGTTGTTTTTTTAGTGCTTCAAAATGAGATTCATCAAAGTCTCTAGTTTTTCTATGGTGTCCCCATTGAGAGGCACACCATCCTCTAGTGATGGCTCCTGGCCCAAAATTATCTTGCACAAATTTAATGTCTTAATTTTGGCCTCCATGGCCTCCTTTACTTTCTGCTTCAAAATAACCACTTCCTCTGTGAGCACCTTCTTGGTGGCAATTTCCTTCTCATACAGACCCACCACTTGGGCATATTTCATCTATGCATCACATACATCAAAGTCTAATAATATATTATGGTGCATGACTTCCAAATCCAACTTCAATAATGTCATGCTGGCTTACAGAGGGGTGATCTTTTGAGGATCAACCCATAGTGGTTTAGGTAGTTCTAGAGCATCAAGACCTAAGATAAGGATGTCTCGAAGGAGTTCAAAGGCATGCTTGTCATTGTACATGTCTAGTAAGAAGGACACCTATCACCTTGTATCCAAGGTTTCATCTTTGGGAAGGAAGTATGGCCATAGATACAACATACTGTTAGGGATACTCAAGTAATATTAGATGCATATATTGATAGATGCATTAATGGTAGGTTCTTTTTCAGACCTAGCCACCTCTTTCCCTTTGTTTGGGTCACAATCTAATATTTCAACTTTTACTTCAATAGATAAGGAAGTTCTATCGATAACCATTCCCCTCATATGATATTCTTCTCCATCCCCCTCTTTTCCATATGAAACCTCAATGTCCAATGATGAGTCTTCAAGGGTGGCATCCTCGTGCACTAGGGAAGGTGTCTTATCAGAATCAGAGTCTAATTCTTCCTTTTGTACTATAGGTACTTCCTACTTAGGATCTTATTATATGGCTCATTATGGTACAACCCCTAATTTTAAAGATGCTTGTGAAGTTTTAGGAGGTGAGGGTGTAGGTGAAGGAATGTGTAGGGGAGAAGGTGGAGGTGGAGGGACTTGTGGAGGTGGAAATTTAGGTGAAGGGCACAGTGGATAAGGTTGAGGAAGTGAAGGTCTTGGTGGTAAGGGAATAGGCTACGGTGCTTGGGTGGTCCTATACCATTTTTGAATAACCTACTGAGAGCTTGTGCTGACATCATGCCTAGCTTGCTTCTTCTTCAATAAAGGTACTATGGGAAATTTTATCATATATGTTAAGTACACTTTAAACTCTTATGCTTGGGCTGCAACATGTAGAACATATTATGTACCTATTCTCCCACCAATATTAGCTTGAACTTTATATCTATCTGGTCCATCTCTTTCTTACCCATGTAGGCCTTCTTGCCTAGATAGACATACATCATCTAGAGAATGTGAATATCCAAGTCGATCTTGCCTACCTCCAAGGTAATAGGCTATACATCATAAATCTGGTTCATAGAGTTGATGAAGTACTATGCAAAAAAGGCATATGGTAACTTTATCCATGTAGAGAGTTATTCAAAAAGGACCATCTTGATGCACACTAGAGAGAAGTGCTACTTCATAGTGAATTATGCTTTTTCACCAGCCAAGGTGGGCAAATCCTTCAAGATTCACCATTCATTCCTAAATACCTCCTTCATCCTATCAATCCAAGACTTTATTTTTATTCTGTAGGAAGAGTGATATGCCCTAGGCACATGAACACCATATAGCACTTAGTAGGGGACTTGTTCTCAAGCATGTATGCCCACTTCAATGCTCCTATAGTGTAATCTGTTACATCAATCTCATCAAATACCATCAAAAGCAAAAATACTCCCCATGGAAACCTATAATTGGGTATTCGATGGGTCTTATCCACATCCTCAATAATTTTGTGGCTAAAATACATTGCCCAATTATATTTCAATCCCTGAGTAACTTGGTGGGAAATTTAGAGTTGAGCCATGTCTACCTCCTTCCAATGATCAATTCCACTAATATTGGTCATGATGATCCACACCACAACTTAAAGGGTAGGATCCTATAGGTTCTTAATGTGCATGGCATGGAATTAATTTTGATACATCAGTGTTGTGGCTATATTTTGGACCTCATCAATGTTCCACAAGTCATGTACCACATCCAACCTTGAACACTGTAGCCCGGATACCTTGCTTATCCTCTCAAGTGTGATTTTCATACTATACTCGATAAATTAGAGATAGTCCTCATGGACTTGTGATGGTATGAAATTGATGGCATCCATGGGTTTTCCAAAGTAAGGCAGATTAAATAATTGGAATAACCCTACAACACCTAAGGTGTTGAATATCTTAATGTCATACACCAATTGGTTCTTGGTGTTCTAAAACTCAACTTGGTAGTCATTCTATAATTCAACCTCATTCCTACGTTGATCATGGTTTTAATAAAAAATAGTGCAAGTGGGTACCATGTGTTAGTGTATTGATTTTTCCCACTAGGTTTTGCCTACACAATCGTATGGCCATTCTATATTATTTAAGCTTCCTTAGGTTAATTATAAAGGGTCTATAAGATAATTATCTTTTATTTTAATTAATTATTTAGGAAAATTAGAGGCTTCCTTATGTTACCCTAATTTTATCTATATGTACCCCACTTTTCCTTTGGAAGGTTAATGAAGAATTCAATCACATCATTTTAGATTTCATAGCTTATTGCAAATATCGTGTGTTTTTTGAAGATCTCACATTGCCACACAGGATTCAATTTGATTACACAAAAATTATTTAGAGATCTTGGAAAACTCTTTCACTATGGAGACCTAATTCTCCATGCACAACATCATCTCAGGGTATTGCATTTCTTCAATCATCAGTGGTGGGGGTGGAGATGATTGTGTCTTCTTGGTTTATCACACCATACTAAATTTTTTTTGTGCACACTGTGCCTACTCTTCTAGTGTCTTTGCTCTAATTAATATAATTTCTCATCTAAATAATTCCTTTCCTCTAGTGTCACTAGTAATAGACTAGTCCTTAAGGCCTTCTTATTAGGCTACATCACCCTCTGAGGAGCCTGAAGATTGAGGCATGATCTTCTAACATTCCTAAAGGAATATGTGATTGTTGTCGATGACTTCAGCTTCTTGAGCTTAACTTCCCTCTAATGGTGGATTTCCCTTGCAACCTATAACCTATAGTCCTTCCTTATTATGGTTATGTCTCAAAATTAACCCTGTGTTTTGCTTGTGAAGATTAATGCTCAGCTCAATACCTGTGTCTAAACTTGTAATGCTTCATATATTTTTCTCTGGAATTGAACTTGCTCTCTTCACTCTTGGCTTTGGTATTTATTTATTCTTAGCTCTGTAATCTCAAATGTAAGAAAATGTAAAATGTAAAATAAACTAACTCACCTTTTTATATGCTTCAAGAGGTTAATCGCATTTACTATCCCTCTCCTTTCGTCAATCACTTCTCATCATAAATGCATTTAATGATATTATCTTGTCATGCTATTAACACATTTATCGCAACCACTATTCTTTCATATTAATGACATGTCCCATTTCATACCTTCCTTTGAATTAGAAGATAGTTATGTGCTACACTTTTCTTGGAGTGGAAGAAAATTGTTGTGTATTTTGAATTTTCAAATTATCTGATGGGATCACTCTATCCTTAGGCTATGTAGTTTACATTCCTTTAATAAATTGAATGCCTTAAACACCTTATGTACCCTAAGTACCTTGCATGCCATTAGTACCTTGCATGCCCTTAGTACCTTGTACACTATCTTTAACCAAGATGTCAGATATCTATCACCCCACACTAAAATTGAGTCATGTTTTGCCACAAAAGTAAAAGTAAGAACTTAAGCACAAATTGTTTAAAGAAAAGTTATGCGTAACAAAGGCAACACTTTTATTAAAAGAAAGAAATCCTAGACTAATGGAATAAGCCTTATTGTTTATAATTCATTAACTAATCAGAGGTGAAATACGACTAGAGTTGGATTCCATTGTAATGCCCAATAAGGAACTAGTCGTCCAACCTCTATAATTAACAATCACTAGTATGTCAAATGCTTTGAAAGACATGAGGACCATCCTAATGAATCTGAAGTTTTCTAAAATGGTGCATGAACTTGGAGTCGTATAACAAGACCATTCTAGGAGTAAAGGTTTTGTGTTTGATTGTCGATCATGCCATGCTTTATATTTGTGATTTTCCACATCCTGACTCTAATGAGTGAGAAAATAGGCTTTATCAAGCTATAACAAAGTATCTAGGCATGATTTCAAGGATAAATCCTCATCCAATTATACAATTCATGCTATACAAAGAGACAGTACCAAAAAATCAAATGGTAGGACTACCTCTTTACCATATACTAAATTGAATGGTGTGCTCTTGTTTAGGTGCTTATAGGTTATTCAATAAGCCCACAATACCACAAAAACTCTATCATCCAAATTAGTTCTACCAATATTACAATTTTTTTCAATGTTATGATAAGGATTTTATTGAAGGCTTCAGTAGTTCCATTGGCTTATGGATGATACAATGTTGTTTTGTGAGGAATAATCATGCATTTTGAAAGTAAAATGTGAATAGTTTAATTTAGGAAGTGGGTGCTATGATCACTAGTAAAACTTAGTGGGCATCCAAACCAAATTATGATATGTTCCCAAATGAAACATACAACAATAACAATAGTAAAATCCCTCATTGGCATAGCTTCAACCTAGCATGTGAGATAATCAATTCTTGTGATGATATACTAGGAACCTATTCATCTTCCAGCTGAAGTGATGGGGCCAACAAAATCAATAGCCTACTTTTCAAATAGTTCATGAGAGAGAATTGGTCATAGAGGCATGGCATCTCATCGATTTGGTTTCCCTACATGCTAATAAATGTCACACTTATTAACATATATCTTAGCATCTTGAAAGAGAGTAGGCCACCATAATATTACCAGTAGAACCTTGCACACGGTAGCCTCACCAACATAGTTTCCACCTATAATACCTTCATGAACTTATTGAAGTACCTTAGAATGCTCATGTTTTATAACATAGTGCTGAAGAATTTCATCATGATCAATCTTGTAAAGATCTCCTCCTATGAGTTGAAAGGATGCAACATGGACCACAAGTTGTTTCTTGGCCTTTGGAGTTAGACAGTTGGGCACTAAGCCAGTAGTTAAAAAGGTTGTAATATCTTCTAACTCCTCAGGTACATAAGTAACATAGAAGAATTGAACATCAGGGAAGTCATCTTCAATAGTGCATGGTGGCTCTCTAGAATCAATTTGAGATAGATGGTTAGGGCCACAATTATATTTTCTAGGTTTGACCATGAATGAGAATTGAAACTCTTAAAATAATACTATCCAATAATAGATTCATCCATGTAACACATGCTTGTTTACTAGGTATTTTAAAACCTCATGATCTATATAGAATACAAATGGAGTAACCAATAAGTATTGTCAAAATTTTTACAGAGCACAAATCATTGATAATGCTTTGCACTTTGTGGTGGTGTAATTCTTCTCAAATGGAGTGAGTTTCCTACTAGCAAAGTAGATTGGGTGACCAAGGTGACCATTACTTGGTTGCGTAAGGATTACACCAACTGTCATTCCATATGCATCAACATAGACATGTAATGGTCTTGTTCAATCAAAAAATTGGAGGATTGGAGTGGTAACTAGTTTGTCTTTTAAAGTCTTAAAAGATTTTTTTGGAAGAGTAAGTCTAAATGAAGTGCTCATTATGTTTTAAGAGTTATCCAGAGGCACAAAAATCCCACAAATGAATTTTTGATAGTAACCTGTATGTCTTATAAAGGTGAAAATTTCATGTTGAGACTTGGGTGCTAGGAGGCAAAGAATAATAGATACCTTTGTTAGGTCTACCAGAAGTCCATAATTACAAATAATGTGTCTTAGAAGAACACTAAAAGGTATAGCAAATAAACACTTATTTAGGTTTAATGATATCTGTAAGATGTGGTAATGTTCAAGCATGATCCATAGATTAGAGTAGTGGTCCTCGACCAAGCCATAGACTTCCCAATCATATAAGTATATATGAATAAAAATATGGATGAAATCCTTAAAAGCTTCAATGGTTATTCATGAGAACACAACTGGTGCATTATTTAATCCAAAGGGTATGATAGTGTATGTGAAGTATCCCAATTCAATGGAAAATATAGTCTCAGGTTGATCCTCTTCATTGATCTGGACCTGATGGTATCCTGAAAATCCATCTATGAAAGTATAGATCTCACACCCAACTACACCTTGAAGTATTTACTTTATGAATGGTGTTGGGAAGGGATCAGTGATGCAAGATGCATTAAGTACCCAATAATAAACACCAATTTTGATGCATACATTTTTATTTATACTAATCACCATGGGACTGACCCACTCAGATTCATCAATGGGGGTGATTACTCTAGTGCACAACATGTTAATTTCTTCCTTTATGCATGCCCATAAATTAGGATTCATCTTATATGGCCTTTTTCTGACTAGTCAAGCACCATCAACCAATTTAATATGCATCTTACCTAGGTATGGATGAACTCATTTCATCTCACTATAGCTTCTTGGAAAAACATCTTGATATTATTTTAATAACTTGAATATCTTTGAAATTTTAGTGTCGGTCTAGTAATTTCCTACACTAGCCATTTTTGGTTCTTGTTCCATGCCAATGTTACGTTAGACAATTTGAATTATCCCAGAGTAGGGGTGGTCTATATCAGCACCAATATTATGGATAAATCATGTGCCATAGTCCATAGGAACATCCAAATGATTTGATAAAGGGTCAAGTGGATTGGATCCTTCACCTTCATCTACCTGAAACACTAGCTTCTATTTTCCTAAACGTATCTCTTCCCATCGGTCTTGATCTAGGACTGGTTCTAGTGAACAAACAAGTTGTGTTGATGGTTCATTGAAGATAATTATAACTTATTTAGGTACATGATGGATATTTATCCGTTGATCTTCAATGGGACTCAGGTCACCAACAACTGCTTCATGTATGGCCTAGAGAGTGAGGTGAAAATCAATCCTTGGATAGGAATAAGATAGTGCCGAGTTCATGTTTTCCTTCAATAGATGCCAAAATTGGGTACCCATGTGTTGCTCTTTATGAATATATCATGCTTATTCCTAGGTGCATAAAGTTCCATAGAATGCATGTACCCATAATTACTCTGGTAAGTAAGACTCTTCATATCTCCACATTGACTTGCAGGCCTCTATATGGGGTTTAGGTTCTTATAATCTACTATAGCTAATTATTCCCTTGACTTTGTTATCATGATAGAACTAATGATTAAGGTAGATTGTACTTGATCCCACTAGATAAGTCACTCATGATGGTTTTACCACCATATTGTAGTTGTACCATCAATGAGGTGAACCAAGGATTGAATACAATCATTGTCAGTGTGATAAAATTCTTTAAGGCGTTGGACAAAGTTGTGGACCTCCATTTGGTCATGAAATCAAGGGGATACATCAAGTCTTTCTAAAGGTGAATCTATCATTAGTCTTCTCATGAATTGACTGGTAATAAGGTGAATAAACTTGTGGCACTTATGATACTGGTGTGGAGCATTCTCTCGATTACCAATAGCACTACACACTCTTCAAGTGAGGTCATAGTCACTGTGCACTCGACAATTACAGACATTGCTTATAGTATCAGAAAAAGACTGAGTGTAAATCCATCAGAGGATGCCATCAGGAGTAGGATCATGTTGTTGATCATCTTTGGTAGTGACATTATAGATGTGGTTTATATCTTCTTCCACATTAATATGATCTATGTATGGGGGGCTATGTGTTTGATCTAGGGAAATAACAACATGCTGGTCAACATTCTCAAAACTAATGTAGTGATTTTTAAAACTTAGATTTGTATTATTTTCATAACACCAAGGGCATCCCAATATAGCCAAAAATTTATCTACCTTAGCTAACTCAAGAACCTCAAAATCAACTTTGAAAGGTACTCCAAGTATATCAACCATTAAATTTTTTATGACAATAATTACTAAAGAATGAGTTTTATTAGCCATAAACAAGACATGTAGTGAAGGTTGTAGTGTTTGACTAGCCATTTTGCTTCTTGCATCCTTGGTGAGGATGTTAAATTCAACACTATTGTCAACTGGGATGTCCCAAATTACCCAACCATCGATGACAACACTCACTAGTATCTCTTTTATCTTTTAAAGTAGGAGGAATAGGGGTATCTTACCATCAAACATGCTTCAAATGATGATCCTCAATTTATCAAGTCACTTGAGGTTGAGTATCCATTGGTGATTATACCTAATTATTAATCCAAATTCTTAGTTGTGGGACATATCCTCATCTAGCATACACTTGCATAGCTCCTAAAAGTTATCTCGTGCCATATTTTGAGGCTCTACTACCTTGTGCATATCAACACATTATGTTACTTCTTGGTCTTTAAGAAATTGAAATTTTCCTTATATTTATTGTACTATTATCATAGTGTCCTAGAGCACATCCTTCTATTTCTGGGCATCAAGATACTTCCTCACCCAAGGCTCTTCACATTGTACCTTCTCAATGGGAGTAGAGGTAGACAAAGTTTGTCCTTCACTACATATAGTGATATTCACTTATTGAGCTGTTGGGGTGCGTGAACATGCACACCAATGTGGTTTCTCAATTCGAATCATATTGACACCCTTTTCATTTCTCTCCTTGGTGATGGCCATGTACAAATTAGGACATTCTTGCAACCAATGGTCCTTTTTACAAAAAGCATCATAGGGTAAACTAGATAATCTCTTTGACAGTGATTCAATGATCCATAATTGTAACATGTTCTTGGTGGGAAGAAACCAACTCCTCATCCTCATCCTCTACCTTGACCATGATAGCCACCATTATCCTGATTGTTGGCCATAGAGGTTTGGCACATACCATGTGTACATGCTTCATGGATATTACTAATTAACTAGCAATCATTAGTGTCATGGGTGTAGGCATCACATATTTTACAATAGTCAGAGACATTTTAATGTGTATTTCAATGTAAGAGAGGACAATAGCATATATCATGGTCCTCATGGTAGATTTCACATGATTGTTTCAGTATAACATAAATGTTCTTGCACGAGCAGTTACTTCAGATATGTCCTTTAGACTCACAATCAGTGTACCAAAGACCACTACAAGTATCATGTGCATTATTTTTAGTTAGTTTTTAAAGATACGATGCCATTGAATCTATTTGGGATTCTATGAAGGGACTTATCTTAGTGTCAATACTACCAACAACTTCAACATAGAGGGCAGCTTGTAAAGCTTTGTGCAGGATAGTATAGGTCTTCTGGGATAGTGTTCATTGAAAGGGAAGTAACAAACCTCCCATGAACCACTGAGTATGCTAAGAAACATTGGTTTAAAATTATAGCTTTGAGAACAATGTTTTGAACCTTGCATCATATTCACGTACACTTTTAGCAAGTTCCTACTTTATATCCTTTAGCACAACTATACTTTATTGTTCAAATTCAAGAATGTAAAATTATTGAAGGATTGACATTTTAAGTTGATTATATTCTAAAAGTGTAGTCATGAATTGGGTTGCCTTTTGCTCAAAAGAGGTGATGCCTTATACCCTCTAAATAATTTTGCACTTATGGATGTGTCTTGTAGTATTTTACACACCTTGATATTTACGTAGGTGAAGCATCATTTCATAATACACCATTGGAAACTAAGTTGCTTACATTGGTGGTTGTTAAGAACCTCTAGATCATGTCCCTTGAAGAGGGGGTCCACCACTTCTCATGCCACCTCCCAGTCTACCTCTAACACCTCCAACTGTAATGCCCATACTATGCGACATGGTAGTTGGTTGATTAATAATATTTGGGCCTATACTCTATCCACTCTAAAGGCCAAGTCCTCTAGGCATCCCAAATTGTGTCATGAAATTCCCTTGAAGAGAGAAAGAAAGTGTTAAGTCTGTATGAGTTACAATAGGCTGAGACAATATCCCTTAAAATATCAGTCTCTGATTCCATGCTATCTAATCCCAATTATGTATATGTAATTTTTTTGATTCAAAAACATGAGCATGCACTATGGTTGGGGATCTTGGTTGGTTCAAACTTGGTTCTTCAGTTTCTACTGTCTGACTAGTTTCTCTTTCATATGATAAAAATGACATGGGATGCAGTTTGAAAGTAATGGGGTCCTCCTTGTGTGTTTCCACATCCCTGTAGATCCTAATAACACTTCTTGAGTTCTCTTGGTCCCTTCCCATGCCAATTACTCCTATGATCCTTTGTTGATCTTCATCATATTTCCACTTTCGTAATGCCCGTTGACTGGCTACCATTTTGAACCTAAATCCTCTGACTAACTTTTCTCTACTCCCCTCCTAAATGTGTGGCTCATTAAAAGATGTATTTAGCTCTCCATTGGCATAGTCTCAATTCCATAGTTAATAAATAAATTCTTGATTTCTAATGAAAATTGTTTAATATAATAACCACATGGTTCTCTGAGGAATTGGAACTTGGCTTATTTAAGAGAAAAATAGGTAGTCACAACCTACTCTAGAATGTAGCTATTCAATACTCCTCTCCACTAGATGTTAACAACTCATGTCGATAGTGTTCAAAGTCATGCTAAAACTCTTTATCCTTCTAACATCCAAGACTATCTTCTTCCAAGGTTTTATGATTGTCCTTGAGCATATGTAGATAGCCAAGTGTGCAAATGAACTGGGATTTCAACAAATAAAGTTTCATATAAAGCACTATAGAGATTATATTCTACCCACTGACATGCAAAAAATCTAGGTTCAAGGTAAGGAACGATAAAATTATCCTCAACTCTAGTAATCCATTGGTCAATACTCTAAAGGGTGATATGCTCAAACATCTTCCATTACTGTGCAACAAGCACTATAGGTCCTAGAAATAGAACAAAAATGTCAAGTTTCTAAATTCTTAATAGTGCTTTAGGCACTGAAGTGTCGCCCCAATGAGCTAGTGAGTTGGCCCTTCATGCAAGACTATGGTCTTGCACACTCACCCAAATCATGCAGCTAGAGACTGGTTATTGTGGGTTATGTTTCATAGTAACATTATCTAGTTATATTCTTTAGGTTAAACATATATTTAATCAGAAGTTACATAGAATAAAATATAAACTACTTTTGTCCTTGTATTACAAAACTTAGCCACTATAATTATGTAGATTAATGCCATTGCAGTTCATATTTGTTACTTAGGAAAAGTAAAAGTTATTATAGATTTCATATTAATCACCAACAACAAGTGCTCTCCTTGAACCTAAAAATAATACACAACTACTAACTTAACTAGAACATGAACATCCAAATGATTATTATATCTGTAATTCATATATTATGCTTCAACAAATGTTATCCAAAAATCTATCATCAAAATGCTTTTATACAGGGGTATTTATACTTTTTTATCCCTGATCAAGTATCTACAACATAAATGATAAGAGTAATTGGCCAATGAAATCTCTACAAACTGACAGTTGTGGTAGTCTATTAACTAATTCCTCCTAAGGACCTAGGCCTTTGTGCCCCTATATACTCATTCTATGCTAGATCCTTACTACCATTTGTCTCTCTCTTTGTGGGCCAGTAAAAAACTCCCAATGGATAAGGTTTGGGTGACCCTTGAGAATTGAACCTTAACCATCTCTTGCTTCCCATGCACTTCTCAAGTCTTCTACTACTATTCTGAGTCCTATGCTCTCAGGTTCCTCATGGTTAATTCTCCTCTTTGATTGGGTCCTCTCACATTGGTGCTTTCATACCCTTATCCTATCATGCCCTACAAGTTCTACACCATGGTGCTATTTCACCATTTGAGTTCTGTGCCATAATATTTCCATGCTATGCTCCTTCCATATGTGTCAATTCTGCGCTAATATATCAAAACACTTTGCCAAAATTTGGGGTCCAACACTTGTAAAGGGAGTATTATTTTGGCACCCTTATCCAACATCCATCTAGCCCCCAAGCCACAATAATCACATCAAGAATCAAGTCCATTTGCATCAAAATAGGGTTTCAAATGAGGATGATATGATCTTCTTAATAAACCCTTGGAAGAAATCTCTTACCAACTAGTCGTAACAAACATTATTGTGTAGTTGTGCACTGAGTATTTTGATGAAATAATCCAAAACCTGAGTGGTGTTGAGAAGATGAATATTATGTGTATCACAAGATTCAATGCCATTATCTTAGTCGATGTGCTAGGATTAGTATTTATATCCAAGGTTTGATCGATCATGAAGACATCAAAATATACCCAGACACTTTCACATTTGATAATCAGCAATTAGGGACATGTTAGGATTCTTTTCTCCATCATAATCAAACTCGTCCACTTTCTCACATCAAGGTCAAGATAGTCAACCCATTCGACATTTTTATCAAATCACCCATCTTTAATGAGTCAACCTTCGACCATCTTCCCATGTTTGATGAGCCTCACTTTGATGTTCCTCTCTATGAATGTCCACTTGTCTTTAATGAAGCTTTCTTCAATGAGCCCATATTTGAAGAACCCATCATCAAACAACAATCCATATTTAGTCCATCATAAAACATACCTCATTTTTGGGAATCCCTTATTCCCAAATCCTTCATTTCCAAATAGGAATTTAAATTTTTAATTGTTGACAACACAACCCAATAGAACCTCCATATGGAGAAATCACATTTAACATCATAATCATCATCAAAACCAATATCCACATTAGAGTCAAAACAACTATTTGTATTATATTTAACATTAGTATCCCAATCAAATTAGGATCTCGTGGCATCAACTACACACCTCCTATAGATCAATTTAAAGAAATCAATTATCCTTCCATGGTTTTTGAGGAAGTTTCATTTGGCATCAAAGGGAGTTCTCCTAGTAGCCTTTATGAGGATTGTGTAGCCTTTAAATCTTCCATCAATATCACCTATCCTTTTCACATCAGCCATTGTATTCCTTATCTTGACATCCAATCTCCCACATTTGTTGATTGGGTTTAAAAAATCACACATCATTGGAAGTATTCCATAATGACATATTAGTTGTAGAATTTATGGGGATCTAAAACAACATTTAGTTAGAAGAAAATCCCCCTAGTGAAACCTTGTTTGAGGTGCTATGGGACCATAAAGATAAAACTATTAGAAGTATAGAAGAACATTTCCCTAATGAAACCTTTTTTGAGGAACTAGAGTGGAATCAAAATAAAAAAATCTAGTCCCTTAGTGAAAACCTTTTTGAGGCACCAATAAATGAACAAATAATTTTTGCATTACTTGATGAAGGCATCATTTAATTCAATATCAGAACAATCGATAATCTAAAAATCATTCAGATTGTAGAAACTATCAAGCCTAAGGAGCATAAAAATATTATGGTCCTCCTGAGATAATTTTCAAAGGTATTTGACCCCCCAACATTTAAAATCATCTCGCATGGATCTCAATTGCTTCATCCAGAATAAAAAATGGTGTGTGTGATTGTTAGTCCCAATTTCCCTTCATGCTCATTTCCTTCATCTAAATCATATATCACACCATCAAATCATATCTTTCATTCAATGCTTATCATACTTTACCCTCCCTAGTGGATCTCTCTTTCATAGAGGCTACAAAGACACTTGTTTATAGGTTTGGAGGATGCATAATCAATATCAATGAAGATCACAACAATATCAATGAAGTCAACATTAGTAGTATGACCCTAGTAGAGAAGCTGTCTAGAATAGGTGTAGGCTAGATATAAAAAATGGTCAACACTATGCATCTCAAAATCCTCTAATGAGTTGAGATTCCTAAAAAAAAAAAAAAATCAAAAGAGAGAGAGAAATAATTTATCCAATGGTAAAAATCTTGCTTATGGCACTTGGGAAAGTACCCTGATGAAAATGAGATTTCTAGCATCATGTGTAAATAATCAGTTGTCTGTAAGTACCTTGACACTTGGGGGAAACACCATCTGCATTGACATCCATTTCATTCAATCCATTTTGGCCATCCAATACTATCTAAATCCTCATCCTTATCCCTCCTATCATGCCCATCTTTTCTTCCCATCTTGACCTTAATAAGGAAGTGGAATATGTTTTGAGCCCTATTTTGGAAAACATCTTGGTATATCCTCCAAGTAGCACTTTGACAACTGGACACTTGGTTCCCACATGTTATGGTCCTTGGGGACCCTAATCTATTCCTAGTCTCCTCATCATCATCCAAAATCATGCAACAACAACCTAAATTTTATCATTCATCGTGCATTAAATTTTCCATCTTGATGCTAGAACAAGTTTTCCCTTTGCTAATGGCCCCTTGTACATCCTTATTCTAAAAATATTAAAACATCATACAATTAAAAAAATCCAAAAAATGTCAAAAATTCCAATAATTCCTAAAAATAAAAAAAATATAAAACATTAGATAATCCAAAAATTCATACAAATTATAAAAGGGATGGAAATCTCCAAAAGAGATATCAAGCCACAAAATCCAAACATAATTATCATGTACTAAGTCCAGTTAGAAATCCTTGATCATTTAGATTCATCAATCAAGCTCTTTTTGGGATTTTTCATTCCCACATCCACCCTATTTGGGGCAAATCATCAATCCAAGCTCATAAATTTTGCCCTATTTAGGGAAAATCAAAGTGTGCAGCTTATTTCAGGATATTTTATTCCTAATGCAATCCCCTTGCAAGTATCCTTATTTGGGGGCACCATCCAAATATCAATATCATTGAGCCTTCACACATGGATTTTGACTTGATTAATGACAAGATGTTTTTTATTATTTTTCCTTTCAATTTTGTATGTGTTTGATTATTTGCTTGTTTGTTTATTTTTCATGTTTTAACTTGACACAATCTATTTACGTGTGACATTAGGTTCATCATATTTTTACCAAATCATGATGCCTTATGTCAAGCACTTTTACCTGAGTACATCAATCGAATTATGACCATAGTGCATCATGGTCTTTCATATTATGGTGCATTGTTGGCATTTGTCTATTGGATATGGGGTCGGTCCTTATGCATAGTATGACTGGGTTATCATGGTGTTTTATATCATAGTAGATACTATGATGTGGAACATCAAAAATCAAGTTACAAAATATATGTGGAGAAGCCCTAAGGCAACAGTTTTTCCCATTGAAAAAACATCTTTTCAAATAAAATCATCTCATCCCTCTATGATATTTGTCAACATCATATCAATATCTATTTCTCATCATTTTCCATCATATTCCTCCCTTTTTGGGAGAACTGCATGGGCATGGCATCCATTTAGACAATGTAGGTTGCGTTCAGTCACATTGAGTTTTTGAGGTCACCTTGGTCATTCTTATTTCCATTCCCATTCTTATTTAGTTTTCCATCATTTCTTATAACTAATTATTCATTGATTATTGCTAAGAATTCTTCTGTGAAGACTGAGCCAAGGGTTCCAGGATTCCATTTGCATTGGAGAACATACACTCTTCAATGTGTGCGATTCAGAGGCTGTGAAATATCAGCTAATCTATTGCCGATTTGAGAGATAGCTTCATACAGAAGTTTTCACAGAGGTTTACAAGTTTGGGAGATAACTTCACATAGAAGTTATCACAGGGATTTCAGGTATTTATTTTCATAAGTTTTTATTCAATAAGTTATACAAATAGAGATTTTCTGTATTAGTGCCATATTTCTTGAGATCTGGGATCCAACATAGAGGCTGCAGCATATTATCTTGCTTTTGTATAGAATCCGTACTGATCTGTGCAGGTCTGTACAGTTCTGCATCAAGTCATACAGAGCCATAGGCAACTCAGAGACCAACATCGACAGTTAAGAGACCGACATCGGTCTAATTCATATCAACGACAACAGAGCAGGTCGACCGACTAAGACCGACGTCAGTCGTATATCGATCGACGACGGCAATATAATCAACGTCGGTGACTGTGTGTTGACACAAAAAATTGAGCCATTCAAGAATTCAGGGTTTAGTTCCAGATTTGCACAAGACCAGGGTTTTAAGACTATATTTGTATTATTTCATAGGTGTGCAAAAGATCTTTATTGTAACCATTCAAAGTGAATAAGAAGATTAGAGTTTAGTTAATTGAGAGATTATACTGTGATTTATTTATTTATCTGAATTTATTCTGCAAAATCATATCTTTGTTCAGAGCTTTTTGTTAAAAATAGGAGACCCTAAGAAAGGGATATTACAGTGGTATCAGAGTTTTTGTCTTTGCTATATTCCCTATTGGACAGGGGATATTTCAGTGGTATCAGAGCCAAATTCCTGCCATCCTGTTGGGTAGATCAGAGCCAAATTCTTGCCATCCTGAGGGTTTAGAGATCAGAGCCAAAGTTCCTGCCAGCCTGATTGGGTTATTTCAGATTGAATTCGATTATTAGTATGGCTTTAACAGGAAACAAAGATTTGGAAGAAAGAATGCACAATGCAAAGAAGAAATTAGATAATCCATTTCAGCGAGCAGATGACATTCTAAAAACTTTGGGGGAGTTGGAAACTTATTTAGGCAAGGTTGATCAGTCAAATTCTTATGATATGCAAACATCGTTATCTCCAGTGTTTGGTTCCTTGGTGAAGCCCCGATTATTGAGACATCATGATGAGGTGGTAAGACTTGCATCTCTCTCTTGCATTAGTGAAATCATGAGGATAATAACTGGCTTTAATTTTTATGATGATCAGATTATGAGAGAGGTACTTCATGCCATGGTAAAAAGCTTCGAAAAGTTCGATGACATTAGAGACCCTCATTTCTCAAAGAGGGCAAGATTACTTGAAATATTTGCAAGGTATGGATTTGAAAACATTATGATGTTAGTAGGTTGTATTGGTGACATTCGCAGGATGTTTAACATATTTTGGAATATTTTGGATGAGTTTCATTCCAACGATGTATTAGCATCAATGCACTCTATCATGTTCACAATCTTGTTTGAGGAGGAGGATGAAATTTCTAAAATTTTGGCAGAAGATTTATGGTATGTCTGGACAAAAGAGGAAAATGTCTCACCTATAGCTGGTATGTGGTTAAAGAGTTTAATTGATAGGCCTAAGGATCGTAGTACTTTCCATATGACATGCAGAAACTTGAATGATGAATATGTTTTTGTAGATGCTGATGAGGAGCATGTTGTTGAGGCTGACACACATATTCAATATTTGGGAGTACCTGGTCCTGATGAGTTTGGGATACCAGTGGAGTCTAGTCTCTAGATTGATTTTTCTCACACAGATGATAGTGTGGTACCGTTGGTTGTGCCACCTTTACCGAGGGATTAGTTGTGGTGTGCAGGGGAGTATGTTGATGCTTCCTCATATAATTTTTACTGCACTGAATCATTCATGGAGTATTCGCTGGATAGTGCAGGTGTTCGTCTGGACTCGCATAAAGTGACAGAAGGTGTTCTCATCTGAGGTGCTAGTACTATTAGCAGATTGGGTGGGGAGATTATAGTGTTCCTTTCTACTATGCTACCTCATAGGGATGTTGAGGCAGGGTTTGTTGAGTGGGATGCACAGGGTCCTATCCACCCTATAGCTATTTAGAGTCAGAGATTGGAGCCAACTATTGATTCCCAGTTTGACAATAGTGAGCCAGTAGCGGAGTTTGGGGGTTCCTACCGACGTCATATGGTGGGGTATGCTCATTATTTTTATTTTGACCTAGAGTTAAAAGATTTGATTCCACAAAGGTGTAGATTGGCTCTAGATTCTTACCATCCATTATGGGATGGATTGGCAACATATTTTGTAGATGGAATTGATAGTTGTAAGTTACACAGCGTGCAGTATCGACACATCCAGGGCAGTTGTGATCTTGGAGTTTGGTTGAGTTGCATTCACAAATATGATTGTGGATTCCTCTTGGTTGTATTTTAGAGGATATTGCAAGAGCTGGCATTGATTGTCATCAGTATAGATCATAACTACATTTGGGATCCAGGTGGATTGAGTGGTTCATTGTTCTGCGATTGCTTGGGGACAAGCAATTTCAGGAGGGGTGGATTGTCATGTCCCCTTTTTAGGTGACATCGCTCAGAGTTGATGATTAGCCTATCATTCGACCCTTGTAGGCTGAGAGGATGGATAGAGGGTCTTGATGGAGCTTGGCTTGGCTTCGATTAGCAAAATTTCTACAGTTGGTTTTCATTCGGGCTCTTTCGAACACATTTGGCCTGAGCTCCTATTATTTAGGGATATTTGACATGTAGCAGAGTGCCCTTATTTTGGTATGGTCATGTGCAAAATCACTCTCTAATTCACCAGCTTCAGTCAATTCGAGGATTAGACATATATTGAGGGAGATATTAATATTTGATTGATTTAATCAAATATTAATTATTTAGCATATTTTAATTGAGAAACCCTAATTCTTAATTATGAAACCCTAATTAGGGAAAGTGCATCCTTTTGGAGGATATAAGGGTTTCTCATAGGAGGGAGGCAAATTATACATTGATTATTGATATTGATTATTGCTAAGAATTCTTCTGTGAAGACTGAGCCAAGGGTTCTAGGATTCCATTTGCATTGGAGAACGTCCACTCTTCAATGTGTGTGATTCATAGGCTATGAAATATCAGCTGATCTATTGCTGATTTGAGAGATAGCTTCATACAAAAGTTATCATAGAGGTTTATAGGTTTAGGAGATAACTTCACATAGAAGTTATCATAGGGATTTTAGGTATTTATTTTCATAAGTTTTTATTTAATAAATTATACAAATAGAGATTTTTTGTATTAGTGCCATATTTCTTGAGATCTAGTATCCAGCATAGAGGCCACAGCATATTATCTTGCTTCTGTATGAAATCTGTACCGATCCGTGCAAGTCTGTACAGTTTTGCATCAGGTCGTACAGAGTCACAGGCAACTCAGAGACCGACATCGGCAGTTAAGAGACTGACATCGGTCTAATTCATATCGACGACGGCAGAGCAGGTCGATCGATTGAGACCGACATCGGTCGTATATCGACTGACGATGGCAATATAACCGATGTCAGTGACTGTGTGTTGACACAAAAACTTGAGCCGTTCAAGAATTTAGGGTTTAGTTCCAGATTTGCAAAAGACCAGGGTTTTAAGACTATATTTGTATTATTTCATAGGTGTGCAAAAGATCTTTATTGTAACCATCTGAAGTGAATAAGAAGATCAAAGTTTAGTTAATTGAGAGATTATACTGTGATTTATTTATTTATCTGAATTTATTGTACAAAATCGTATCTTTATTCAGAGCTTTTTGTTAAAAATAGGAGACCCTAAGAAAGGGATATTACAGTGGTATCATAGTTTTTGTCTTTGCTATATTCCCTATTGGACAGGGGATATTTCAGCTGTAATATCCCTTGTCCAATAGGGAATATAAAAAAATAAAAGCTCTGATACCACTGTAATATCCCCTATCCAATAGGGAATATAGCAAAGACAAAAACTCTGATACCACTGTAATATCCCCAACCAATAAGGACTATAGAAAGACAAAAGCTCTGAATAAAGATATGATTTTGCAGAATAAATTCAAATAAACAAATAAACCACAATAAATCTCTTAACTGCCAAATCACTAATCTTATTATTCATCCAGATGATTACAAATGATATCCTCTGTCATGCATATAAAATAATATTCAAATACGGTCTTAAAAACCTGAGTATTCCACAAATTGGGAATAAAACTTGAATCTGGTACGTCTCGGCCTGCTGTGTCAAAAACATAGTCACCGACGTCGGTTATACTACCATCATCAGTCGACTGGGGTCGTTAACCTACTGACGTCTGTCATTGGTTGGCCGATGTCAGTCGCTGTGGATCTCTGCCTGTCGATGTCGATCTCTGTGTGAATTTGTATGGATCTATACGAACTTCGTATGGCCACCAATATAGCACACCCTGTTTGCTGGATCCTTGATCTCAAGATATATAGCTCTAGTATAGAAGATCTCTATCTGTATAATTTATTGAATCAAAAACCTAATAAAATAAATACCTAAAATACCTGTGATAACTTCTGTGTGAAGTTATCTCCCAAACCTGTAAACCTCTGTGATAACTTTTGTATGAAGCTATCTCTCAAATTGGCAATAGATCACCTGATATTTCATAGCCTCTGAATTGCACACACTGAAGAGTGGACATTCTCCAATGCAAAAGGAATCCTAGAACCCTTAGCTCAGTCTTCACAGAAGAATTCTTAGCAACAATCAATATCAATAATCAATGAATAATTCTCCAATTCTCTCCCATGAGAAACCCTTATACCCTCCAAAAAGATATGCTTGCCCTAATTAGGGTTTCTTAAATTAGAATTAGGGTTGCACAATTAAAATATGCTAAATAATTAATATTTAATTAAATCAATCAAATATTAATATCTCCTTCAATACATGTCCAATCGAGCCCAAACGAAAGCCAACTAGAAAAATTATGCTAAACGAAGCCAAGCCACTCTAACCATCCTATCAGCCTACGAGGGTCACATAATAGGCTAACCATCAACTCTGAACATGTCAACTAAAAAGGGGACATGACAATCCGCCCCTCCTGAAATTGCTTGCCCTCAAGCAATCGTTGAATGACAAACCAATCAATCCACCTGGATCCCAAATGTAGTCATGATCTCCACCGCTGTCAATCAATACAAACTCCATGCCATGTCCATCACAACTCTCATCTAATGGCATCACATCATCTCTAGTACTAAGATAAGAATCCCAACATCTCATCCATAAATGAAAGTCAACTGGCAACTCAAGTAAACTCCTTACCTGAATAATATCTGAATCTATAATGTGAATGCTAGACATACTCATATCATCATCAACCTATGACCCGACTGTAACAAAAAGCCAAGTCCCTGTCACATGTGCTATCTCCTGAACTGAACTCACCTCAAGACAAAGCTCGTCCACTTGTCTCTCCTGTGTTGGTGCCAATGTGCACTCAATAGCGCACTCTATCATGTCATGTCATATGAGCCTCTCCATCTGATGAAAAAACATATATTTGAAGCTGCTACCCCGTATTGCCTTAAGAATATGTGTCTTCCCATCAACATCAAAGCGAACCTTCATGTCCTTGAGATGAAGAGTAACTTCCTCAAATGAATGAAGCCACTTCATACCCAATACTAGGTCTATATCCCCCATGTTCACCACATAATAATTAGCCTTGAACTCATAGTTGTTCAAGCGCAATGGGAGGTCTCTAATCATATGCTCACACCTAAGAGTGTGACCATCGGCTAACTTAACCCTAATGCCTTCAAAATCTTCAATAGTGAGTCCACGCTTCTCCACAAATCTGGCATCTATAAAATTATGTGTGGCTCCTGTATCAAGAAGGGTGATGACCCTCTGTCCTGCCAAAACTCCACAGAGTCTGAATGATTCATCCGAATGAATGTTGGATAGGCGTGCCTCCTATATATGAAGATCTAAATCTACCTCTGCCTTAGGCTTTGAAGCCTCTACCTCCTCAGAACCATCCTGTTGTTCGAAATCCTCTGAATCTGAATCCTCATAATACGCCCACATCACATGATTTGCCTTGCCCTTAGGCCTCAAAGGACAATCGTGATTGGCATCATAGGGACCTATGCAATAGAAGCAAAGCTTCTTCCTATGTAGATCGTTAAGAGCCTCTCGATCTAAAGGTGGTGTTAGAATCATTCTTAACACCTGATTTATCTATGTTAAAATCTGGTCTCTCTCTATTATCGTTGAAGCACTTATGGTCCCTGGATGAAGAAGTACCTCCTGAGTTAGATTTACTAGATGGGGCTGCCATCTCCATACTACGCGCCTTATTCATAGCTATCTGTAATGAAGGAGGATCAAAGGCTTTGATCCAACCTCTCAGTGGTTATGTCAATCCCTCCATGAAGAGAACTACCAATCTACGCTCTGAAATATTTGGCACCATGACTACCAACCGCTGAAACTCACCAATGAAGGACTCCAAGTTACCTGTTTGTTTCAACTGTGCTAGATCTCGAAAGTAAACCTCAGGATCTTTCCTATCAAACTGCTCAACCAATCTATCCACAAAGTCCTGGTACTCTGTCACCTAGTTATGCTGAAATGTTACCATACCATGGTACCACCAATCATGTGCTACTCCATCCAAGTGCAAAGTGGCATATTTGATGGCCTCTATCTCTACCATTGGCCTCAATGCCAAAAATGTGTCAAGCTTATGAACCCAAGCTTGCGCTGTCATCTTGCCGCTGCCGTCAAAAGTAGTCAAAGAAAGCTTGTCAGTAGCCTTCTTCAGCTCACTGAGTTGACCTCTAGGCCTCCTATCCTGTCTAACCAATCTGTAGTGCTCTCTCCTCTGATTAAAAAAATGATCAAAGGACATCTTCTCCTGAATCTAAGGAGCTAATAAGTCCCACTCATCATTTGCAACCATGAGGGTATCTGCAAATAGGGAATCACTTGCCGCCTCCTCTGCTGGTGCTTCTTCTGGTTCATCCTATACAAATGTAGGCCATGTAGGTCTATCAACAGTCCTGGAATGGGTCCGCTGTGGTCTCTAATTAATAGTAGCACTCCTGTTATCTCCTTCTTCCCCATTCTGTCTAACAGGTGGGTTCATCCTCTCTACCATAGTAGTGAGTGCCTATATTGCCTGATTCATCTACTGCTGGCCTGTCATCATAACACGATAGAAATATTTGGTGTCCTAATCAACATCATACCTATGGCCCCTGGATGGGCTACCCTCACGTCTGTCACTCATGATGATCGGTGGCTGCTCTAACACCTGGGTACCTTCAAGCAAGGCTCTACTGCATGTGTTATACCTGTGTGGTCCCAACTCTTGTGGTTGCATAAGATCTATAAACCCTCAGGATGGCAGGATTTAGCTCTGATACCACTGTAATATCCCCTATCCAATAGGGAATATAGAAAAACAAAAGCTTTGATACCACTGTAATATCCCCTGTCCAATAGGAAATATAGCAAAGACAAAAGCTCTGATACCACTGTAATATCCCCAACCAATAGGGACTATAGAAAGACAAAAGCTCTGAACAAAGATATGATTTTGCAGAATAAATTCAAATAAATAAATAAACCACAGTAAATCTCTTAACTGCCAAATCACTAATCTTATTATTCATCCAGATGATTACAAATGATATCCTCTGTCATGCATATAAAATAATATTCAAATACGGTCTTAAAACCCTGAGTATTCCACAAACTGGGAATAAAACCTGAATCTAGTACGTCTCAGCCTGATGTGTCAAAAACACAGTCACCGACGTCGGTTATACTGCCGTCATCGGTCGACTGGGGTCGTTAACTTGGTGACGTCGGTGATAGGTCGGCCGATGTCGGTCGTTGTGGATCTCTGCCTGTCGATGTCGGTCTCTGTACGAATCTGTACAGACTTTGTACGGCTGCCAATATAACACACCCTGTTTGCTGGATCCCTGATCTCAAGATATATAGCTCTAATATAGAAGATCTCTATCTGTATAATTTATTGAATCAAAAACCTAATAAAATAAATACCTGAAATACCTGTGATAACTTTTGTGTGAAGTTATCTCTCAAACCTATAAACCTCTGTGATAACTTCTGTATGAAGCTATCTCTCAAATTGGCAATAGATTAGCTAATATTTCATAGCCTCTAAATCACACACACTGAAGAGTGGATGTTCTCCAATGCAAAAGGAATCCTGGAACCCTTGGCTCAGTCTTCACAGAAGAATTCTTAGCAACAATCAATATCAATAATCAATGAATAATTCTCCAATTCTCTCCCATGAGAAACCCTTATACCCTCCAAAAAGATATGCTTGCCCTAATTAAGGTTTCTTAAATTAGAATTAGGGTTGCACAATTAAAATATGCTAAATAATTAATATTTAATTAAATCAATCAAATATTAATATCTCCCTCAATACATGTTCGATCGAGCCCAAACGAAAGCCAACTGGAAAAATTCTGCTAAACGAAGCCAAGCCAATCTCCATCAAGACCCTCTAACCATCCTATCAGCCTACGAGGGTCACATAATAGGCTAACCATCAACTCTAAACATGTCAACTAAAAAGGGGACATGACATATGGCATCCATTTAGACAATGTAGGTTGCGTTCAGTCACATGGATTTTTTGAGGTCAGCTTGGTCATTCTTATTTCCATTCCCATTCTTATTTAGTTTTCCATCATTTCTTATAACTAATTATTCATGTCTAATCACATCATTATTCAATCATTATTACTTCATTTGGGGCATCCTCATGTGCCCAATTTTTTGTGTATTTTTCATTCTTTAAAAAATTGTTATACTATCATCACATACTTCTTTGTCAGCCTATCAACTTCCTATTATCCATTGATCATCCATAAATGTGATCATCTCATCCTTAATTCATGAAATTTGTTAAAACATTTATCTATGCTTGTAAATCAATTATTCAATAAACCATCCATCCAATCCAAGTATGTAACTTTCTAAGATATTTGATTCTCAAATCTGCCCTGCTCGAGGCAAATCAAAGTGTACAACTTATCTCAGGATGTATCCTTCCCAAATCTACCTTGCTTGGGGTAAATAAATCAATCATCCATCTAATCCAGGCTTGTAACTTTTTCCATGTTTAGGAAACAAGATATATTATTCGCCAATCCGCTTTGCTTGGTGCAAGTTAAGCCCACAACTTTATCGGGATATTTTCCCCACATTTGCCTTGCTTGGGGCAAACCAAAGTGTACAAATTCTTTTAGGATGTATCCTTCCCAACTCTAACTTGATTTGATAAAACTTAATCCATCATCATTGAAAATCTTTAAGTATAAGCATTAATTCAAATGGGTTAATCCCATCTATTCATCACAACATCCTTTTATCTTCTCACCTCTACCTCTCTTTTTCAATATCCCATCTACATCCTTCATCCCTACATTCCCTCTCTATGGGGCATCATCCATCATCATCTAGATTTTATCCACCTTTTTTTGGCTTCTTCTTTCTTTGAAAATCCATTACTCCACCTAGTGTCCATTTTAGGCAAAATGTAGACACTTAAAATCAGACACTTTGTGTTAATTCTAACTATCTACTAATTCTGTATTAACATCATCCCTAAATCTTAAATGTGTTCTCTATTCGCACTAACATTTCTAGCCTAACCCAACATTGTTCATCACCCCCTAGCCAATACCTTTGCCATAAGCACACCCAATCCCACAAAATTCAGATCACATCTTATTAGTTAATTAATCTAAATTAATTAACTAACCCTTAATAAAAAAAATCATAGTTTTTAAATATTTATATTGTTTAAAAATCAATAAAATCTAAATATCCTTACCTCACACCCCAAATCCCAAGGCAATCACACCTTAACCTATAAAAACCAATTTTAAATACATTGCTCCACATTCCCATGTAATCAACCTTTCTTCCAAAAGAAATCATCTTCATACCTCATTAGTAAATATCCTTAACACATCACAATCTCGCCCCACCATATTTACTCATCAACCTCCTTCATTTAATGGGGAGGACTCATTCTCCACCATTGATCTTTGATTAAGATCAATGGCTCACACTCATCATGAAATCCTATAAATTGAGAGTTCCCCCTCTCATTTAAAAAAGCCTAATTTGCCTAACAAAGTTATGCCAAAATTACCAAGGAAGCTTTCAAGGGGTTGCACTATCGGATTGCCCATGCATCTTCTATAATTTTTTTTCAACTACATATGAGCACATCACTCTTTTTAGCAAGGAGATCGCAAGGAAAGATATAGCGATTGTGTTTACTTGCTTGTTTATTTTCTTTCTTCTTAGTATTGATCAATCTAAGGATGTATGTCTAAGTTAGTGGTAGGATTTTAAATTGATTTGATTTTTGTACTAACCCAAAACTAACCTTCATAAGCATGTGTTACAACAACATATTTATGTCCCTTGTTTATGGTTTTTGGCATTGTTTGTTGTGACATTTTTATGTCCTTTGTATGTGGCTCCCTGACCTTATGTGTGACATTGTATGTTATTATGTGACTTTACTTGATTTATCTTATTGGTATTTTTGAGGTTGTGTAATACTTATGTTTGTGTGTGTGATCCTTATCACACACATCCCTTTTTGAATGTGCTATCATGATCTATATCATGCACTTTATTTTTGCATAGTATTATTTAGTTATTATATCAATGATAGTTACTGCTACGTGCCTAATTGATATATCTATTTTGACATAACACTTACATTCCCTGCATTACATATGTTACATACATGGCTTGATGACATACATTACTGTGATGCCATATTCTCTACATGTTAACATGATTCTACATGATAATATCTTTATACATGACATGATATAGTTAACTCTTTCTTTTGATACGATTAATTTGTAAGCTACATCCCTCATCTCAAAAGGGGGCATATTAGTGGGATTATCATAGAGACATAATCATCCAGGGCACAATATAAAATTCGTAGATTTCAAATTGGTTCAGATATTAGATGGGTTTAGATATAAGACAAACATTCACACATTGATATATATTTTGGGGGCATATGCCATGCATATGCACTCACTTTATAGAGACATGCATTACAAAGTATAGATTCGTATCCACTTAAGTGCATATGCCATGTAAGTACACATGGTTTACACAAATATAAATTATATATTTACACATACACATACATTTAAGATACATGTTCTCGGATTTAGCATATAGTATCACATAATTCTATATTAGTTGGCACAAATTCAATGGGGCGCGCCATTTTTCAGGCACATATACACTATATAAAATATTAGTTGACACCGATTGAGTGGGGGAATTATACTTGTTCATGCACATTTACATATTTTCAATGAGTACTAGTATAGTTGTTTATTTGTAAATGCAATTTGATGGCATCAAGTAGTGAACAACCTTGAATATTTAAGTCTATTTGCAATGGTTGTTTTTTGTTTTTTGAGGTACAATGCAATTGCGATTCAATGATGCTCAATGGCTTTGGAATTACTCATAGTGATCCCATTATGTAACTCTCACCTTACCATCTTGAGGTTCAAGATCAGAGCTAGAGTAGTTATTTGAGTTAGTGCAATTGAGGTTCAATGATGCTCAACGACCTTGGAATTACTCCTTACACATGAGGGTTAGGGAATTTATTTTTCCAAACCATGGGCTTGCATAGTTATAGAAAAATAGGGTTTGATCACCCCCAATTATCTAGTGGTTCAATATGAGGAACCATTCTCCAATGCTTGAACAAGGAAGCATCATCTCCAGTAAGTTATAGGGAAACATAGTTTCACCCACATACATGTGTATTCCTTCCTTTCTCTTAATTTTTTTAAAATTTTAAGTATATTTCATATTTCAAAATTTACTATATGGACATTGAATACTACATTTTCATTGCAGGTTTTTTGAAACAAACGTGCACATTTGGAGCCTTCTCCTAAAGATAAAATATTTTGTCCACATTCAAGTACATCTTTAAAATTTTACTCTAGTATTTGTATTTCATTTAAATATAGAATGAAGGAGAGGGGGGAGGGTGAGGTAAGGAGGTGGAGGGGCGGCTGGCGGGTAGAGTGGCATTTTTAGATACTAAATTATGGCATTAGACACTTGTAATGTATTTTTTGGCATACCTTCACCTTATATTACTTGTGCATATATGTATGACTCTAATTTGTCATTCTCTCACCCATGCATGCTATCTAATCCCTCCAAGTTGATGTTATTCACCTATAGGAAACCTATAGTCTATGTCAAACCAATTATCTTACTTAGACATATCCTAACGATCATATCAGTAATCCTATCTCATGGACAAAAATGTTAGATTTTTAAACATATCATCTAAATGGTTTTGTTTGAATCTAACCGTTGCATCTCTCGCCAAGTAACGATCAATTTTTAAAATCAAATAATTCATATGGATCAACCTATTTTCATAGCATGTCATTGGTGAAGGAAATTACCCAAATAGACATGGATAAAGACTAAATAATTTTTGGATTATTGATCATCTATAAGTCATCTAGTAACTATCAAACACACATCTATACAATATTTTACATTCAAAGGAACTACCCTATTTCTCTTTATTCACAAATCAATCACAAGGATTAAGTCTTAGCCAAAGTCTGAACCACCTCAAAGTCAAGTCAAAGTCCTCAGGGGAATAAATAAATTGAAAGTCACAAATGGTTAGCCGAAATGAAACTTTGTAATTTGTCCTAGTTTGAAGAATATGTTGTTCAATACAAAAAACTTGCATATGAGGCAAAAGCTCAAAATGTTGATCTTAAAAAAAGGCAATTTCTAAATTCTCTCCCCTACAATCTAGCAGAGTGTGTCACTACTTATATTGATCTTAAAGGCCTCAACTTGTCTGTAGTGACACTCACTTATGTCATTGACCATTCTCGCGAACAAATCATGCAGTTCATTACTTAAGTTCGTGCTACCCAAAAGCTCAACAAGCACCAAGCCTTTGATGCTATCAAAAAATTTCCTAAGACATATCCATTTGGTTTTAAACCATTTGTTCATAAACAAAAGTGCCAACGCCTTTCCTTTAAACGTTGTTCTTTCCCACAACCATTTCCTAAGTGTTGAAAGCTAGATCACATGTTGCATACATTGAACAAACCCAATTTCACATATACACCTAACGAGGAGAACTGCATGTGGTTTGATTTCCATCCTTACAGTATTGGATATGAAGGCACCATTCAACTAGTCATTGGGGATTGGTTGAGCACAACTTAGCCCACTATTTTTCCCATTTTGTAGGCTTAAAATACTATTGAAAAGGACATGGGGTTTTGAAGTGAAGGGGACTTATTTTTTAGTACTACATGTGAAAATAGACATTATTATCGTACACATGGACACATCAAAAGCATGCATAAAGATATGCAACAAAACATAAGGTTAAAATATGTAGGGACATAACCATACAATTCAAAACATACTGTCTAAATGGTATCGACCAGAGGCTGATGATACTATCTAAGCACAAGCAAAGATCCAAAACCTGATCTGAATGATTCATAGTCTAGCTTATCATCTTCCCTACAACCTATCACATGTCTTAGTCATTCTTAGAACAAGATGATAGGACCTAAGTTCCCCAAAGCTCTGACACAACTTGTCAGAATTAAGAGCACACATGATTACCTTTGTATAAGCAACTTAAGATTGCAGAAATAACGAGAAGAACAAATAACTATCAATGAGAAAACACACAGAATATGAGAGGCAACACATAATTGTATTCAACTCATTACAAAGGAAATTACAATAAAGAGATCACACTCTTCTTCCACCTCTGTGAGGCTTCCTCCTCAAGGGCTCCAAGTAATCTTCCCACCTGAGTAATCTTCTCTCATAGGTCACAACTAACACAAGCTGTTGTTCACCTCATTGTATGTCCAGTACAACCGAGTACGAACCGGTACTCCAAGTAGATCTCACCATGATCCTGCTCCTAATGTATTACTATCACCTTGATCTTGCTCCCCCGCCGATCCTATTCTGACCCTCGCATACACACATCCCTGCAGACCAACCTGATCTTACTTATCACATGTAGATCTCCACCATGATCCTACAACACCCTGCATATCAAACCTGATCTTACATACATGGGGAATCCTACTTGATTCCACCATGGGAAGAACTCTCCAAGTTCTACACTTGGGTTTTACAAGTTCAACACTTAACAATACAGCCCATGAGTCTATTACATAGATCTCATGCATACAATAATTTAGACAAGCGGCTCAAAGACTCGAACTGGTCTTTATCATGCAAACTACGCGTTCACTTAACTGACTATTCATCAACAGTAGTTCTGACCGCTACAGGCGACCGACGTCGGTCCCTGCCTGACTGGAGGTGACCAACGCCCGCCGATCTCCTGCCGATGTCAGTTTCCCTTGCACTGTCCCCTGACCGATGTCAGTTTTGGCCTGCCGACGCTGGCGACTATCAAGCTCCCAAAACCTCCCTATTTACCTTAGGTGAAGCTTTTAGCTCCACACCCTAACAATCTCCCACTTGGAGATAAACAGCTGCACCTGTACCTAAACCAGTACTCTGTCTAATCTGCATCTTGGCTTGTATTCCTCTTCAAGCTCCCACTTGAAGACAACCCACCACACTCCTTGTGGTGTTAATCCTGTGCTTGAATTTCTTCATTCTCAGCTTACCTTCTTTTGCCATTGCTATATTCCCACTCAATCAGAAACCCCTATGAGTAACCTGTAATCAACAACACTTAACAGATCTGGGCCATCTGTTAGTCAAACTCGCTCTGAGAACGTCCAACCTTGCTCTGATACCATTTGATAGGACCTAAGTTCCCCAAAGCTCTGACACAACTTGTCAGAATTAAGAGCACATATGATTACCTTTATATAAACAACTTAAGATTGCGGAAATAACCAGAAGAACAAATAACTATCAATGAGAAAACACATAGACTATGAGAGGCAACACATAATTGTATTCAACTCATTATAAAGGAAATTACAATAAAGAGATCACACTCTTCTTCCACCTTTGTGAGGCTTCCTCCTCAAGGGCTCCAAGTAATCTTCCCACCTGAGTAATCTTCTCTCATAGGTCACAACTAACAACTAACACAAGCTGTTGTTCACCTCATTGTACGTCCAGTACAACCGAGTACGAACCGGTACTCCAAGTAGATCTCACCATGATCCTGCTCCTGATGTATTGCTGTCACCTTGATCTTGCTCCCCCGCTGATCCTGTTCTGACCCTTGCATACACACATCCCTGCAGACCAACCTGATCTTACTTATCACATGTAAATCTCCACCATGATCCTGCAACACCTTGCATATCGAACCTGATCTTACATACATGGGGAATCCTACTTGATTCCACCATGGGAAGAACTCTCCAAGTTCTACACTTGGGTTCTACAAGTTCAACACTTAACAATACAACACATGAGTCTATTATATAGATCTCATGCATACAATAATTTAGACAAGCGGCTCAAAGACTCGAACTGGTCTTTATCATGCAAACTACGCGTTCACTTAACTGACTGTTCGTCAACAGCCGTTCTGACCACTACAGGTGACCGACGTCAGTCCCTGCTTGACTGGAGGTGACCGACGCCGGCCGATCTCCTGTCGATGCCGGATTCCCTTGCACTGTCCCCTGACCGACGTCGATTTTGGCATGCCGATGCCGGTGACTGTCAAGCTCCGAAAACCTCCCTGTTTGCCTTAGGTGAAGCTTTTAGCTCCACACCCTAACACAAGATAAAGCCAAGTATCTTAAATATTATTGTACTTTATATATTTAGTAAATTCAATAGTCAAATCAGTTACAACCTGTTATATTCAGATTTATGCTTAATTGTCATATATTACAATCTGAATTAATATTCTAATTTTATCATAATTATGGTTCACATACAAAATAGGGTAAATCATTGACAAACTCTCTTGCGTAAAGTTTTTCAAGTTTATTCAAACTATGAGAATAATTGCATGTGTCAACAGACTTGTATAAAACTTACCAACATAAAATTATAGGCATTCAAAAAATTGCATAAACCTAGATCTATCTAACTTTACTAATCTAACATATTTTTAGTTGATGTAGGATTACATGTGAACCTGGATGCTTCTACATCACTTGCACTGATTTGCATATTTAATCCATCTTCATCCATGTGGAGTGTGAGCATGGTCTTGTAATTGATTTCCTTTACCTTAGCAACTTCAAATTTGAAGAAGTGAAGAAGATCTACAACAATGATCTTCATCCATGTGGACGGAAGTAAAAATCTTGAGATTTTAACTTCTTGTAGACACAAGAATTTCATATCATAAAATACTAACAAGTATCCCTTACCATAAATTTTTGAGATATATTGGTAAGGCCTCACATATTCCAACAATATATTATCATTGGGAAACATCAAGGTTCAAGTTAGACTAATAATCCACTTAACCTAAAATAAAAAATCTATTAGACAAGTACATCTTTTGATTACCATGCATAAAGTCATTGAGTTGGAAAGTATGCCCATTTTTTGGAACTTAATCACCAATCTCGAGCATTGGTGATCGAATACAAGAATGTCAAAAAATTATTTTACGATCAAAGACCACTACTCTATCATTTGAGCCCAATTCTTTCACCTTTAAAATTGGTTGTGATGGTTTAGAAGCTTTAACTTGGATCTGAGAACTTGATAAAATCACCGTTGCTTGCGAGGTGTGGGAAATGGGCAGCACTACCTATGCAATGACTATGACCAACTACTTTCCATTTTCTAAAGAACCACTTGTAGGTTTGGACATTAGTCACTACTTTATTCGCTCCACACATTTTTTCGTTATTTTTTTTATTGGAGATCATATTCCACTCGTATGTTGACATAGTTGTGACTTTGTTCTCTTTAAGAGAGGTTTTCGTCAATACCAACACCCCTGAGTTAGCTATGAGAGGGCACTCACATATCATATGGTTTGTGGCTTGACACGAAAAGAAGATGTTCAACATGTTGATATACGTAACATGTTGTGAGATAGGTTTGTCTCCTATCTAAATATATATGGTTTCCTTGAGATCCTTGGAGAGGTTGACCTCTATACAAACTTGTCTCTACGGTCTGGCTACATATAACTTATTCTATTTGTGGCATATAAAATGATTTAAAGCTCTGATTAATCGATCGACGAAACCCCAAAGGGGCAAAGGAAGACCTAGAAACTCTATCCAAACTTTTATTTTTAAGTTTTGCTTATTTGGAGAGAACAAAATCCATAGACCAATGGAAAAAAAATGACTATGGTGTTTTTGGATAAGCCAAGGGCCATGGTTGGCAATGGCTTTGTGACGCTCAACATTCAAAAAATTAAATTCAAATTTTTTTTTGGTTAGGTTTTCAACACCCTCAAGCTTAACACGATGAAATTGTTGAGCATTATGCATCCATATCTTGAGCATACTCTCAGAGAAGATTTAATGAACAAATTACACAACTAAAGTAAAGTTTTCAAACCAATGATAAGTTTTATCCATATCAGGTCATTCTAAAACCACATTTGGTTAAGAGTTAGCTGGGAAGGATTGTTCATTACCTTTACAAAACATTTAGAACGAACTTCTTACCTCACATCAAAACCATTATTATATCTATTTAAAACTCCACCGAATACACGCACATCAAATAATATAATAGCTAAAGAGTTCAATATAATATACACGACTTACCACCTACAAAATAATGAACTAGTTAATGCAACATAATAAATGCAACTTAATCAAAAAAATTCTACTAAAAAATATTAATATAACAAAAATTCTAAAAAGACTAAACTTTAACAAAACAACATTCCAAAGATCTCCATCTATTAAATTTTTTAATTATTTATTATAAAATTAAAACATAAATCCTAAAAACAAATCATCAACCGTCAAATCTCACTTATCATAGAATGTAAATATTTTCTTCAATTTAAAAAAGACTACATAATAAAGTTTAATCCAAAGTTAATGTATTATCATTTAATTATTTTATTTTTACATAATCAATTGTTTAATTGTTGCAAATCATTTAGTATAATAAGACGCCTCATTATTAATACTTTCTTATGTTCTTATTTCCTAAGTTTTTTATTTTTTTCCTATTAAACCATAATATATGGTTTTTATTTTATAATATAATTAAATAATTTATTTTTCAATAATATTTTATAATTGAAAATTATGATGATATTTTTTTTTGGGTTAAATTATTTAAATTAAAAAACGTTTTAATTCAAAAACTCTTTCTCATACTTTTTTCAAAAAAATTATACAATCTAAAATTTCATATAAACTTTCTTAAATTTATCATCTTTCTATTTTAAAATAAAAATTAATAAAATTAAAAAATCATTTAAAAATACACAAACAAATAAAAAATTATGTTCAATACAATTATAGAACACCCAATTATGAGTAAAGAGGAAATATATTATCTATCTATCCTAGATGGCACTTACAGCAGGAACAGCTGGATATAGCCTCAGACTCTCAGACAATGATGCATGAAGATAATGCAAATTTTCCAGTACTTCAGGGGTTAGACAGTGGGCAAAGGTGCTGATTTCAGTACACTCTGCATCCTCAACGACACTAATAATCTCTTGAACAATTTTGTCTTGTGCTTGTGGGTGCTTGCAGACTCCAGAGCATGTAGAGGAACCATGACAGTGTAAGAGCTGTTGTGTCTCTAGCAGCCATCATGCAGTTGAGAATAACATATCTTAGATATTTATCAGAAAACATTTCTGAACTCTCTTTGTCATTCAATGTAATATACCTAGACAACATATCTGGTTTCACCTGTGACCCAACCAAAAAAAAAAGGTTGTGACTAACAGGAAAAAAGTTTTAACTATGACCCAAAAGAAGAAGAAAAAAAGTTATGATCAACACACAGTTTAATGTGTCAAAAATGAATAAATTATGAAATTACATTTTCCTTTTCTGCAGAAAACACTTGCTGCCTTCTGATCTGAATGATGTTGTACATAAAATCATCCAATATTTTAATATTTTTCTTCAAGGTGGCCTCTGATCCAATGTTGAAAACCCTTTTGAGTTTCCAAAAGCTGCCAACATAACGCTGGAACATCATAGCATTTGCAACATCAAAAGCCTCTGCAAAAGAAGCCTCTGGCCCTGCCTTTGATTTTGTACTTGACAAGCTGTTGATGTCCACACCAAACACCACTTTGCAGATGGCATCAAAGGACGACCTCATGAACAGATCCTAGGAATTATTCAGTAGTTTATTTTCAGTAACAGTTGGGTAAAGGCAAATACAAACTAATCACTTACATTGACAGAGAAAACAAGTTTTGAAAAATTTGCAAAAACACCGAATTCCCAAAAGTCTTCATTAAGAATCTGATTAGACTACTGCTCAAGTAGCTATACAACATGACCAGAGAAGAGGGATACCAATCAATAACTCGTGATAAAGAAAGCATCACAATGATAACAACCAGTAGGCAACAGGAAAACATATTATTACAACTGCTGATGGATTAAGAAGTTGCAACTTGAAATGCCTTATCAATACAGGGATCCCCAAATTCTGTAATACTTATATTGATCCATGGAAGCCTAAAAACCCTTACATAATACCACCATGACTGAAACAACATCATTTTCAAGACTCTTAAAGCCAAATCCACGCTAGAGCAATTTGACAACCATGTTATTTCACAAATGCAGGATATCACAGATATAGGGTGCATCTCACCTGCATTTCAACACTCTTTTTGGCTCCACCAGCTTCTGCCAAAATGCTTGCAAGCTTCACTGCAATACTAGTGAAAACCACACAACTAAGGTCCATAAAAACCTTAGTAGAGAGCTCCAAACTAGCCAACTTTCTTTGCTGCCTCTATCTCTCTCCATCAACATTGAAAATACCATCCCCAAGAAGATCTTTCATAATCTCATAGCTAGACATTCCCTACCATAATCAAACCAATCCAATATCAAAATGAGCTCAAATCTCATATGACCCAACATAAAAATCATGCAATCTAACTACATTTTTCATAGAAATCATGTAATCTAATTACATTTTTCATAAAAATCATGCAATCTAACTTGAATGTAATTCGGATTGTAGAATATGACAATTAAGCATGAATCTGAATGTAAAATACTGAAACTGATTTGACCAATGGCATGTACTAAATATAGAAAGTACTAAAGAGAACAAGATACTTAGCTTTTATGATTCGTTGACTAATTGTGACTGACTTCTAACAGTGGAAAGCCCTGGGTAAAAGTTGCTTGGATCTAGAATTGAGTATTTGTTCACATAGGGTCACTAATGTAAAGTTGGGGCAATAACATCGACAAAAGTGACTATAGGCTAACATTGCTGCCCTGGGGCAGTTTGGCTCTCTATGATTGTACAGTCAACTACGCCTACTTGTATTACCTCTATATGTTCAATCCTAATCCCTAACTGTATGTGCAATTCTAGAAATCAGTGTCCTCCTCGAAACCCTAGGTCCTCTTGTGAAGGGTATAAAACAATTATTTTTTTTGGAAAGTGTAATAGGCTTAGCTAACCCCAATCATCCTCATTGATGATGGACTGTTGCCTACATATTCAATACTTTGAAGAGGGAAGTCAAGCCACCCATAGTTATTCCCCTTAATATGAATGTGCAATTGTGTTCCTTTGATATATGAATGCACCTAAAATCAAGCTTTCAGTACTTGACAATATTCGCTCTTGACTTGGCTTAGTGTGCTTTAGACTTGGCTAATGACTGATCCTAGTGATTGATTTACAATTTGAGAAAATAGGAAATCTTTCCTCAATGTGCAGTAGCATATAGATATTTGATAGATAAGTTTCAAGTGAGTACCAAGTATGAGTTTGATTTGTATTTATAGAAGTCCATTTGGATAATTTCTCACACCACCGACAAGATAGGCAAATGGGCTGACTCATAGGAATGATTTATATTTGAAAAATAGTTGTTGGTCGGTGTGGGACAATAATGTCACCCTTCAGACAGTTTCATCGACGAAATCATCTGAGTCTAATGTTAGTGTCTAAGAGACAAGAATTGGGGATTTGATGATCTGGGGATTTCTAAGTAAGATATTTAACTTGTTTGATACGTACCGAGAGATTCTTGTAGGTTACTAATAGTGAAACAAAAAGGTCAAACTCATAACAAGCATGTGGATGTGAGAGGATGGCGAATAAGAGGCATATATGTGCGTACAAGTCATGTATGGTGAAATTAGGTCAAAAGTGACATTGTCAAGTATCTAATACTAGATTTTAGTATCTATAGCCCTCCCTTGATTCAATCATATTGAAGTCTCCACACAAAATCCAATTGGAATCTAGAAGAGTGTCTGCAATCCACTACCAAAACACTACCCTTTCAGTTGCATCATTAGAAGCGTAAATGTTGGCATTGTCGAGGGAGTGAACATCTAAATAAAAAAGAGTTTGCTCTAACTAATGTGACCCCAAATGAAAACATGGGGAGACAAATTGATGCAATAAGTGTCACCACTCCCCCACGTCCATTCTCATGATTGGACATCCGGAAAATAGCTCCCAATCAAATGGATCAAGTGGTGGACTAAAGTAAAAATATGGAGATTTTAACTTATTGCAAACACAAAATTTTCATATTATCAAAATATTGACAAGTATCCCTTACCACAATTTTATGTGATGTGTCAATAAGACCTTGCACATTCCAAGAGTGTAATATCATTGGGAAATATCAATGTTCATGTTGGACTGATCGCCCACCTCATTTAAATTATAAAAGCTACTAGATAAGTATGCCTTTTGAACACCGCACAAAGTCATTGAGCTAAAAAATATGTTGTTTTTATTGAATGTACTCTCATCCTCAAGTGTCGGTGACAGGCTGCAAGAGTGTCACACAATCATTTTGCAATCAAAGACCACTACTCTATTAGTTGAGGCTAATTCTTTCACCTCCAAAAGAGTCTATTACGGTTGTGGGGTTGTAACTTGGCTTTGAGAACTTGAGAAAATAGCCACCGCTTGCAGGGTGCAAGAAATGGGCAGTGTTGCCTGTGTAGCATCTAGGACTTGCTGCTTGTTGATTGCCAAATAACCACATATGCATTTGCACACAATAGCCACTACTTTATCTATGCCATGCACTTTCTAGTTTTTTTTTATTGGAGATTGTAGTCCACCCATCTACTGATGTAGTCATGACTCTATTCAACTCCAGAAAGGTTAAGGTCAGGACTAACGGTCATTACTTATCCATGAGAGGGCACTCACGCATTATATGGTATGTGGCTTGACATTGAAACCATGTGTTTGACATGTTGATATAAAACCCACATTATGAGATATGTTTGTCTTCTATCTAAATAGCTATGTTTTCCTTTAAATCCTTGAAGAGGTCAACCTCTACTACAAGTAGAATTTATTTTGTTCATGGCATATGAAATGACCTAAAGGTTTGGTTAATTGGTCGATGAAACCTCAAAGGGGTAGAGGAAGGCTTGGAAACTCTATCTAAATTGGTATTTTAAGCTTAGCTTGTTTGGAGATAACAAAATCCCTAGACCAATGGGAATAAACAACTAAGGTGCTTCGGATAAACCAAGGGCCATGGTTGACAATGGCTCTACAATGCTCACCATTCAAAAATTTAAATTAAAAAAATCTATAGTTAGGTTTTGAACACCCTCAAGCTTAACACCATGGAATTGCCAAGTATAATGTACATATGTTTTGAGCATACTCTCAGAAGGGATATGACCAACAAAATATGCAATCAAAGTAAAGTTTTCAATCCAATGATAAGTGTTATCAAATTCGAGACATTATAAAATTACATCTAGTAAAGAGTTAGCTGGGAGGGGTTGTTCGTTATTTCATGGAATACTTTTAGATTAAACTTCCTGAGTCTCTTCTGTACCATTGCTATTACTATTTAGAGCTCCACTGAATACCCTAGCATTAAATAATGTAGGGGCTGAAGAGTTGGGCACAATATAGACTGAGGAGTTGGGCATAATATAAACTGACTCATTGCCCAAGGGGTGGTGAAATAGTTGGTGTAGCACAATAAATGTGATTAAATCAAGAAATCCTTAAAAAAAAAAGCATTATAACAAAAAATCTAGAAAGGCTAAACCCTAGTACATGACATTCTAAGGATCTTTGTCTATTAATTTTTTAATTATGAATTAGAAAACTATATCATAACTCTTTGAAAACAGGTCACAAACCATCAAATTCTATGTCTCATGAATTGTGAATTTTTTTGTCAAATAACAAAAGCAGGTGCTGAGGAGCTTGGCATAATATAGACCCAAGGGGCAGTGAATTGGTTAGTGTAGCACAATAAATGTGTCTTAAGAAATCCTACCAAAAAAGAATCACAGTATGACAAAAAGGCTAGAAACGTTGAACCCTAACAGAACGACATTCCAAGGATTTTTGTCTATTAATTTTTTAATTATAACTTATCAAATTAAATTATAAATCTCTGAAAACCGGTCATAGACTATTAAATTCTAAAACTTATGGATTGTGAAAATTTTCTTCAATTATCAAAATAGTTACAGTGCAATTAATATAAATAATGGTAAAACATATGTGTACACCATCTCCTAAGATATAAGTGCACTACACTGATTTGAGATAAAATAAAAAATCAATTATTAACACACAAGAATTAAACAATTAATTATTTACCAAATAAATAAAATAAACAATACAATGCCTATGATTAATACTTTCCTCTATTCTTATGTCCTAAGTTTTTAATTTATGTTATTAAATTATTCTCCATGGTTCTTATTTCCTAAAATAATTAGGAATTTTATTTTTGAATAATATTATGGGATTAAATTTTATGATAATATCTATTTATCAGACTATTTAAATTGAAAAACATTTAAATTTAAATTAAAAAAAAATTGATTAAATAAATATCTTTCAAACCTTAAGTCAAAGGAATCCAACTCATACCAAAACCAATCCATTATAAAAATAAAAATAAATAAAGGTCCTGCCAAAAAAATCATCAAACCTGAAAAGTTAGCCTCACTAATGTAATTTCAACTGAATAAAATTATAAAATAACTTTTTTACAACACGAACATGCAACCATAAGGTCATGTGGTTGTTTGATCTTCATAAAGCTTACATTATTACAGGCTTGTTTTATTTCTTTCTCTACACATGAAGCCAATCATTCCAAGCAATGTACTCCACTAGGATAATAATGCAGTCTGCATCTTCTGCATTCTAATACCAATATTGCTTCTGAAACCTTCACAATCTACAATGCCTACTAATCAATCAATGCCCTACAACAAGCCTCACACCAATGCTACCAAAATAACTTAAAAAAATCCAATACAATTACAATCTTAGGCTGACATGCAGATTTAATCCATTTTCATCCATCTGGAGTGTGAGCATGGTCTTGTATCTGGTTTCCTTGGTCTCAACAGCTTCAAATTTGAAGAAACGAAGAAGAACTGCAGCAATGATCTTCATTTGCAGGTAGGCAAAATCCTTACCAATACAAGTCCTAAGTCCACCCTAAACCAAGCCAACAAAAATTAGACAGTATATTTATAATTAGTTATCATAGTAAAACATGTTCAAAAGTTTTTGATCAATATTTTAAATCACAATAATGATCCATCATTAATTAGAAAAATATATAAAAATTATAAATTATGATCTAAAATATCTATAAAAAATTATATCTCAAATTTTTAATAAAATCATATGCACAAATTTAAATTATATAAACAATCTAAAATTTTATACAATTTTTCTTACATTATCACTATATCTGTCCATTTTAAATTAAAATATTTAAAAAAAAAAAAAATCATTTAAAAATACACAAACAATTGTAAAGTTCTGATGAACCCTTTTATACTATCACCTCTATTTCTGTAGTAGGAAAGACTTCTACCTGAAATGCAGTAAACTTGAAGTGTGATTGGGTCCTAAAAACCCCATTCTCAATCCACCTTTCAGGCTTAAATTCCTTTGCATCATTGCCCCAAAGGAATGTCATCCTTCCCATAGCATATGGGACATAACTCACAAAATCTCCTTTATGAACTTTGAACCCATCGGCAAGAATGTCATCCTTAACCACATATTTTCCATCCTGCATCTCTCAATACAAGAATCATGGAGGTCAAAAACAGCAAAAATCAATGCAATTATAGTATACCCAATTTTGTCTGAAAATATTATCTAGCGATCTCTAGCAGAGACCAACTCCAAATACAGAAGAATCAATAAAATTATAGAACACGCAATTGTGACTAAGGAGGAAATGTGTTATCTATCTATCATAGAGGGCACTTACAACAGGAACAGCTGGATATAGCCTCAGAGTCTCAGACAATGATGCATGAAGATAATGCATTTTTTCCAGTACTTCAGGGGTTAGACAGTGGGCAAAGGTGCTGATTTCAGTACACTCTGCATCCTCAACCACACTAAAAATCTCTTGAACAATTTTATCTTGTACTTGTGGGTGCTTGCAGAGCATGTAGAGGAACCATGACAGTGTAAGAGCTGTTGTGTCTCTAGCAGCCATCATGAAGTTGAGAATAACATCTCTTAGATATTTATCAGAAAACATTTCTGAACTCTCTTTGTCACTTAATGTAATATACCTAGACAACATATCTGGTTTCACCTGTGACCCAACCAAAAAAAAAGTTGTGACTAACAGGAAAAAAGTTTTAACTATGACCCAAAAGAAGAGAAAAAAAAGTTATGATCAACACACAGTTTAATGTGTCAAAAATGAATAAATTAAGAACTTACATTTTCCTTTTCTGCAGAAAACACTTCCTGCCTTCTGATCTGAATGATATTGTACAGAAAATCATCCAATATTTTAATATTTTTCTTCAAGGTGGCCTCTGATCCAATGTTGAAAACCCTTTTGAGTTTCCAAAAGCTGCCAACATAACGCTGGAACATCATAGCATTTGCAACATCAAAAGCCTCTGCAAAAGAAGCCTCTGGCCCTGCCTTTGTTTTTGTACTTGACAAGCTGTTGATGTCCACACCAAACACCACTTTGCAGATGGCATCAAAGGACGACCTCATAAACAGATCCTAAGAATTATACAGTAGTTTCTTTTCAGTAACAGTTGGATAAAGGCAATTACACACTAATCACTTGCATTGACAGAGAAAACAAGTTTTGTAGAATTTGCAAAAGCACCGAATTCCCAAAAGTCTTCATTAAGAATCTGATAAGACTACTGCTCAAGTAGCTAGCTGCTAGACAACATGAACAGAGAAGAGGGATACCAATCAATAACTTGTGATAAAGAAAGCATCACAATGATAACAACCAGTAGGCAACAGGAAAACATTTTATTACAAATGATGATGGGTTGAGAAGTTGCAACTTGAAATGCCTTATCAATACAGAGATCCCCAAATTCTGATGTTGATCCATGGAAGCCTAAAAACCCTTACATAATACCACCATGACTGAAACAACATAATTTTCCAGACTCTTAAAGCCAAATCCACACTAGAGCAATTTGACAACCATGTTATTTCACAAATGCAGGATATTACAGATATAGGGTGCATCTCACCTGCATTTCCACACTCATTTTAGCTTCAGCAGCTTCTGCCAAAATGCTTGCAAGCTTCACTGCAATACTAGTGAAAACCACACAACTAAGGTCCATAAAAACCTTAGTAGAGAACTCCAAACTAGCCAACTTTCTCTGCTGCCTCCATTTCTCTCCATCAACATTGAAAATACCATCCCCGAGAAGATCTTTCATAATCTCATAGCTAGACATTCCCTACCATAATCAAACCAATCCAATAACAAAATGAGCTCAAATCTCATAAGACCCAACATAAAACCCATGCAATATAACTACATTTTTCATAATTCCATACAAAACCAACAATGCCTTGAGCTCAAATTTTATCAGGTTCAACATACAACATCATGCAATCTAACAGCAGTATCTATATCAATACAAAAAATATACCACTACTAGAATTAGCTAACCTTTACATAATTTGTGAAGTTGGTCTTGAGGATGTGCTCCACATTGATAGGATCTGTGGTGAAAACATAACTAAAAGTGGGATACATCACCCTGAAAGTCTTGTTTCTCTCAGCTTGCTCTGTATGATAGTCATGCAAACGTTCAAAATTCATGACATGGTTCAGCATTGTGCCCACCAAAGGTGGATATACACCATTGTTTATGACTTTTCTTAGAAATCCAACAAACCATGGAGAAAATGCTAGCAGGAGAATTGAGATAAACAATGTGTATATGCTCAAATCCATTGTGGGTATGGATTTGTTGTGCACACATTACTCGATCTTATAGTGCCTAAGCAAGCTGAGAGGGGACCATAAACCTTACGACCTTATGACTTAGTATTATAATAATCATAACCCTCGTGTATATCCACTTTCTTTTGTCGTAATGATGACTTCTACATAGAATGTTTTCTCTAATTAGCTTTGAATTCTTTTTTGGACTTGTGATTCCTTTTCTTCACATTGTTTTCAATAAAGAATATTACGGCACTATGCTCCTCTCATCATTTCATGTCAAGCTTTTTCAAAATTTTAATCATATGGTATAAATATTTGAAAGATTTTTTTTTAAATTATTATTATTTATGTTTTTTAAAATAAAGCTTATATTAATAATATAAAATTATTAAAATATTCAACAAAAAAAAGTAGGTGGTAAAGAGTACGTAACAATGTATATTAGGATAAGTTTAAGAATACAAAGCAATTAATGAAAGTTAAAAAGTAATACAATGTTATTGGTCGGGTAACATCAAGCAAGCAACCAAAAAAATAAAATAAAAATCAATTTTGGATGACCCATATTTACAAAAGGGCTTTTTTTGCCCTTTTTGTATGACCCTCTATTCAACACGATCAAGTCTCAGTGATAGCCATCAAACAAGTTATAACCATCGAAAGCCCAAATTAAAATTGAGAAACATCCGACTGCTGCTCCTCATTAGATTCAAAGGATTCAAACTCGTGATCTCTTAATTCCTCTCCCTGTGTCCTTATTCACAACTATCGATTTGAGAGAGGAATTTGCTTCAATCATTTCTCCAATAGCCTTTGTTTCCTCATCCTTCCCCGTACCATCTTTAGAATCCTTGACCTCGTTTGAAAGAGGATGCTCAAATGGTTCCCATCGTTTAAAATTACTAGTCTAGTCCTCTCTTTTTTTTTCAGTTTGTTTAAATGTGGACATACTTCTTGGAGATGCCTTCTTTGATGGCAAAAACAACATCTAAATGCAGTTTTTTCATAATCCGAGGTTTGGGACCCATGGAAATTATCATGGTTCAACTATATTCTATCAGGGAGCCCTTTGCTAAGGTCTATCTCTACATAGACACGAGCATAGATGAAAAGCCCTTATTTAGACTAGTCACTATCTATCTTCATGAATTTTCCGAGCATATTTCCAATAATTTCATAAATTAAAGGATGCCAAAAGAGAAGAGGAAAATTAGAGAGCCGAATCTAAACTAATATTTTGGACACTACTATAATTGTGAAATCAAAATCTAAAAATCAAGAAATAACAAAAAATCCACCTTTACCCCAAAACCAAAATGCCTCATTTAAAACTCTTTAATAATCAATAAAAAATGAACTATAAAAAACATTTTAAAACATAAATCAGTCACACAATCACTTTATTTTTAAGTTAAGTAATTTTTTTAATTTTATTCTGAACCATACATTTTTATATGCTAGATAATTTATTCCATTTTAATTCTCATGAATTACATAATAATTTTATTTTTATATTAAATATTTTTTTATATTTTACTTCTCATCAATACATTTTTATATGTTAGAGAATTTTTTCCATTCTAATTCTCATTCCCGTTAGATTCTTTTTATGACCCTTGAAAATTTTCAAAATGTTAAAGTTCTTAGTAATTTAGATTTTGATTCTTTTTATGACCATTGAAAACCTTCAAAGTGTTAAGTCCTTGGGGTTTTAGATTCTTTTTATGACCATAGAAAGCCTTTTAACGGATAACAAATTATTAAATGTGAAGGATTGATAAAGATTGATGGTGACAGTTGTACTTAAAGAAGATCTAGAAGTTTTGGACGATTATTTGCTTTCTTAATATATTTGTAATTTAAGGGAAGGGTAGATTTAAAGATAGTTTATTCCCATTCCCATCTCCATATGATGAATAATCATTTACACATAGGATTGGATTTCGGTCTAATGTTGAATATTTGAGTTTCTAGTCCCCACTAAAGAAATAGCTTTAGATATTTTTACTTGTGGTTTGGGTGTTGAGTGGGGTCTCTATGTAAATGACAAAAGGTTCCTTAGTAGGCTCTGAGTTCGATGTGGGGTGGGTATATTTAAATGATTTGTTTTTATTTTTATTTTTTTATTTTTAATTATTAATTATTAATGTGCATTTATTTTATATATATATATATATATATATATATATATATATATATATATATATATAAATAAATGCACATTAATAATTAATAATTAAAAATAAAAATAAAAACAAAATAAATGCACATTAATAATTAAAAATAAAAATAAAAACAAATCATTTATATATATATATATATATATATATATATAATAAATAAATGCACATTAATAATTAATAATAAAAAATAAAAAAAATAAAAATAAAAACAAATCATTTAAATATACCCACCCCACAAATATATAAAATTAATTTAAATTATATGTTATTAGAGTGTGTGTAAGTTTTTAATGTTTTTATTTTTTTTCACTATTTTTTTTTGTGTTTTAAATTTTGTATCAAAAATATCTGATTCTTTTGATATTGGTTTTAAGTGTTTTTGACATTTTTAAATTTTTTTTTCGGTTCATATTAATTCAAAATATATTTCTCTTCTTTGCTCTACATTATCATATATAATTGTTGGATGTCAGTTTGCTTGTTAATATGGTCTTTTTTGGTAAAAAGTGAGCTTTTGTTGTGTATTGTGGGTAAGTTGATAATTGAATCCATGACCACGACTATAGAGTCTTAACTTAAACTCAATTGTTTATAATTATGCAAGCATTATAGTTCATTTGTCATAAGATACACAAAGGAGATTATTAGCATTATATTGAGTGTCATAGACATTCAAAATAGATCAAGAAATCATTATAGCATTTATTATTATTATCTAAAGCTAACATTTTCTGGTAGAACACTTTTAGAACATACTTAGGGTTTTTATATTTCTGAAGTCATTTCTTTAATGTAATTTACTATTTTTTGACATTTTTTATATTATTGTTCCCACCCATAGGGGTTTCATAATTAAACAGAGTTTTATCTGTGCTAACTCTCAACATAAATCCCTAAGATCACTTTATTTTCCTTAAAGTCTTCAAATCACAGGGGTTATTGGAGTTACTCTAGAGAAAACAAGAATGTTTTGTTTTAGGTATATTGGTGTTGTTGGAGTTACTCTAGAGAAAAGAAGAATGTTTTGTTTTAGGTATATTGGTGTTGTAGCACACTATTTACAATGAGGAAATAAGAGACTAAACCCAAGTGAACCTAGCCATCAATTTGTTTAAACCTTGCATTTCACATACTTGAAGTGTTAGGCATAATTAGGGATCGCCTAAAGCATTATTGGCACTCTATATGCCATATCCTGATTAGATCCAAAATTTTGGGCAACTTTGATGATACTATAAGATGCACATTTTCAAGTTAAAACTTAGACAAAAGTTCTACAACGTTAACTTATTCAACATATGTATCAAACCCTATGTACTTTCCATATTTATTGGTTTAGAAATATTATTCAAGTATTATTATTATTGTATTATATGTGTTGTGATGCTCAATCAATTTATAATTCATTTATTTATGTTATGTTTATTTTTAGGGTAATTGCACAGAGATGGAGGCCTATGTTGACACTTTTTAAATTGAAAACAAAGATTCCTGAACTTGGATGATTTTTTATGCCTACATTAAGATTTTAAAAATTATTTAAGAAAAATAATTGTATCATTTTGACTATAGTTTTTAAATAAATAATATTTTTAAAATAGTGGAATTTAAATAGGTCTTGCTCTTTTGCCCCCACCATATTTTTTGAGCTTTTTTATGTATTTTTGGAAATCAATTTATGAAAAGTTAGAAGAAATCACATAATTTGATGTGATGTGTGTGTGTGTGTGTTTGATTTTATAACTAAACATAACTTAAACATAGATCATCAACTGATCTCCATGCCCCATTTTCATTTAAAAAAACATAAAAAACATTGTGTATAGAATGAAATCTAGTTTAATTATATATACATATACATATACATACACATACACACACACACACACACACACACACACACACACACACACACACACACATATGTATATACATACATACATATATATGTATACATATATATGTATACATATATATGTATACATATATATATATATATATATATATATATATATATATATATATATATATATACACACACACATACACATATACATATATATATATATATATATATATATATATATATATATATATATACACACACACACACACACACACACACACACACACATAAATATATAAATATATACATCATTCTAGTTTAATTATATATATATATATGAATATGATTGAACATGTCAAAAAATAATATTCAAATATTTGGAAAACATGTTCATAATTAGTATTTAAATATTAAATCCTAAACCATTTTTTAAACATTTACCTAAATTGTGATACTAGAGTATAATAAATTTAAGTGAATGGTAAAATGAATGCATAAGGAGATCTAACATATAATGGTTCAAAAGAGTAATTTTAATAGTTTCCCTAATCATCGAAAACATTAAACAAGAATTAAATTAAACTATGGAATAAGCAATGAAATTGAAAGGAAAGCAAAAGAAATGGAATTGTCACCCCTGATGATCAAATCTAGAATCTTGAAGTGAATTCGGACCATGCAAGTGCTAGAAAGGCTTTATGTCAAATATGGAGTTACAATTCATAGAGGACATAATCAACACCTATTTTGGAACCACCAAATAAGCCCAAGATAAATTTGGCCATTAAATGTGCCTTGTCTAGAATACTGACAAATATATTCTATAGCAGTGAATTTGTACCACACATTTTTTTGGGTTCTATATTTTTTGTGTGTTGCTTTACAGTTTAATGCCATATAACATTGTGATATCGCTTAGCTAAATTCATAGGTAGATTTTTTTGATTTGATCTCACTTATTTTATTGACCTAATTTACAAGAAAACACTTGAAAATAGAAGAGAAGATAGTTGCATTGGGAAACCTCAAGGAATTTGCAACTACATATCATGTATGTTGGAATTAGACCCCACACAATTCACTTAATTCAAGTGAGGGATTGACCTCCTCTTCCTAGGTGGAGATGTAATTATATGCACATTCACATATCCTTCTTTTGATACAAGATGAAAAATGAATCTTTGAAGCAAGTCCTCGAGCAGTGATAAAATCAATGGATTGTGTGCTTAGGTTTAAGTATCTTTATGATTATCAATTTAAAATTTCTTGATACTTGTTATTGAAATGACACTAGATGATTTGTATATGTAGACTTCTCATGTTTAAATTAATAACCTATTGGGATGCAAGCTAACCAAATAAAATGAAAAGGACTGACATACATTGATCCAACCATTGAAATGGCACGAGGAAGGGTAGAATGGACCACAAAAACATAGGGGACATATTCAACATGATATTGAATCCACGCAAGACATATTCCATGAGACTGTTGAATCCATCCTAGGGGAAGAAGGACCAGAGAATGAAGGATAAATAGAAAAAATAGGTGTATAGGCACAAAACAAAAAAAGGAGAAAAGCATAACATAAGACCACATAATTTCATAGAGAATAAGGAGAAGGATAAAAACACACAAAAGTGCCAAAAATACCCTAATTCAGACCAATTATCTATATGGAAAAAATAATACTAAAATTATCTCAATAATAAGCCTTGTACCAAAATAGGTGTCTATATTACTATAGAGAAAAATTATATTTGGAAAGAAGACTGACTCTACATGTTTGTTACATTTTCATAAAATAACCTAATGATACCCCTAATGATTTTCATGGTGGAAGGTAATTTTTGTTAGATGTGTATGAAACATGAATTATGTTGTGTATTGGCAGGTCCAATCCTTAGCCTTGAAAATCTGATTGATTTTCTAGTCTAAAGGCATGTTTTTCAAAATTAAATTTTAAATAGTGCATACATGTTTATTATGTTAAACTTAAGATTTGTGCCCATATCTCCCTTACCATTTTTTGCCCAACATTCACAATGGTGCAATTCTATTACATTGTAGAATCCTTAGTTTTTTCCTACTTGATTAACTTGACCTTGGATTTTTAGTATTTAGTGTGTATGTTGTTATTAGGCCTATTTTAGTGTTCCACACACAAAATTAGTTGTGATTGTAGATTTAAAGGTTGATTTATTGTTATTCACTCAATATTGGCTCAAAGTTGTCATTATTATGTGTTTTTTAGTAGTCAATAGACTAAATTTCACAAACCTTGAAGTCATAATTAAATGTGATCAGAGCTGCAATGAAGGTTGATTTGGGGATATGCACATTCATTTGACCATGATTTACAATTATTCAATGTTTATATCTTGTTAACAAATTGAAATTGATAAACTAATATCCAAAGAGGGTTGATTAGAATAGTGAAGGCCTATTTAGGGGCTTGCACATGTAATTTACCACCATTTATTATAATATTTTTTCATATGTCGTTATTAGTGTAGATACTAAAATATTGTATCAGGTCCTTAATAATGACAAATTTGACACACATTTACCATGCATGACTTGAGCACAAAAATGTAGTCCTAATTTGTCATTCTCTCACATCTACATGTTACCTTATGAGTTTTATACTTTCATTTTAATGTTACACACATACATGCACCTCACTGTGTATTTCAAACCAACATATTATCTTGCACAAATATGCACAAATGCTTAGTTCAGTCCACCTACACATGGATCGATAACATCATGTTTTTAGTATCATTGGTCAAAACTCCCCTGATCTAGTTGATATAAACCCTTTCCCAACAACAATTAATTTTTAAAATCAAATATTAATTTAGGTTCGATCCATATACATAACGTGTCAGTGGCATGAGAAATTACCTAATTCGACTCACACACACACACACACAAATCAAGGCCTCACTTAATGGGGAACTTGGCACTTATTTGGTACACATATATAAAGTATTATACATTAAGTAAAATTTCCTATTTTTCCAAAATTTTGAATCAATTAATAAGAGTAGTTACAATCCAAGTCTGACACATACCAAATCCAATTCAAGGCAAGCAATGCCAAACACAAAGCCAAATCATTAGCTGAATACATATAGTGAAGGAACATAATTACACAATCACACTGGGTGGGAAAAATATATGTGGCTTGATTTCCCTCAGAGTATCAATTATGTAATAAGTGGTCACTCATCAAACAAGGGTGATTGGGGTCAGCTCATACCATTACACTTTCCTAGTTTTTATAGTTTTATAATTATCACAAGCACACGTAGGGTTTCAAGATGAAGGAGGTTGATTTATAGATTTATATGCATCATCAGGGTTCAACATCACACATATAGATATTTTAGATATAGGCACATGTGTTCTTATGATCACAAACTCATCTTTTGATACAAATCACTACCAACCACTATAGGTCGATACTAAACTAGATCTACTGGAAGAGACCTTATGTAGATAGAAACATAGTTTCTAAACTAAATGAATCACATGCTTGCTTTAATCTATTTTTCACTACTAAAATATAGTCACAATATGATATTCAAACAAAAAAGCTAATTACTCATCCCTTTTTTGTACTTACTATATTTAACATACGCAACTTGTCAAATCATATAAATAAATTTTAGTATTTTACATTCAAATCTATGTTTGAATGCCATATTTATCAATCTAAATTATTTTACTTGTTTCTATCCTATTAGGGTTATAAAACCAAATCAAAGTTAAAAAAATGGTGAACTCATACACACATCAAACCGTGGAAAACCTTAAGTCTCTATTACAATTTCATCCTTCTAGATTTTAAAATTTAACTTTAGGGTTTTATGTTTGACCTAATTTTTTTATTATTATATAACAACACACATTACCTATGGCTATCAAGAGTTAGCATTATTGGTTAACACAAGTCATGAAGGTACTATTTTATAATTTTTATACATAGACAATGTATTTTATTTGGATCAATTATGTAAGAAAATGGGTTAAATAGATCAAAATTAAACACCACTACAAGGCTAAAATTAACAATGAAAAATCCCAAGCCTTCCTCAAATCCTATTATTGAAACATCCAATTTGACTTTTCTCTTGTTACCACTAGATGAAAAAGGGCATGCATGTCATTTTTTCCTCCTCCCCCTAGACCTCAAAGTTTTACTGGCTAACATCTTGCCCCCATTATTTTCCCATGAATTATTTTGGATTTCATGGTCCATATTGTCAACACTAGATGAGGTAGGGTGCGCCATAATATGTGGCATAAATAAGGTAGTCAACATGTTCCTCTTCAATCCCCTCTACCTTCAATGAAGTAATCTAATCAGCCCAAAGGGTATGAAATCATTGATCAACTAAAGAACACCCATGCTAAAACATTTATCTTGGATTTATTCAAGAGATCAAGGTTTACAAAGACATATTATATAAGGCATTGTAAGAAACAACTTCCTAGTAATAGAAAACTTACATCATTTACCTCTATTATGGATACATTCAAGGATAACAACAAATCCATCACCTTCGACAAGGGAAACTTACCTATGCAACACATAATATAGAAAAATATGCCATTATCCACTCAAGTCCAAGTGAGAGCTAATTTGGTCAAACATGTGCTGGTAGACAATGGTTTTGGATTGAATATCTATAACATTTCCTTTTACAACTATTGGGAATAATACTCATTACTATTAAAAAATCAAATGGAATTAGAAAAGGATATGCAAACACTATGCCAAATAATTGGAACCACATCATTAAATGTGAAACTAATCCCAAGACAATACCTATTACCTTGGATGTTATGCCTAAATAGTTACATTATAAATTTCTCTCACCCCTACATACATGTTATGGAAGCAATACCATCAATATTACTTAGATGTATCAAATCCATGCATGAACGCTATTCTTACATACAACTAACAAATGACGACGCTTTCAAATATTACAAGATGACTCAATGTATGAATGGGGACCAATCACAATCATAGTTTCAAGATCATACCTCCATCACAACCAATTCTAGTAGCTCAGATGCATACATATGAGGTGGGTGAAATAATTATTGAAAATATTAAGGAGCCAATAATAACATACAAAGCAACTTCACAACATGAACCATAAGTTAATACAGAGAAACCAAAACCTATTTTTGATATTCCCCTACTAGTGAATTCAGAATAGTAAGATGGCATAGTCATATACTATTATGATTGTGAGGACAAGGATACCAACATGGTGGATATGATAGATGGTAAAATACATAGTCTAAAATTCAATCCTTAAAATGAATATTTATCTCACAGTCTATTCAAACCTATTAGAGTTGGAGAATTTATCGAGATGATCCATATACAATAAAAAAGACAAATTAGATATTCAAGTGAAATAATTTGGGGGCAAAGGAAAAGAAATAATGAATATCATCATTATATTCAAAACAAAAACAATATTTTTAATACTATCTCACATCAAGCACAAGTGATATTGAAGTCAAACATGACTTGGCCAAGGAAGCAATCCTACATTTTAGTAAATAATGTGGAGATGCCAAATACTAAAGCACCAAGATCATTACAAGTAATGAGTTTTAAATATAGACCAAAAAAAATATTTCAAATATTAATTGATGATAATATCATCACATTACCATCTACCAAACATCGAGTTATGGGACATCTCTCACATCATGAAGGAAATCATATTGTGATTATCATTAAATCACAAGACATGACACAAATCATCGTGACACATTATAGAAAAGGATTCAATTATACAAAAATAAAGGAATTATTAAGGTAATACATAATCAACAGGAACCAATCACATCAATCTATACAAAGACAACATCTACAACTATAGTGAGCAAAAAATATCCCTAATAGGTGTCTTTGACCATTAAATCATATATAAAAGGTGATTATCAACACTAGATTCAAATTAATGAAGACCAACTTAAAAAATATATGTATTGTTTAATTATTATGACACTTGGGGATCAATATTAGATACTTATTCAATACAAATTGCGGAACATTCCTTGGACATATTATAATACCAATTTCTTGTGGTCCAAAGGTAGTTGATATATTTATATGGTTAACAACTTCTACCACCTAGTTAACTCTCACATTATGATTGGAATGGTTATACATTATGAAAGCTACAATGAATAAAATATTTTAATATATTTTATTCTCAAATGAATAAAAGATAATTAGGATTCAACACAATGGAAATGGTACTCATCAAAAGGCAAGGTACTCAATGATAATAATAAGAACATAGTACAGACAATAAGAGATAGTGGAAGAAAAGACAATGTGCTTACATAATTTAAAGGACAAGTCATGATATATTGAATTTTATCCTAATGAGGATGACCTATTCATATATTTTTGAAGAATAATTTAAAATATTTAAAAAATTAAAAAAATAATCAATGAAATACAAAAACATTCATAATATTAAAAAATAAAAAATCAAGACTTGAGCATAAAATAATTACTAGATTACACTATTTACACATGTTATTTATCACATGTTTGGTAGATGGCATATTATTTTCATACACACATGCATTTCATGGTATATGAGTGTTATGTAAGACATACATGTTACCCATGGGCATAAAGATGTTAGACTTTCCTCTACCCAGTGACCACACCAATATTGGGGGAATCTTATTTCATAGGTTTCATTAACACATGTTATATCTTTTTATAACCTTCCACCATGTTGAGCTATCTAGATTTCTTACACATGTATTGGTAGTTACTCATATCTTACACAATGCTACATAGATATGCTATTAACACTATGATGTGACATTGATACATTTGGATAGTATAGACTATTATTTACTTGTTTTATGCTTCATTAATATTGATACTCTCTTACATAATAGGCTAGTTTGTGTTTGTCCATTGTGTGTGGACCTTGGCCTTGTTTGATGTAACATATTAATGTCCCATATTTTCAAAATATTTATGTCACTTGCATGTGGCCCTTGACATTATTTTTTTAACATATTCATGTCCCTTGTATGCAAACCTTGGCCTTATGTGTGACACTAACTCTTGAGGTTATTGAGCTTGTTGTGATTATTGACATTGAGTGGTGCCATGATATATCTCATGCACCTTTACTATGCAATCTTATTCAATAATCCTTATACTATGTGCTTCATTGATACATCTATCTAAACATGACACTTATATTCCACATATGACATATATTATATGCATGTCTTGATTAACATATATATTACTATGGACATCCTCTTCCCCTTATGAAAACTTCCAACTGGAAGTCACTAAGGGTAAAAATTCCATTTAAAGTATGTTATAACAATCACTATGAATCAAAACATAAGAAATAATGGATGAAGATAATGGGGATATCGATATGTCTGTTATAAAAAATGGTGAATCCTAAAAGTCCATTGCAAAAAAGGTAAAGGAGCCCAAAAAATCTTGGGTTGAACTTGTTTTAGGCTTAGGGGATCCTAAGGCTACCATGGGCCAGAACCTTAAACTAGTAATGGAGGAAAATGAGGTTATTCTTGATATCCTAGATGCCATCTTGGAATGCACTAAAGTAGCCTTTGAAAACTCTCTTCTAGAAAGATTTATTGGATACATACCTTGAATTGATTATTTTCGAGACTGAGTCATAAGGAAATAGAAAGGTATGGGTCCAATTGAGGTTCTATCCATGGAAAAAAATTATTTCCTTATTTATTTTTCTTCTTTGGAGAGTTGTGTGAAGTCTCTAGAAGGCAGCCTGTGGTACTTCAAAAAATCCTTCCTATCCCTCAGGAAATGGAAGCCCAGACTTAATCTTCACTATGACTCCCCAATGGATATTCCTATGTGGATCTCTCTCCTCGAATTACAAATTGAATTATGGTAGGAGGATGTGTTTCTTGACATTGGTCATGCTATTGGTCAACCTATGTCAATTGACCCAATGACTAGGGCAAAAAGAAGATTGGTGGAAGCTACGATCAATGTGTATTCCCAGACTAATAGACTAGTCCTAAAAAATATCTAGCTCAAATCAAAATTTAGGAACTAGGCTCAATTTTTTTTTTGGAAAGAGATGGTCTCATTTGTAAAAGGTGTGATTCAGCTAGACATAATATCAATTGTTACCCAATGCTTCAAAAAATAGGTGGATATGGAAAAACATGTGAAGCCAACTGAAGGGGTTGGGGAACCCTTTGTGACCCCCAAAATAATCAACTCTTTTCTCATAATCCCTACATTATTAAAAGAATTTTTGACTTGTATGCATCCAATCAAGGGAAGTGTAACCTTGACTCTTCTAGGAGAAAAAAAGGAATCCAGGTTAGCGGTGGAGAAAAATTCTATAATGGGTTATTTGGATTTTAGTTATAGATTGGCAGAAAAACCCCCTGAGGGAATTATAAAGTGTCCTAGCTCAAATAAGATTGGTAGAGGGACCTCTCAATTTTTTTTTGAATCCTCCCTTCTTTCTCCTTCGTCCAAGGTGCCTCTCTCTTCAGCTGGGTGGAAGGCTTCTGATTATGCTAGAAGCCCCTCTTCGGATAAGAAGTCCTAGAATCCTAACGACTTCTTTTCCTAGTCTAAATTACCTTTTAGTCACATTATCTCTAGCAACATTTTTTCTCATCCTAGTGACCTCAATTATTCTGAACAACCCAAGGGACTCCCTCCTTCAAGAGATGAAAATTGGACTGAAGTTAAAACTTTAAAAAAGGAAAGGAAAAAAGTGGCCCCCAATGCCATAACTAAAGGGAATAAAGCTTAGATTAGCAGTGAGAAAGTCTCTATTCCTTTCAAATAAGGCCTTCAAGGGTCATATATGACCCTAAGATAGTTCAAACTAATGAGGTTCCAATGAATTCTGCCCAAAAAATTGGGGGCCTTTCTAGACCCTTAAGTTCCATGATGACTATTTAGAATTTGAATTGTTTAATCTTTACAAGGTGATTTAATTCCTTTTAAACACTTTTTGATAGTACATGAGTTGTTAATTTCAAATAACATAGGGAGTGATGTAGAGATTCTGTCCTTTTGATTGATTTGCCTTGAGATCAAGTGTTTGGCTATTGGAACATTTACTACGAGCATTATTCCTTCCTTAGCTTAATTAAATGCAAAAAACATTCCCTCATAAAAATGTAGTGGGTTGTAAATTTATGAGGTTTTCAATGTGTTTGAATTTCAAAATTCAAAATTCCACTAACCATTTTGAAAAGGAATGGATAGGAAAGTGGTTCAAAAGTTTTGAAAAGTGTTTCTTGTCCCTTGGAGAGAAGGAAATCATGGTGGGATTTTGTTCAAACACCAAGAAATATTAGGAGAGCTATGACATGTATCAATTGAAGGATCATAATTACAAGAACCTAATCCTGTACATGCTAATAGGTTCCTAATGAAGTTGAGGAAAAACATTGTAATTATCTAGTGGGAAAATTTGTTAGTGTCAAACACAACATGGAAGCCGTAAGGAATTACACCAAAAATAATTGGAAAGGAGTGAGATAATTTAAAATAATAGCTCTTACTAATGATTTTTTACTATTTTATTTTGTGTGTAGGTAAAGTTGTAAAATCCTAAATGGAAGCCCCTAGATAATGGGAAAGGCATACCTCATACTACAATAATGAAAACTTGGTTTTTTTATGACTTTAGGCCTGACTAGATTCCATTGTGGCTAGAACAACTTGGCCTCCCTCTCCCTTTTTGGGATGATATAATTCTAAGGAGCTTATCGAAGTTTCTTAGCACTTTGGTGAGCATGGAGTCTGACACCTGATCATGTAAAAGAATGAATGCAACAAGATTCTACATGCTAGTTCTAATAGATTAGTTGCTCCCTACTTAGTATAGCTAAGGTCCTCTTTGGGTTCTTAGAACCAGAGTATAGTGTTTGATAGAGAAAAGGAAATTTGTCTCTAATGCAAGAAATTTAGCCACTATATTGCTTCTTGTCTTGAGCACAATGGTGTTCAATATTGTTTCAATAATTCTAAATACCTCCACTCCCCTTAAAAATTTTGGGAACTCAATGGGGAAATCCTAAACCGCTCTCGTAAGGTTCTCTTGGAAAAAATTAGTGACTAGAATATTTTATAATCAATTTTGGATTCAGATTATTTGTGGTTTCTTTCATAGTCAGATTTGTTTTTTTTTGATTGGGTCCTTTTTCTTTAGTATCTCTAAATGTGTGACTTGGTATAATCCTTGATTGATCTTTAGTCCCTCTTTGCTTATCATCCTTTCTCTTTTTGGCTTTATTTCTAGGTCTATTTTTTCTTTTTAGGGAGACCTGAGCCTCTTGATGTTCCTGGGACTAGATTCCACACTAGTCAAAGGTGGGATTACCTTAATTTCAACATATGAATTACTATGATGAAATACTCTCCACATATTCATATGATTATACATGATGTTATATTTACATGTGACATGATATAGTTAACTCTTATTTTGAGATGAGTGACTTACATGATACATCCGTCATCTCAAAATGGGGGCATTAAACTGGGCTTATCATATATGCATAAGCCTCATGAATATAAAATTAGATAAAAGTATAGATTTTTAAAGATTGAGAATGGTTTAGATATTAGATGGTTCATGTCCTAGTAGACCTATTTGGCCAGCTAAGGAAGATGTTTCTTGGCATAGAAGGATGATGAGAGGGTAAATGGAGGGCCATAAACATATTTTTAACTGCTACATTAAGGCAATCATGCACATGTCATGGTCATTATGGAGGATTGGGTAGTTTTAGACCTTGTCAACATGTAAAAGGGAGAGGTAGGTTGTTTAATTATCTATGGAGGCCAACTAGACCACAATTCTACCTTTGTAACTATCAAAAGAAGAGGTGGGTGACTAAAATGGTGTGATCACACCTTGAATGAGGTCATCCAAGACTAAATTAGCTTGTATCCACCATACCTCTACGCCCAAGGGCTCATTGAAGACCATTAACCAACGAAGGAAATGCATGTGAGAGATTATGGAGCTATTACTAGTCCTTATTCATGGTTGTAACTAATGGTTGAGCATATGAGGATCATCATGGCCTCTCCTCCCCACTTATACACCACATTCCTCCTCTCTTTCTCTCAATTCTCTATAAAAGTAGCCTCTTTTGTCTTGTAATGTAATCCTTGGTGGAGTATGGCGAAGCTATGCCCTACCAAACACTTGTCTCTAAGTTTGAGTAATGAATAGATGATGTTTTTATCCTTCTCATATGATTTAAAATAATGAATCATGATTGTGGTTGATGAGTGTTAGTGGTATCAAGTATAATCCCTTAATTTATCCCATTTCCTTAACTGATTTCAGGTTGGTTTATCATCTTGGTAGGTCATATGATGTGTGTTCATGGCCTTGTATTGGCTGATTCATCAAGTGTCTCTTAGTAGACCTATTTATTACCCCCTCTTGGTCCTTTTTTGGATCTCACCTCCATATTGAAACACTCATGCTTAGAGGCCATTGCAATTAAGTGCATCAATTTAGCTTGTGTTCATGTTCATAGTGTAGGATAGGCAAGTGGATGATGTTTATATTGATACATCACCTCCCATAGCTTAGGTTTATTTTATGCAATATTTATATCCATTTTCATCAACAAGTCAGTAGGTTTAGAAATTGACCCTAGATGATGCATTAGGGGAGCTAGCCCCATAACCTAGAGGTTTAGTCCACCTACAAGTCACCCACAGCCTTGGAATAATTCCATGTTACCCCAAATTTGGAAAGGTCTGAATAATCTTCTCTTAGGGTGCAGTTTGGTGCTTAAGAAGAGGAACATCCTATATATGGTATTATTGGTATACTTATAGACACATATGTATAATGACATGTAGTTTATTTTGATCATAATGATATTTTTTATGATGATTCTATCAATACACCCTTGTTTATGTACACTTATTATGACTCACATCCTATACACAATATTATTGTGGATAATAGATCAAGTGATTTTTTTTACACTATGAAATTTCTTCTTTTTATTGGATACACACATAAGGATTTGATTTCTATGACTAAGATTGTGAAGGATTTGATGTATATAGGAAAAACCATCTTAAGAGCATTATGTTATTATTTATGGTAGGGCATACAACAATTAATACTTGGTTCTTAGTTTTTCCAATAGAAGGGCATTTTTCATGTTACTAGGACATCCATGGATATATAAGCTATGTGCAATACTATCTTTAGTACATCGATGTGTGAAGTATATCTATAGAAAATAAGTGGTTACAGTTATAAGAATTCTATATGAGTATCCTATTTAGATAGAGACATTTCTTCCAAAACCTCCCCCATAGCATGTTTTACAATTTGTAGATGTTCATTCTATGAAGGCAATTCAAAGACAAATAATTATTCTTCCTCAAATACCAGTGCTTCAACATCCATTAAATTATATGTCAATTCAAGTTCCACAATAGATATTATTTAAATCATCACATCCTAAATTATTTGTACACGACACTTTGTGTATTCCATAATGAAAACCATCATATACTCCTTATTTACACCATAGTTCATTAGTTACTATGGTTTCTTGATCTATGTAGTGTACACAAGATCATATGGCCTATGATAATAATGATAGATATGTTACAACATGTGATCACTTCATAGATTTAGATATAAATACATATGCTTTACTCTCACAGGATGGGTGAAATTTGTCTCCAGTGAACATCACATTGATGGGATCATTAATTCACATGAGCATATTTAAAAAATAAATAAAATATAAACAAATACTCAAAATTACAAAATAATTAAAATATTCATAAAATAAAAAAATTAGGACCTATCCATGACATGATTTACTAGTTACATGATTGATTTATGTTATTTATCATATATATTGTAGATTACGTATCAATTTATATTTGCATGTGCTTTTCATGGTATACATGAGTGGGATGCATGACATATAGGCTACACATGATATATGGACATACAAATGCAGGACATTCCTTACACCCAAGGGATACCTTTCTATATTGAGGGAATGCCTCCACTAGGGGAATATTGGTACATATTTACAGATATATATTTCTATGACCATTCAATTGGTCAAATGATCTACTTAGACTATTTATAAATGAATTTCTATTGTGTATGCACTCTTTAGGGTGATATATTCTATGGATATTATGTTGTGCTATATTCACTAATGACATATTTATTTGTTGACTATATTTTATTATGTTATGCATGTTGATGGTTATTTCTTTATGTAACCATTGATGTGTGTTTGCATTACAATTACATTGAGTAACTATTGATGTGGGTATATTGAGTCACTATTAATGGATATTACATTATGTGACCATTGATGTGTGTCATATTGAGTCACTATTAATGGATATTACATTATGTGACCATTGATGTATGTCATATTGAGTGATATCTTGCATGTTTATATGAGTGCTTTGATCATGTGTGTCAAGGATCCTCTGGTTCAATTCATGTCCATGTCATCTAGCTTAGGTTAGAGTCAAGTTAGAGTCGAGTCATGGCTTGAGTGTTCGTGTATGCGATGATCATGACATTGTCTCTCTATGAATTTTTAAATGAGTAATTTGGTTGAGATTAGGTACCCTCAATGGACTAGGAATTACTCCACGAGTCCAATATGTGGCTTCCACCTTTCATATTGGAGTTAAAAGATTGTTTACATGACTAGTGTAATTGAGGTTTGATTAAAATCAATGGCATTGACACTATTCTATGAGTCCAATATGTGGCTACCCATTTTAACCTATTGCATTAGGAAAAAATATAGTGTTGTTAAAGTTACAAAAAAAATAATGGTCCATACACTTTTTCGAAACTATTTGGAAGCTTTTCCATTTACCTAGATAGGAAGTGAACAAAACTAAAATCACCCTTCTCCATTGATTGGGTCAACTAGTGACCCATGACATCTCAATTTTTTTTAAATCATGAACCATCTTTATGAGTGAAATAATATTGTGTATATGCAAATGTAGTAATTTAAAAATATGTTTTAATTTCTCATTATGATTATAATTTCATTTGAACAAAAAATATGGACACTATGGAACATTGGGGTAATGAAATTTGGAAGTTCACAATTGCCAACACATGTTTACATTATATTTTTCCTATTAAACTAGTATTTATAGTCCCACTAAAATGCTAGATTAAAAGGGGGAATTTGTAGATACCTAAAATTGGTACAAGTATATTTTACATCATGATTTTATTTGAATTTACATATATAAGTCCTTGATTACGAATAAGGAACTTATTGGCACATTTGTATTGATATTTATACATATTCTGGACTTTGTTGGTCTTTGTGATACTTTGTTTATTACTTTTTGCTTCAATTACTATATCATGGGGATCACTGGTCTTGTTTTACTTAACTCTAAGTTTTCCTAATATTTTAGAAGATACAATCATTTACAAATGCTAACATTTGATGATAGTGACTGAAAATTATAGAAACGCCCTAAATATATTTTTGATATCTTTTGGGCATGATTCCATTTTAGACCTTTGGTTTTACACATATCATTGTTCTTGCATCAAATTTTATGTGACACTAGCTCCCTTATTCAAATCTGAGACCTTTATATATAAAAATCCCCCTGAAGGCAATTAGGGGCAAAAAATCATATTTCACATATAAATTGTACAATTCTTCTAGCTCATTATTTGTTATGAAATTTGAAATATTTTAAGGTTGAATTATATTATTCATGCTTGTATCAAGTTTGGACCTAGGTGAAATAACATCTAGATGTGCATCAACATGACTTGGTGCACACTCTAATTAAAGGGATAACTATGTGAGATTTGATCCATCTTCATAGTATCGTAAATGAAGACAACACTCATCTATTTGATGGGGATTAATTAAAGTCAATCCAACATAATATACTAACCCTTTTGTAATATTTTCTAATCAAAGGTGAAAGAGCTAAGGTTTCAACAAAGGAGAAAGAATGCAAGTTTACTTTTGTAGGTCTAAAGGTGAACAAACACAAAAAAAATAGTTATAAAAGTTTTTACCTTGGTTTAAGTGAATACAATCAATCTTATCTTCTTAAGATGAATCTATCAGACTTAGGCTGTATCGATTGCTTTTAACTATTACTAACTGATGGTTCAATCCTATACAGTTTTAATCGTTAATTATTTATTTAATCCCACACATAGTCAACATAAAGTACATCTGATGTAAATCAGCATAATTAGAATACATTCAATATAAAATGCATTTAATGGAAATAAAAAAAATTAGAATATATAATAGAATTAGAAATAACCTATGAGCTCTTTATCCTTTGATTGCTCTGTCCATTTTATATTTAACATGTGTAGTAAATGATTATTAACATTATGATGATGATGATGATGATAAACATTTTTATTATTATTAAGTTTTATTAATTGAAAATAAGGTAAAACAAGTGGAAGGGGCTATTGGCATCGGATGCAACCATGGAGATAGAGGAGTTTGTAAGAAAACATCCAAACTCACCAATTATTTTAAAATATGTGGAGCATCATTCATTATTGGAAGAAAAATAAGAATACAATAAAAATGTGTGGTATGCATGTATGGGAGAAGATGATCTCTAAGGTGAGAACTAATAAAAAAGTCATCATGGATGGAAAAAGTGAAATGTAAGGGAAGTCTAAGGAATAATTAAAAAAAAACTTTCTCATTCATGTATTTGGTTAGTAGTAGTATATGGCATGTTGGTTAGAGATTCCTTTTATGATGTATTAGTCTTGATTTCCATCCCATGCATCCTTCACTTGTTTTAAAACTCACAATCTAAAATTTTGTATTAGGAAGGTTTTCAAGATGTTACTTATACTATTACTATTATGCTTAACTTTGGAGTTTTTAATAGCTTTGAGGACAAATATCTTTAAGAGGAGGGAATGGTATTTACCTAGGAACAACACATTTTATAAGATGGTTTTTAGATTAGATTTAATATTTTTTTAATCAGTAAAAAAGGATTTGGGGACCTTCATCCCATTCATTGATCAAAAATATTTCTTAAAATAAGATATAATCTATTGAAGTAACAATCTCATCGGGGAACAATATGAATTTGTCTTCTTCCATATTAATCAAGTGTGGTGTGTTTTCATGATTCTTTTTGAAGATAGTGTCAAAAGAATCAATACATATCACTACATCTATTAGTATAGGTTTTATAATAAAAAAATGGTAAAAAATAAGACTATGTCATTGACACATTTATAGCATTTTCTGCCGTATTGGCTAGAAGACCTAAATTAACATTGGGAAATTGAGACATGCACACTATTTTCTTTATAAGAAGATGTAGTTCCTCCTCCTTACACTTTATTTTTTCCAAAGCCACTGAATTTTTTTTAGTTTAATATATACCCTCCACCCTACCAACCTCTAATGTCTCTTGCTTAGTTTTTTCTTTCCTTAGGGATATAAATAGAAATATGTGACAACATGTCCTAAAATATTATTGGGTATCTCTGTATACTAGTATAAGTATGTCCCATGAGACCTAGATTCATAAATTTTTAATTTATAATAAGACACTTATTGATTATCACAGATCTTCTGTAGCCTCTTTTCTAATTATTGAGAGGAATCATCTTTGAGCTATCAGAGTAGGAGGGTAAAATAGGATTTTTATTATTCTTTTTGGGTATCTCTTATGTAACAAGGTGATTTGGAAGAAAAAATAATAACATGAAGTAGTAGGATTTATTAAAATCAAAGCCTCTATAAATATAATTTTTATAAAACCCTGACATGCCATGACATTTTCATTTCCTATTTTGATCTACACAATAGTTCTGTCAATAAAGTTAAATAAAAATGGTAGATTTACAATTTTTCCATGGAAAAGATGAGAATGCAATTTAAAGTGGTAATAAAATATGACTAAAAACTTGCCCTCACAAGCAACATATTTCTAGATGTAAAGAGCTACAATGGGCCAAAGCTCTGGAAGCAAAGCATAAATGATGCCTTTGCCTATACCAATCACTTTTCTCTAAGGATAAATAATTATTCCTTGTAAAGAGAAAGTATATGTTTAATAAGGTACCATTTCTCTCCTTATAATGACAACCTTATGACCTTAGCAATGACTTCTTCAGAAACAATAATAACAATTCTCTTAAACTTCAAAACTCTTCCATCCCAACTTTGAGCAACATTCTTTGCCATTTTATCATTAGGCCCTAAAAATTTTCAAAAAATTCTAACCATATTCCCTTCATGAATAATCTTATACAATTTGATTTTTTTATTTGAATGACACATGGTATTTGGGCTATAACCAATTTAAGTAGCCTTTCATGGTGGAATAAAAGTGGTGGATCCCATCCTTCATAAGTTATATTCTAAAAACTCAAAAATCAAGGATAAATATCACATGAAGATCAACTTTCATGTAAAAATGGAAATCAAAACATCTAACAAACCCAATGAATATTATTTGATGTGAAAGTCCCCAACATATTTTCCATATATTAGTAAGTACCAAGTGAAAAGAAATCAAATCCAAATTAATCCTTCAAAATTATTCAATAACAAATTTTTTTAAACATGTCATACACACGCCATAAGAGTTTGATAAAAAGAAGTCAAAAGAAGCATGTGAGACATCCCATTGAATCACTTCCAAAAACACTTTTTAAGTAAAGAAGATAATAAGACAATTTAAAAAATCAACCAATTATTAGATTTCCATTTATCTATGATGAAAGTATATGAGATTGAATTAGTTATAACTTAACTGATTCCAACCAAACCACATAAATATGGGACAATGCTATAAAAAAATATGGGCACAATTTAAACGTCCATAGCTACTGAAGGGTTCCCACCCCAAGATTAATTTTTATAAAAAGAAGAAATAATTAAAGTAGAAAGGGAAAATGAAATTTCCCCATTTCCTTTCCCTTTAAATTTTCGTAGTATTTTTTCTTGGATTTGAATCCATTCTCAATTTATGAAACAAAGAGAATTCTAATTTCCTTGTTTAAACCATCCACAACAAAGTTATTAACCCTTTCATATTATTAACAAAATAAAATATTTGTAGTCCGAGATCATATTTTGTAGCAAGTCCAAAATGAATCAACATTTTTTAAAATTATTTTCTTAATAAATTGTTGCTCCAGATTAATTTTATTATTAATTTCAACAATACTGATTTTTATAGGTGAACAAATCTGCCCATACAATGTTTCTTACATTTTTGAAATATAATGACTACTGCATTTAATGAAGACAAAATAAAACATCTGGAGTTCGAGGTCATATTTTGTAGCAAGTCCAAAATGAATCAACATTTTTTAAAATTATTTTCTTAATAAATTGTTGTTCCAGATCAATCTTATTATTAATTTCAACAATACTAATTTTTATAGGTGAACAAATCTGCCCATACAATGTTTCTTACATTTTTGAAATATAATGACTACTGCATTTAATGAAGATACTTATTGCTATTACTTGGCCAATTTAGTGGTCATGTCAATTTTTTTCCACCATACCTAATAAAAACCTTTTTTCTTCTCAAGGGAAGGTTTTACCCTCTACAACTCATTTTGAAACAACCCAAGGAAGATCAAATGAAATATAATTTTTTAATAAGCATTTCATAAAATATATTTTGTAATAAATCCTTGCCATCAATTAGGATAGAGATAAATGAAAATAAAGGATCATTTGATTTTATTGTAATCTTTATTCTTACAAACCACAAGAATTTATTGTTAAATATATGGAATTTATGACACAAAATCTACCCAAAGAATTCTAAATTTGTTTTAAGGTTTTCAAATTCTAATATTCTACTATAAGTTCATATATCCTTACCCAATATTCAAATTCTTGCTCCTTAAACTTGTGTTTAAAATTATCTTCCCAAAGTTAGACTTGAATTGTACAAGATTCTAATTGCTAGTATTTAGAAGTAACGATGAGATCTCCATCTTCTGAAAGAAAGGAGACCATAAACTAATCATCTGGGAGATAGAGAAGAGTCTTCATGTCTAGCCCTTTCCAAATTTTATTGATCTAAATCTCAAAAGGGCCCTTTCAAAACTTACCATCCACTATTATAATTAAGGATTTTCAAGAAAACCTAATTCTTAACTTATCAAGATCTCATCATGTACCAAGATCTCTTTTGAATAGGAAAAAATATTCTAGTGAGAATAATACCTTGGAAAAATATTTGGAAATTTGGAAGTTGAAAGAGATTCAAAATAAGTCTCATGGATATATGACCCATTAGTATTTATATCATTCCATCATTCACTGAATATAGATGATGAGATTCCAACGGGTTGGACATAAAAGAGATACCTAAAACTAAGATGGAGTCTTAATTCTTAGTTGACCTCATCACTGAGTCCTCAGAAAAATCACTCTTAAAGGTTAAATAAAAACTATATTCCTTGAGATCAGAATCGAGATCCTGATTTAATGAAGACAAGATTGTTGGTTATCAAGAATAAGGCTATTATATATATTACCATTGTCTTCAATATCTACAACACTTTGAGCATCCTTAAAATTGGTCAATTTAATATTCAACTCCATTTTATTCCCTTTCCAAAATTCTCTTTGATCATGAGGATGTGTTTCTCAGAAAGCGAAAAGAACATATATGAGGTAATGTTTGATCATATAACTCCTCAAATTCAGTCCATAATTTTTGAAGTTATCCCCACTCTACACTAGAATATTTATTCATAGAAGGGAAATGATACTCAATTTTAATAAGCAGGTCACCCAAACATTTATTATCCTCTTGCATAAGGACCTGATTTATTTTCCATAGCCACTCCACATTAGTCTTATGCAACCAATCATTATATCCTAACCAAATATGATCGGTGTCATCGTTACCTAAAAATTAATTTTAAACCCCTCATCCTTGTAAAAATGACTGAAACTAAGGAAAACCTTCCTTTGAATTTTAGGTCTCAACCTCCTTCACCACCTTATCCTAAAAATCCTAAAAAAATTGTGAATCTACCTCATCCCCAACATACCCTAAATCTAATGATATCTAAAATCCACTTCAACGTGATATCCTTGAATATATGTTTCTCTTCACCATTTTCATAGATATTATCTAGATCCAAATCCTCTTCATCACCCCATGGCTCTAGCTTCCACCCCATTATGTCTCCCAATTAGTCTTAGTATTATTGTAAAGTTATGTTTAGAATATGTAAAGGGTTATATCATGAGTTAAGTATGGTTTATTGTGGGGTTAATATAAGGGATGTACAAATCCTAAATAATGTAAATTTTTACCTTTCAACTTCTAATACAAACACATATTTATTGTTAACACCTATGTTATAGACAAATTTTTAGGTGCAATCCATTTTTGGTTGAATAAGTGCCCCATTCTTTATATATCATTTATTTTACTCATATTAAATATAGTTCTATTTCTTATTATAATTTGGAATGTAATAACTAACCTTGGTGGTAAAATGAGGAAGGGAAGATAGCCTCATCCAACATGGTGGTAAGGGACCAAGGGACACCAACATCTAGTGGAACCATTGGCCAAGTGTTATGAGGTTGAGGAAAATCCAACAACCTCTAAGAAATTGGTTGCTCCATCTTCTCTTATGAACACTCATGAGGGTTTAGTTACCTATTATGTTAGGGAACTTAAATCATTGGACTCCTTGGTTGGGGCTCTCGATGGGGAGGTACCTTTAGAACCCTTCACCTTACTTTAGGTACCTTAGGTTGAAGCTTTTTTCAAACAAAGCAATTTCTAATTTATTATTTGGGCCTCTAGATTAGTGAACCCTTTGGAATATCACCTTCTAAAGGATCATGAATGCATGTCCTTGGATAAAATTTGGACTTAGGTCAAGAGAAAAAAAGAATAGGTAAAACTACATTCTTATACCATATGACTCTCAAGTGGAACAAAATCCTAGAGTGATTCTTTCAATTCTTTGTTGTTTTGTTTAGGGAATAATGTACCTATGTGGGTTTGGCTTGTTATGTTTTATGATATTTTCTTCCCAAGCCCCAATATAATCCCTCATTTTAAATTTAAAAATAATAATAGTACCATGTTGCGAGTCCTACAATTTGTAACTCATATGACTCACCCTTTCTCAATCAACCTTAAACAACACATTAAAATAGTTAGTAGTATGGATAATGTATTTAAACAAGCTCAATAAAATAACTTATTATAGTGTTTTAGGTGGAGATTTTTCAACGTTTACATGGTGCAATGAAATGATTTTAGTCTAACTAAAATTTTCAAGGGAGCAAAGCAAATTTGAATCCCTCGTACATCCCCATGGAAGCACATATTTTTTATCTGATAAGGTTAAAATGGGTTTTGAAAGGCCCTAAATCCTTTTACAAAGGAGTGAAAGATGAAACATTAATGGTCAAGTGGGATGCCTCTAATAGTGGAAACATAGTGGGTGGCAATAAGTAACACATCTAAAACTTCTGCCAAAAGTCAACCAAAGAACTTATCTTACTTTCTAAGGAAATTTACATGAAGCTTCTGCCAAATTTACCCAGGGGCCTAACCCCTTTTTCACTTGTCTTCTAAATTTCAGCACGAGGTCCCCCTATGAAGAGGGACGTACAGGAGGGCTAGGCAATTGATTTTCTTCCTTTTTTCCTTTTTTGGTCCTTAGACCACCCTTCCTTATTTTTAGTTGGTTGGGCTGGTGAAGAGTTTATAATTGGAACACAAGACTAGGTTTTATCTTCCATTGATGTACCATTGATAGTTTCAGCCCTAGGTAAGCCAATTTTTGGGTTATCCAGTGAGGAGGGAGCACCAACCAAGTTTAGAACTTTCCTTAGAGGGATTAAATCAACCAACAATTCTTTTTTAGAGTGACGAGGACTTTCAAGGTCTTCATTTGTAACATGATCTTTTGAAGAAGAGGAAAAATCCCTGCTCTTAGAAGAAATCCACTCTTCGTCTGCAATCAACATCATAAGGTTTTTGAGAATGAAGTATTTACACCAAGAAGAGTTTTTTTTTTAGGAGACTATAGTTTTTGGACAAATTTCTAGTGCCAAAGTAACTATGGCAGCGAAACAACAAGCCTTCAGAGTCAAGGGTTTGAGACTAGGTGTGGTATCCTACTTTCAAAGTGATTTTTTTAGAAAGATTCTTGGAGGTTTCTATAATCACCAAAATCCTAGCAAAAATGGCAAGAGAGATGTGGTTTCTATCTAGGTGCATTTGTAGAAACTCACCTAGTGATTTACCAATAGCCTTCAACTTGGATTCAGTCTAAAACTACAGTGGGAGATGGGGTAGGTGAACCTAGATGGGTTTTACATGCAAAGGTTCAATGAGGGGATTGAATTATAGGGACCATTGTTTCAAGAACAAGGGGTGGTGATTCAAGCTCCATGATTGGTTTTGAATCTTTTTCTTGTCCTCAGTACTGCGAAAATAATAAGAAAGAAGCTTTTTGCATAAGGATAAATCTCAAGTCTACCTAAAAGGAGGGGTTGATAATGATTTGAGATCAAAGCATGGATATCATGAAGTTTTGGCCAGTGATCCATGAATCTGTAGATGAATCCTTTGGCATAGAAGTATTCCTTCAATTTAATCACTTGCCTAGATTCTTCCTCATCAAAAATCACCACAAGGTCAGGAGATGCAAGAATAAGGGGTTTAGGGTTCACTCTAAAAGTTGACTTGTAGGAGACAACATCAGTGAAAGAGCTTGGATTTCATCTATCCACCTCCCCAAATTCAACCTCCATCTTAATTACATCCCAACCCTTGGAGGATAAGTGATTAGGGCTTCCACTCCTAGACTAAACTTGACTAATGGGAGAGGTGGTCAACCCTTTTTGTAGATTATAGAGGGAGCCTGAAACACCATTTGTCCCACCAGTAGGAAGACTAGACCAAAATTTGACCACCATACATCCTATATAGACTAGCTTGGGGGGAAAAAATTAACATCAATAGGGTTGGATACATCGAATTTGGGCAAGCACCATCAAAGCACATCTTCATCTCTATGAAAACTATCTCAATATTCATCATATTCTTGCTATATATGGTAATGTAAATCCTTTGGTTGTGTAGGACATTGTTTCCTCTATTTCTATTTCCACCAACATTCCTGCCCACACTATCAGAATTTTAGCTTCAATTGGTGTCTTCACTAAGTAAACCATAGTGGTTAATGTCGAATCCATCATAGAAAGTTGTTATGCATTCAACAAAGCCTCTGACATAGATTAACAAGTTTGAAATTTGATTGTATAATTTTGCAAAAGATCTAAAGAATTGGTAGACTGCATTTGCAATCAATATAAAAGGCATGCATATTTTTATTATCATTTCAAAATTTCAATGGCAATAATGTGATGTCTATATATCATATAATACCGAAGGGAACTTATCAAAATAACTCTTATTTTGATTTATTTTTTTAATTATCTATGTCGCTTAAAATTTAGATTTAGATTTTGTTGGTCATAAATTTTTAATTGTACTTCTCAGGTGTGTTTGAACTCCTTGGACAAGCTAGAATTAATCCAATTTTAATCCCTTCTAATCATGTCTTCATTGAATGTGGTCTGTTTGTTGATTGACTTGGAAGAGCTTAGTTAAATTATTGATTGTATGCATAAAAATAAGCTGACCCAAAATTAAGCATCATAATATATATGTAAAACACAATAATAATATTTAATCAACTACTCAATCAAATATGTAAAGAAATAGAGGGCTCTTCACTTTTTAAATTGTTATTGTAAGGGTTTTTGAATCATTTCCAAGTTTGTTATCATAATTTGAATTAATTGCATCAATAAATGGATGTTTAAACTTGTTTGCTTTCTAAATCTGAGCTCGGAATGGAACATTCTCTGAGCCATACAAAGAATCCTTATCAAGGGCCTTTACGCCTGTAATGCAAATATCAAATCTTGTTCGCTTGCTTTCAATCTTTTGCCTCCTCTTTTGAATCCATTTAGTTTAATTTTAGTATTTTTAAAATATAAAAAAAATGTAAGATTTAAATTGATAAGGGTTTGGTTTGGGAGTAGATAGCGTTAATGTTAGCCTATCTGATTTGTCAAGACTTCAAATGTAAACATGAATTATAAGTCAATAAACAAAATATATATATCAATAATAATACTAGAGAAATACTCTAAGAATATGTTAAGAAAAAACATTGAAATATTATGGAAAGAGTTGCAGTTCAATTGGTGAGGATGATGGTTGCTTATATCCATTCATCAAAGTACAAATCTTTTTAAATATCCGATATAGAAAGTCAAATAATTAAAATTAAAATTATATCTTAAATGATTTTAACAACATGAATGCCCCTTACTCATAACTATTTAACTGAAAAACTCATTAATTTAAATATATAATTAATATTATAAATTCATTATATATTTATTTCTAAATATAATTTAAAAAATATATTTAAAAACAAATTTCTAACCATTAGAAATCCCATAACATTTCAATAACACTATCTTTAAACCATTCATCCATAAATAAATATATACATATTTAAAAGCAAAATGCCGAATTAAATTTATTGATATGACACATTTTGAAAATAAAAATCCAGCACATAAGCCTAGGAAGTGTAATCCATTTGGAATCCAATTCTATGTGGATTATAGGCATTACTAACTATTAAAAGTCAAGTAAACTTTAGGAATTGCATTATAACCATATTTAAAAAGTTGGGTAATTTCTAGTAACCATACATCATAACAAGATTAAAGATATGTTTGAATAATATTAACATAACATTATTATATAGTGTGGGTTTCATACATAATAACGAGATTAAAAATATGTTTGAAGAATATTATGAATATAACATTATTATATAGTATGGGTTTTATATTATTTTATTATGATAAGATGTGGAACAAATATATGCATGACAACTAACTGCTATCATGTGAGAAAAATCGATGTTAAGTAGAAGCATGGGTTACTTATTGCTTTGTTTGCTTAAAGGTATTTATTTAATTAAATATTTATGGATTTATATTTTTATAATATAAATAGGTGTATATATTCAAAATTAAACATATTCAAATTAACAAATGATGATTCATAATTATCAATGCACATAATAAATAAAAAATTAAATTAATATAGGGTGGGGGCTCTAGCTTGGTTGGTTAAGTATTTTCGCTGTGGCTCTACTGGTCTCAAGTTCTAGTCTCCCCCCACCCCGTGGTACTGGTATTAGGCATGTCTAGCCAGCGCCGCTGGTCACATTAAAAAGTTACCAGGTTTTCTAAAAATAAATAAATTAATATTTAAAAAATATATATATATTAAATGTGTTATAGAATGTTATCTTGATGGAATGTTTAGGTTTTCATTTAGTATTATTTTATATATTTTAATGTGTTTGTTTATTTGTTGATTATTTATTTAAATTAAGTATGGTTAGTATATTTGTTAGAGTTGAGATGGTTTTTCTTTTTCTTTTAGCTATTTTTTAAAGTATTTTGGATATTTTTTTTTCGATTTTAATAATTTTTGTTTATTAGATTAATAGTGTTTTCGATGTTTTTACGTCTCTATTTTGAGTTTTATTAGATAAAAGTATTTTTATCATATTGTATCTACTTTTTTGCTTATAATTTTTGACTAAAAGAGGGGTAAATTTTTTATTAAAGACGGAACAAGAAACAAAGAGAATTACAAAGCTTTGTCCTGGTCCACAAGTTGGGCTAGCTTCTAGGATAAGTCCAAGGGCAGCATCATCTGATCCGAGATATTCCAAGGCAGCCCATGCTCGAAGGCCCACTTAGCCAGGCAATCCGCCACCCCCGTTCTACTCACGGGGAATATATATAAATGACACAGAATCCAAAGAGGCACAAAGCTAAAGAACCTGTTGCACCACCCCAACCAAATGCCAATCAATATTCTCAAAATCCCGTTTGTTCAACAAGTTAACAACCACCTGTGAGTCAGCCTCACAGATAATACTGTGCCAACCTAGTTGACAACATTGTTGCATGGCCTCCAAGATCGCCAAAGCTTCCATGAGGTTATTAGTATGGTAGCCCTTATGGAAATAAAATAGAAACTGAATATTGCCGAAGCTGTCACGCCACACCCTGCCAATACCCACTGGCCAAGGATTTCCCTGCGACGAGCCATCGGTGTTGATTTTGAGGATCCCAGCTGTAGGGGGAGACCAGTGCCCCATCTAATTGACAGGGTGCGAATGCTGCATGCGATCATGCACTGGAGAGAAACGACCAGAAGGGATGTCGCTGGGAGGAGCAAAGACAAAGCGTGAATAGATCGCAGCATCGCCTAGGTCCAAGCCAACAGTCACATCGCATTTAGCTTGGAGGGTTTCATGGAGAGAGTTAGTAATTCTCCCCCATAGGATCCTGAGCTCAAAATACACATCATGAAAAATTCTCCTATTCCTCTCTAGCCATATATGCCACAGGATAAAGGAAGGACCAATGTACTAAGCGACCTGCAGAAAAGAGGCCTTAGCAGGAGGGAGGCTCAAGCGATCCCAAAATTCAGACAGAGAAAAAATGTGCCAGCAAGAGCAACCCCATACACTCCACCAGAGGTGCCAAATCTGTTTGGCGAAAGGGCACTGAAAGAAAAGGTGAGAGATAGTCTCTTCACTACTGCGACATAAAACACATCTAGAGGGCCCTTGGAAGCCGCATTTACAGAGATTATCCCAAGTAAGACACCTATTGTAAACCAAAACCTAGAAGAAAAAATTACACTTAGGCTAGGAAAACCGATTCCACACCTTCTTCCCCCATGAGATCTCAACTTCTCCAAGGAGTTGCTTTGTCAATGAAAGGTATCCGAAAGAAACAACATACTTCCCCGAGGGATCACCTCCCCAAGCCAAGACATCACTCTCCTGCAAAGAACTGCATTCTCTAGAGGCCAAAATCTGGGATAGCTCCAACTGATCCCCCCAAGAGCCACCCAATGGCCAATCCGAAGAGTTCTTCCATCGGTAGCCCACCGCCGTGCCCAGACTGAAGGCCTCCTTATAGTGGTCCACTGTACTCCACCCAGTCGTGAGAAGAGAATCACAAAACACCTGCAAGTGTGGGTGAGAGGATAAGAGGGAGGGAGACCCATCCTAGGAGTCGCTCCAAAAGAGGACAGCCGATCCACTGTTGCAGATCCAAAAGAGGCTGCATTTCACCAATTGAGCTCCACGCTTGAGGGTATTCCAAACCATCGACCCTCTTCCCTCAAGAGGAAGTCTGGGAATATCCATAGGATCAACTCCTGGGTAATACTTATAAGATAGCATACGGGCCCATAGCTGATTTTGATTGGAGCACCAGTGCCAGTAAAGTTTGGCAACAAGAGCTTGACTGCACAAGATAGCAGAGCGCAACCCAAGGCCTCCTTCCTTTTTTGGCCGGCAAACAATATCCCAATTAAGAAGGCTCCATTTAGTATTTTGCAAGTTACCACTCCAAAGAAATTGGCGTGAAAGAGCATCAAATTCCTTAAGGAAATACCCCGGGGCAGCCTGAACCATGTTGCGATAAATGGGAAGGGCTTGGATCACCGATTGCAGAAGTGTCACCCTGCCAGCAGTGGAGAGCCACCTATGAGTCCATTAGTTAACTTTTTGTCTAAGTTTGTCCAACACATTTTGCCAAAAGAGCCTAGGCTATCTTCCCACCACAATTGGAACCCCTAAGTAAGTGAGAGGGAGAGGCTGACTCTAAAATCTCATGATAGTCGCAATCCTCCTCTGGATAGGTTCAGGGGTATTGAAGAAGACAATAAAGGATTTGTGATCACTGATTTTTTGCCCATAAGCCACCAAATAAGTGTCCAAGGTGAGCCAAAAAGCTTCAACTTCACGAATCCGAGCTCTCCCAGCAAGGGCAGTATCATCCACAAACTGAAGATGGGACAGAGTGGGTAGGCCGTTCCCCCAACGCCATCCATGGAGCATATTCTGAGATACTCAAGAATTGATAAGCCGGCCCAGTTCCTCTGCCAGAATGATAAACAAATATGGAGAGAGCGGGTCTCCTTGTCAGACTCCTCTAGACACACCAAAAAGCTCTGAGGGTGCACCATTAATGAGGACTGAGAAGGACGGAGTAGTAACACAACTGAGAACCCAGCGCACCCAGGCTTGAATGAAGCTAAATGCCAAAAGAACTTTGTGCAAGAAACCCCAATTGACTCTGTTATACGCCTTAGCCATATCAAGTTTAATGAACATGGCTCGTTCTTGGGAAGTACTCATAGAGTGAATAGCTTTTGAAGCAATGACCACTCCATCCAAGATTTGCTTGCCTTCAACAAAACCCCCTTGTTCCTCCGAGATAACCATGGGTAAACAACCTTTAAGCCTCTCCACAATGATCTTAGTGATGATTTTGTAGACCACATTGCATAGAGCGATGGGTCTAAAAAAATCCAGCTGATTGGCCTGTTCCTTCTTCGAAATGAGGACTAAAAAAGTGGCATTCAAAGCTCGGAGCATTTCTTTGTTAGAGTAAGACTCCTGAACCACATCCAAAAGATCATGACTAATAACATCCCAAAAATCCTGGAAGAATTCTACTGGGAAACCATCCGGTCCTGAGGCTTTGCCTTTACTCATGCTGAAGACCACCCCCTCAAGTTTGGCCCTGCCAATTGGCCGCATAAGAGAGTGGTTCATTTCCACTGTCACAATAGAGGGAATACAAGATAAAATAGTATTCTCTGCAAGCTCATCAAGAGGTAAATCATTTGAAAAGAGAATAGAGTAAAAATGAATAGCTTCCCTAGATATAGCTTGAGAGGAGGTCAGGTGTGTCCCATCCGAAGTGACCAGAGAAGAGATGAAGCCCCTATTGCGTCACGCCTGTACCGAGTTGTGGAAAAATGCAGTGTTCTTGTCCCCTTCTTGGAGCTAGTCTATATGAGCCTTCTATTTCCATTAAATTTCTTCTTGGAGATCCCACTCAGCTAAGTCCGTAGAAGCTTGAGATTCAGCAGTACGAAGGGCTTTAGACAAGCCAAGGTCTCGAATCTATTTGGTAATAACATCCAGCCGATCTTGAGCCCTCTTCTTCATAATGTGCAAATTACCAATATAATTATTATTCCAATGCTTTAATTTCCATTTGACATACTACAGCTTCTTGGAGAAAGAAAACATAGCCGTGCCATAGGCCAGTCCTCCCTGCCTCCACCAGTGTGCCATTAAGTCATGGAGAGAGGAATCCCAGAGCCACATCAACTGGAACTTGAATGGGGGCTTCCTGGGAGCAGCTATATGGCCAGTAGAGAGCTTAATATGCCAATGGTCGGACCCATGCTAGTCAAGAATTTTAGAAGAGAGGGAGATGGAGCTAGATTGCCAAAAACAAGAAACTAAGACCCTGTCCAAGCATTCTGAGATGGTCGCATCCCCAATCCTTCTGTTGTTCCATGTAAAGAGCCCGTTGAGGAGTTTGACATCAAAAAGATGTATAAGATCAATATTTTATCGAAGAAGCTCAAAAGAAGGTCCCAGGCGGGCCGAACCGCCCCTCTTCTTCTCCAGACTTAGTACAGAATTGAAATCCCCAGCCACAATCCAAGGCAAGAAAGGATGGCAGCTTCTAACATACTGAATGTGTTCCTAGAGCTTGAGCTACCCAGGGAGATCAACAGGGGCATATATGTTAGTAACCATAATCAACTCGCTAGTCTCAAGGGAGGAAGCAACCATTGAGAGGGCTGAGATACATGATAGCCAGTGGAACGACACAACTTTCCTGTGGTCCCAACACATAACAAGACTCCTAGAGCTCCCCAAGGCACCCACACACTGACATTGGCCAAGAAACCAGATATTAGGACAGCAAGTAAACAACAAGTCCATAGAAAGCTTGGTCTCCTGAATACAAAGAATATTAGGAGAATGATCGATCACCAGCTTGTGAATAGCTTTTTGTCTAGGGATGCTATTCAACCCCCTCACATTCCATGATAGTATAATCATTGAGTAGAGTGAGGAAAGTGTTCGTCCAATGTATTAACAACCCCCAAATCTACCAGCAGATCCCCTGTTAGTTTAATTCTATCTTGATCCTTCTTACGTCTTGCTCTGGAAGGAGTAGACAAAGAAACTTTCTTAAACGGACGCTACATTAAGCCCAGGGCTGGTGAAGATCCCTTTTCTTTACTGGGAGTGCCCCCATCTTTCACCAAATCTACCCAAAGGACACCTCTGTCTTGTGAAGTAGAAGCATTCGCCAGGGCCTTAGCCTCAGGGCCTAGAGCGGTCTCTGGGTTCTGCTGGATAGCACTATCCTGGGAGCCATAAAGAATCAAGCTCTTCTCCTCTACATCTAGAGTCCTACCCTGATCTGCCACATGAATGCCTTTTTCTATGACCATACTATCAAGAGCCTCAAAATGATTGAACTCCGCGTCCCCTTGCCGGTCTAGATGTGAGCGCTTCTAACCTCGCCCCCTAACACGGCGTCGAACTAGAATGAAACCATCCCTGTCAGGACCAGTAGAGCTGGCTGGGCCTTGCCTCGAACTGGGAGTATTCAAATGACTTTTCCCTTTTGCATCACTATCGGCCTGACTATTCCCATTTCCAGGGTGATCAAGTTGGCCATTCCTCATACTGCCATTGGCCATTCGTGGACCAAATGACCCTCCGAGTGTATCCGAAATTTTAGAAGCATGGGGGCATTGGCGCTATAGATGTCCATACACATGGCAGATTTGACACCGAAAGGGGATAGATTCATAGTCTACTTGTTGGATCCAGGAAGAGGAGCCCAAACAAATTTCTATAAAATATGGCAAAGGGTTGTTAATATCAATATCCACACAGATACGGGCATAAGAGATGACCTTCCTGTCCAGAGATTGGTGCGCGATTGCAGTTGGAGTCCTAAGCATGGCAGTAATCTGACGTAGGATATCCTCGCGTCAGAACTCCAGAGGCAGTCTCGGTAGGTGGACCCACATAGGGACCCATGATGGGAGATCCTCAGTAGAATTAAACCCCATATGCCAGGGTTTGATGAATAGACCAATATGATCATAGAAATATGGGCCTCCCTCAAAAATTTGATTCCTATCAGAAATGCAAGAGAAATTTACCATGAAATAGCTGTTACCAGCCAGCATGATGTCAAAATTGCCTTCAACCTTCCATGAGCGGCGAATCCAGGCTTCCAAGGCCGACAGGGAAATTCTAATTCCAAGGAACTTGCAGATCAAAGCGTGTGAGGCCAAGTATTCCACATCCTCCTTCACAGTCTCAGAAGGGATAACCAGCACAAGCCTATCCTGACTGCGTTGAAGGCAACCCTTAACTTTATATACCTTGGCGCGATCACCCACATAGAACGTCTCCTTTTCCTTCTCCTATGAACTCACTCCTGGAAGGGCCCGGTCCCCTGTGGAAGCTTTCGCCTGCCTGGGACTCCTCGAACCCTCACTCGTAGCCATCTTTGCTTATAATTATTAAAGGTCTTTTTGTTACTAATAAAGTTCTAATTTGAATTTAGCTATTATAAATATATAAATGTTGTAAATCATTTGGTGAGAAGAATCAAAAAATACAATCCAACACTTAAAAGTTTAAATCAGAATAACAATTAAATAATTAGTTTAATAAATCTGAATTACTAGATCTTATCACGATTCATTGTAGTTTTTAAGTCAACTTTACATTTATGTTAATAGTTTTTATATTAAAAACAATACCTACATACCAATTGATAAAATATAATTCTTCTTCAATATTATTATACATTTTTTAAAATATTAATATTATAACACATAAATTTTTTGATAAAAACAATTAATAATATTATTATAATCATCAATTATGAAATAGTTGCTACCAACTCTAAATTAATGATATGTTTGAAAAATATAAATAAAACATTATATATAGTATGTTTTCATACATCATGACGAGATTAAAAATATGTTTGAAGAATATGAACACAACATTATCATATAATATGGGTTTCATATTATTTTATTATGATAAGATTTGGAACAAATATCTGCATGCCAACTAATTGCTATTATTGCTTTGTCTACTTAAGGTATTTTAATCAATAAAATATTTATTGATTTATATTTTAATGATGTAAACATGAGTATATATTCAAAATTAAATATAATCAAACTTTAGAAAATGACGATTCATAATTATTAATGTGTGTACATAATAAATAATTAAATAAAAATAATTTTTTTCAAAAATATATATTAAATATGTTATAGATTGTTATTTTGATGGAATGTAATAAATAGTTATTACATTGGATATGTATATTTAAAAATGGTTTTAAGGTTTTTATTTATATGTTTGTTTATTTGTTTAAATTAAGTATTATTGATGTTTTTATCAAATTTAGAGGGTTTTTTTTTTTTTTTTTTTTGATTTTTTAAATATTTTTTTATTTTCAAAATTTTTAGTCATTGTGTTAATAGTATTATTGGTGTTTTCAAAGACTTTCAAAAGTGTTTTTGGTCTTTTTTATTAGATTTTATTAAGTTAGGATATATTTGTATTGTTGTATCAAATTTTTCACTTTTAATTATTAAATGTTATTGTTTTGCACCAATAAGGTCCTAATTTGAATTCAATTGTATATAAATATACAAGAGTTATAGTTTATTTGATAAGAAGGATCAAGAATAAAAATATAACACTCGTAGTTCTAGGTCAAAATAACAATGAAGCAATTGATCCAAGAAGATCTAGGTCACTAGACCTTTACCAAGATTCATCACAGTTACTCAGTTAGCTTCATGCTTATGTCAATAACTTCTACATTGAGGTGACCCCCATGTGCCAATCACTAAGATATAACTCTTTTTAGCATTATCACACAATTCCTATAGTGTTAGTATTGTAGCACACAATTTGTTAGTAACGATGATTGATTTCGTCACCACACTCATCGATTATGAAGTGGTTGCTACCAACTCTTTTAATGGTTCAACTAGGACTTCAATCTCCTTCTATTGTATATTAATATACACTTCTATTTTTTGTAGTTAGTTCGTGAAGTATGTAGAGAAGAACAAAGTTAGGGATTACATAGACACCACACATCTGATCTCTCATTTATTGTATGAAACTTAGTTTAGTAAAAGAAATCAATTATAGGTCAACACCAATTTTCAATTGTATTCTTCAATTTCCTTGTTCATTTGTACAAGGCACTTTCATATCCTTCAACATTTATAATTTTCTTATGAATATAACCCTCTTAAATATGTTTAAGTAGGTTGTCTCTCGGGTCTCCTCTTGGGCCCCTAATCAATGGTATTAGAGAAAAACATACTTTATATCATTTCAGAGTGGTATTATGGTATTTTTAAAACTTTGTCTTGATTTGTATGCCCACTTATATAAAGTTTGAAGACAAGAATTTAGAGCTCGATATTCATGATCCTTTGTCATACCTTCCTACACATCCTCAAATGAGAGATAAATCCTCAATGACACAAACTTTTAAAATGTTTCAGAAGATTATAGAAGATGAATTATAAAAACAATAGGGAGATTTGAAATAATGTCATGCATGTGAATGAGAAAGTATTGCTAATCATTTATCTCTACTTTTCAAACAACAAACTCCTTCCAACCCTTCTGATTCACATAATGTAAAACAATTCCATGTTAAGTACAGGTATAACTTAATTATTTCTTTGTTTTCTTAAAGCTATTTATTCAATAAAATATTGACTGCTTTATATTCTAATGATGTAAAAAGATGTATATATTCAAATTTAAACATAATAAAATTATCAAATTATCATTCATAATTATTAATGTGCATATAAAAAATTATTAAATTAAAATAATAATATAAATATATATTGAATGTATCGTAGAATGTCATCTCAATGGAATGTCATAAATAGCTATTTTTTGGATATACGCATTCAAAAATGGCAATAAGGATTTTATTTAGTGTTATTTTATATAGTGTTAATGTGTTTGAAATTTCATAAATAACTACTTTGTTGGATGTACCAACTCAAAAATAGCAATGAGGATTTTATTTAGTGTTATTTTATATATTTTTAATGTGATTTTATATTAATTGATTACTTTTAAATTAAGTATTGTTGGTGTGTTTTTATTAAATTCAAATGGTTCTCCCCCTTTTGAATTCATCAAACATATTTTTCCTAATTCTCATATTTTTTGGTCATTATGTCAATAATATTTTTAGTGCTCCCAACAACTTTTGAAAGCGCCCCGACACTTCTAGTCTATTTTGTTGGCTTTCTCTAAGTTAGGGTATGATCATCCCATGATCATTGTATTGATTTTTCACTTTTAAATATTAAAGATAATTTTTCTCAGACCAATAAGGTCCTAATTTGATTTTATTTTTCTACAAATATACAAGTGTCGTAGTTCTTTTGGTGAAAATGATCAAGAAACACAATATAACACTCATAGCTCTATGTCACAATAGATATTAAGCAATTATTAGATCATTTATCATTATATAAGGTATCATTCTTTTATGAAATATTACTGTTGCCCTAGTTGAAGTTATTTACATTTATGCAATTTATATTTACATAATTTCCTTCATGTAATTTACTTTTTTTTAAGAGCTTTGTTTTCCACCTAGGGGGGCGACAATTAGATAGTTAGTGATACAATAGTAACTAATATTAAAGCATGCCTCTAAATTCACATTTTTCTTTTTTAATTCTATAGGGTAGATAAAATAAAATATTACAAGTACATGAGTAATAGTATGGATATTGAAGAGAGGAAACAAAAGATCAAAAGCATAATAATACGATCATTGAATTATTTATTAGTTGTTTATCTCTTGTGATAAGTGCATTTAGGGCTCCCAACACATGTTAGGATTGCCTTTGGCTATCCTAATACTTGACCTTGATCATATTCAAATTTATAGGCGAGGTTGTAAGAAAGTCTAATAACATATTCTTATTTTCAAATTCAAACAACAATTCTCTAACATCGACTTATTCAAGATACATATCTAAACCCTATGAGGTTTTCTTCCTTATTGTTTTAAAAATAATATTAATACAAATTTATATACGTATTTACTATGTTTTATATGTATTTTTTTAGACACCTAAAAATGGCCCATAGGCATTTATTATTCATTAAATTGTATACTTCTAAGATGTTTGTGTATTTGTCAATTATTGGCATCCTACTAAAAAGTAGCGAACAAAAATGTAGCAGTTAAAAATGTAGCGAGGATAAAACGTAGCAAGGGAAAAATGTAGCATGGACAAAAAATTATAGGAATAAAACAAAGTAAAGGATGCACTCATACAAAAGATGACACAACTTTCAACTAAAGGTCCAAACTCACAAAATCAAATTTTCCTCTGTTATTTTGCTTGTAAATTTGGTGCATTACTTTTCCACCATGAAATGTTAACTACTATCACCAAAATGAACTAGACAACAAATAAACAATGTGATAATCACTAAAATGTCCCAATTATACTCTTCATGACATTTTTTTGACATTACCAATACTGCTAGATATTTACTCGCTATGTTTTATCCTCATGATGTTTTTATCATACTACATTATTACCGCTATGTTGTTGTCTGCTACATTATCACATAGAGCCCAATTATTAGTTTAAATTAGGCATTATTTTAATGTTGTTGACTTTTAATAGTCTTTTTCCTGCTTCTCAACCTCCCCCAACTTTCATTCTCTCTCTTCTCTCTCCTATATTTTCTATGTCCCTACCAAGAACACATTTTATAGTCCTAGGCCTTGTACGGAACTTACTGTATGGTCTTGGGTCTTCCATGACCTTACTATATGGTCTTGGTTATGTGTTTTGTGGTTCTCTTTAGCTAATGCAGACATGTACCTTGTACTTTACTTTTCTCTATATCATTTTTATGATGTCAACTTGTGCACCAATAGGATCCTAATTAAAATTCCAGTCATCTATAAATATGCAAACACCCAAGTGCATTTAGGCATATAAGTGCAATATAGAGACCATTTAGCATTTATTAGTTCATAAGAATCTATTGAACATTTACAAGCATTTTAGACAAATCATGAAATCATTAGAGAGATCATTGTAACACTAAGGTCCATGTTAGTGACACATTGCATTACACTATTTTGTGTGCTTAATGAATTATTGTAATTATTGGAGTGTTTTTTTTTATTGTGTACATACTCTAGGGGCATGATAAGACTCAAATAAGTGTGACACATGCCTAGAAACACATCTTATTTTCTTAACTATTTTGATATCTCATTTCCAAACTAGGGCAAGGGGAAGGAGTGCATTTTCTTAGTGATTAGAGTGAAGTTTTAGAAAACTAAATAAGGTTTTTGGAGCCCAAGATTTGAAAAACACTATCATAATTATTAATTTTACTTGTCTGACTTCTTATATAATGATACACTTGTTACTCCTAGTTGTCATAAACTTAGACTTGATGGTTTACACCAGATTCTTTATTCATCACAAGCTTTCGGTTTATTGTAATCTTGCTACAAAAGTTTGGTTTCAATTGCTAGACTTTGACATCTATATCCAAACATCCCAATATTCAACTTAAATTTATAAAATCTCACTTTATCTTTATTGCTTAGTTTTTTGAAAAATAGTTTATATTTTAAATCTATTTTAGACTCTGGTAAATGTGTATGGATATTTGCAATGTAATTTGATTGAAATTCATTTATCATAGAGCCCTTATTGGTATTTTTCAAATATACAAGACTGAGATGCTATAAATATTCCATTTTAGTATCTACATCTCTCCCTTAATCTAGTAATGCATAAGGATGAAATTACTATGTTAAAGGAAATAAATGTGCACCTAGGTGTGTACAACAAACCTTGTCTTTACATGAGCACACTTTGATCATTTTTATAATGTATGACATGTAACCAAGAGCATGTTAAAGTATAAATTAGTATATATAATTTTAAATTTGAAATAATTGAAATTTTTGAAAAGAAAGAGATCAAGTAAGGAGTACACTCATTTGTCGATGGAACATGTTTCCCCTTTTACATAATGTTTTGTAAAGATGATTTCTTATGAAGCATTAGAGGTGAGAGAGGTTCATACCTGAAGCTTGGATATTTGAATGGGGATATTGGAAAGTATTATTCTCCCAATATAGTGTAAGGGTGAGTTGTGACATAGCCATTGAGATCACTAAATCTTAATCTCACAACTCAAGTTTAAGTATATAATTTGGTGAGGGTGAGTGATTTAGTCAACTCATCTTATAAATATGGAAAGGTTAAATATAACCAACCCAACCTATAAATCTAGTGAGGTTAAATGATTTAATCGATTCAACCTATAAATATAACCAACTGATGTAGAAAGAAAGATTTGATAATGGTACTGTTGACCAAATTTGACCCCAAGTCAAATTTGGGTCAATCCCTACTATTTTAAACTTATAATAAGGTTCTTATGTGTCTTGTAGGGTGTCATGTTAGTCTATTGTCTTACTCATCCTCTCCCTAGTCCTTGTTGAGGTCCACCCCTTATGCACTAGGCTAGTCAACTTGAGTCAAAGGTTGGTCAACCCTAGTCAAAGGTAGTCAAAGGGCCAAAATGTGTTGAAAATATCCTAAATTGGTACTTAATATGTTTACAAGTCATAAATTGGCTATAGGTTATGTCTCATATGGAAAAGGGGGCCTTTTGGTCATTTTTTAGCCCATTTAATGACTTGTATGGATTTTTATGCAAGAAAACTTGACACCCAAGGAATTTTAAATGTGGATCATGTCAAGATCATGTCAACAATATTTATTTTCTAGGAAATAAGTAGTTATGTTCAGTGGATGGTGGATTTCCCTCAAAAATAGGAGTTTTGGGCGCTTGTACAGACTTCCAAAGTCCATCATCAATAAAAAACATGGGAATAGTAACTCTTCACCTCCCATAATCCATTTTAATGCTTGGTTTTCAATAATAATGCAAAAAATCTCATCTAAAATTTATTTTCTTACATTTTCACTTGGCAAGCAAAGAAGGAGCAACTTCATGCACTTGGCATGGGCCCTAGAGATGGAATTAGAAGGATTTATTATGGGGGAGGATAGTAATATAAATTTAATTAATTTTCATGATAAGAACTTAATATTTGGTGCATTATCCTTTATGAACCATCACTTTGATCTTAGACAGCTTTTTATGCATGTTCAACCATGAGGGAGTCATTGTTTGAGCTTCTATCAAAATTTATTGTTTTGGATTGATGGATTTGGGTGTTGTAGATGTATTAACATGATTTTCAAGATGTTTCCATGATTTTTCTTGTCTTAAAAGCATAATTTTGTGAGAAATCCTCTTCTAGGCTTGCAAAATGGCTAATTTGCATTCACAATCATCTCATTGCTTTGAAAATGTTTCCTTCACATTGGATATAATATTTTGATGTTTTTTTGGAAATTATCCTAGTGTATGATGAGCATTTAAGTTTTGGTAATCACTTTTAAGGTGTTTTTGAGAGCATTCCTTGCATGATTCTTGTCATTTCATGGCTTTCTTGTATGTCTCAGTCATAAAACTTCACCTACAAGAGCATGCTGACATCACAAGTGTGAGTTTGAAGGTTGACATGGTTCTTAATATCTTGGGACCATTGATGAGCATTGAAATGTTGGATGAAGGCATGTAGGTAGTTCAAAATTGCAAACTTGGAGAGTGGTCTAAGTCTACCTGTATGGGAGGAGATAACCATCTACAACTGATGCCATATACAAGTCTTCTGGAGGTTTTCCAATAGTTTTTCAATTCCTTTTGAGTTTCCTTTCCATGAAAAAGGCTTAGATAGACCTATTGACAATGCTAGTTTACTAAGAGAAGTGTCAAAGCATTAATTGGAACCTTGGACTGTACTCAGGCCCTTTTGCCCTAAAAACACCAAATAGAGGCTTGAGGGGTTTTTGAAAGCTTATTAAAGTGAACATATAAAGGCATTTGAATCCTAATATTGGGTGGAGGTATATCCCCTAGACCAAAAAAATACTTCCCAAAGTTTTAAGGAGAAATGAATAGTGTAAGGTGGTCATTTAGACCCTCAAAGATGGCTAAAAAATCATTGAAATAGGGTAGTGATGTCTACAAGTCAGTGATCAAAATGTTAATTTGCATCCCATCTTGGTGTTATTGGACTATGATATCAAGGTAGATGATTCTAGTATTTCAAATGATACTTGAAAGGAAAGAGAGCATGAGAAAAGGTAAATCCAATGTCTTAAAACCCTAATGCATACTTCTCTATCTATACATAGGACTGTGATAGTCACCTTCAGGCAGACAAGTTTAAGGTTTGTGAAATAGGCATGATTATGGATGAGATGAGAAAATTTGATAGTTTGTGAACAAAAAACTACCTATAAATCATCATAAATCACCATGATCAAGTCCATCTTGCCCTAGAAGATACCTACAGGCCTAAAGTGAATGAAAAGTAGACACCTACAATTGAGCAAACAATGGGGTGAGATGATGGACCTTGTAGGAGTATTGAGGAACTTTTATGGATAAAATAGGTTACAAAGGAAAACCTAGTAACTTGGAGGATCTAAAGGAGTTTCCAAAGCATCCATCAAGACTAATATTATGCCATTCCCTTCTTATAGTAACCTACAGGCAGGGTTGGTAAAGCCTTGTTTGAAGGGATGAATTTGGGGATTTCACCTAGGAGAGAGGTTTTGAGTGGATTCCTAGGTTAAAAAAGCATGTAAATAAGGTAAATAACATGTATTAACACCTTATATTCATCAAAGGGGTTTGAAAAAAACATTCATAAAGAGGTTTAAATAAGAGCATGCAAAGACAATGTTTCTTACCTCTTTTTGAAGAAATTGGGATGGTTGAACCCCCTAAACCTGGAATTAGACAAAAAAAATTGGTAAAATTTATAATTAGGAAATTTTTGAGATAAAAAAATATTCAATTTGATCATCCGAATAGGGAAATATTCCTCTATTTTATCTCAGAGGTAGGTCACTCCTTGCATGCACAAGAATGGTAGTTTTTGGGAAAAGTGTTGGATAGTGAACCAAAGGGAAATATAATAAATTTTTGAGGTTTTAATAGGTGGGAAACACATAAAGAGAAATGATAATACAACCTATAATTTTTTAATACCAAGGATATGGTCTGGACAAGAAGGTGCGCAGGTAGGCCTAGTAGGAAGGCATGTAAACCCAACCCCAAATGAGATGTCACTTCAAGTTATAACTTTATCAAATCAATATAAAGTTTATTATTATTATTATTATTATTATTATTATATGGGTAATTATGATGTTTTAATTCTGAAGGAATACATTAAAGGTGATAATTATGGTCTTTTAGTTTACAAAGTGTAAACAAGCCGATTGGCAAGGCCTAGGCCTAAAGCCAAACATGGGTCAAATTCCATTTAAAGATTTTGTAAATACATTATAATGTTGGAGGATGTATTTATGGTGTATATATAGGTGTTAAAACTCTTTTATTTCAAATAAAGTCTCCAAAAAGCTATTTTTGGCCTATAAAGCATTCAAACTCCACTAGGAAGCAAAAAATGAGCTCGAATGTCATCTTCAAGTGCTTAGAACTTACACAAATATTTTAATGGGACATTGAGACATTAAATAAATTTTAATAATGTCCTTTAGGAGACATAAGTGACATTTTATTATAACTTTGAGGTGCTATGGCTATAAATAAACACTAAGATTGATAACCACTTCCAAACCCTCCATAGTGACCCGATTGGGAAGATGAGACAATTTGAGTATCCATATGGGTAAATTTGACCATGAGTGATGAAGATAAGTTGTTTAAAACTACGTGAATATCATAACCATGGGATTGGATTGTATGAAACTATACGAAATAGGAAAAAATAGGCCTTATTTTTACCATTTTTAATGTTTTTCAAGCATGTTGAACTTTCAAGAGGCCAAATAACTTTTGGAGGAATGTTTAGGACTTTTAATAAGTCATAATGGTAATTTTATCAAGTGTATAATCTCCTAAGATCCCTTACTAATTTCCTCAATTCAGCCAATCCAGTGAGCCAACTAGGAGAGACTTAGAGAAAGTGATGGATCTTCATTTTGGGAGACTTTTAAGGCCAATTTCATGTAAATTATGGTATAAAAACTCTTTAAACATGTCATTCCTTTTATTTTATGGATAATATTTTAGGTTTATAGAGATTGAAGGTGATAAGTGTGCAAGGTGAAGGGAAAAGGCCATTTTGAGACTACCGAGTGTGATCATGCATGGCCAGAATGATGGGAAGTGTCAAGATCCTACCAAATGAATGTGAGGGATTATTAGTAACCCCTCCTTCTTAGATTAATCATCAAAATTGATCAAGTTTAGGGTTAGGATAGTTTTGTAAGGCCAATTAGATTTTTATGCATAGAAAAGGAGTTTCTTGACTATTTGTTGGTCTTGGATGATTAGAAATGAAATTTACAACTCATAACATGATGTTTATCATTTTATCCCTCTCTATAATGAATTTTTAATTGATATTCATGTTGGTGACACATTTCCTTGTGCCTCTTCAACTTCTTTTCTCTCTCTCTCTTCCTCAAAGTTTTATAAATTGAGCCATTTTGGCCATTGTAAAGGGACCACATTTTTGGTATGGAAAATCCATACTAAAATGACATTAAAATTTGATTTTGAACACTTAATACAAGTCCATTTCTGAGTTGTGAACATTTTGTCTAAGTGTGTGAGTGATGTATAGTGGAGCCAAGTGATAATATCATCCTTACTCCCTTTATCCTTCATGTTTAAGCAAGAGTTATGATTTTAATAGGTCATGTGAAGTGTATGAAGGTACTAAAATCTCTTTAAAGTATGAAATTATCTTTATGGTGTGAAATCTACCCCAGGTCAAGTATCTTGTTGATTGTCCCATGTATGCTACCTTCACATTGAAACACTATGTTAGGATCCTTCAATGCATGGGATTGGTCTTGAAAAGCATTATTGATTAGTAGAAGTATGATGGTATTTGGGATATATCTTGGTGGATCAACTCTTTAGTATAGTTTTAATTTTATGTAAACTCTTAACTATTTTCATAAACAAGCATTAGGTTAGGTGATAGACATTTAGAGAAGAATTCAGGGAGCTAGCCCTTTTCAATCCTAGAGATTCATCTCTCTTACAAGTTCTAAAAAAATTGAGAGATAATTCAATGTTGCATTAAATTGAAGGAGATTCATAGAGTGTCCTAGGGTGCACAATTTGATGATAATAGTTCTGGCACGCCTAGTGGGACAACTAGTCCTAATTGTTTACATGTCAAGGTGAATGTTGGACTTGATGAGCTTAAAGTTGAAGAAGTGTTTCTAATTTAGCATTTGGCGACTCCAAAAGGTGAGAATATCTAGTTGTAGATCAAATTTTCCTCATTATACTTCATGGTCCTCACTAAATCATCTTCTAGTAGAGTTTTCAATCAAGTCCCTCTACTTGAAGCTCTTCTTGAAGAAAAACACCCTAAACCATTTATAACTTTTAGAGATCCTAAATAAGAAGGCTTTAAAGAGGAAGAAGAAGAAGTGGAAGAGATAGGAGATCAAGATGAAGGAGAAGAGATGGCTAGGTAACATCCTTTCCTAGCCTTCAACACCCAAAATCTAATTAACCTTCCTGCATATGATCATATTCCTCCCAATGCTACCAAAAATCTTTCTAACTTTAATGGAGAGGGTCCTATTACCCCATCTGAGAATATTAGGGACATTTAAAACTTTTACAATTTCCATAATGTTACTCAAGCCAACATAGCCATTAGATTGCTTTCCATGTCCTTCAAGGGTAAGGCACTTGATGGTATAAAACTTTGGAAGGTGGTTGCATCACCAATTGGGATGACTTTGGAAAATTATTGGTGAGTAGGTTTGAGAACATGAGTGATCACTCTTCATTAATCCACCAGATAAATGTGATAAGGAAAGGTCATAATGAAACCATGGGAGATTTTAATGAAATATTTCAAAGAACATGGCATAGGTTGCCACCTATCATGAGGCATCCTCCAAGCTTTGTATTCCCCACCTATCTCAAAGCTATTGGAACTGATGTGGTAGTAATGTTGTAATCGATGGGAGGATTTAATTTAACTGAGGCATATGAGATAGCCATTGAAGCTGAGAATAGTTTGATACAACCTGGGAAACTAAATCCAAGAATCTCTATGCCTTTATTGTCTCATAATTCAGTTGAATCCCCAAGTGTAACACAAGTTCCCAATACCAATGTCAAGCCTAAAACTACTCCCAATAAGGGTGATAATTATATTGATAAGGATGAAGTGATTAGATCATTACAATCCCATCTCAAACAAGCCCAATTATATTCAAATGTTCCACCCAATCCTCAACACTATCCTCAACAAGCCTATGGATCTCCACCCCAATACAACTACCAAGGAAGAGGACAAGGTCAAAAATCTTCCAATAGGCAGCCCAATGCCTATAATCCCAATTCTATTCCATCTACAAGGGTGATGGTTGCAATCCATACTAATTTGGTTCAAGGAGAAGAGCATATGGATAAATGGGTACAATCTCAAGGTCAATTTGAGTATGATGGTGGAGAAGGTTGTCATGCTTTGGTGGAAAAAGAAGGAGACACTCCTTACCCTACATCAGAAGAAGAACATCTCATGCAAGTGAACACTCATGGAGAAGGTAGCAGCCAAGGTACTATTCTCATGAACTTTCAAAAAGAAGATGACTATGCGTTGAATCAAGGAACATCAGTTGCAGCCAACACAAGAGCTAAAAAGAGAGTTGTGGGAGATATTCCTGAAGCACATGTGACTCCAAGTGACACATTTATAAGGCCATAAGGTGTGAATCCTAATGTAGCACCTCCTACTAGTCACATTCCTAATCAAAGTTAGAATGCAAATAAGGTTATTAAACCTACAATGCATCAATTTCCAGCTTCCTCACTACCTCCAAGGATGCAAGAAAAGGTAGATACTTCCCCTATAAACATTATTGACACTTTGAATAACACCAAGACTAGCATATCTCTTTGGTAAGTCTTGCAGATGCCTGGTCAAAAGGAACTCCTACAAGAACAACTTGCTAACATCAATGTAACCCCTCAAGCTCCAAGGTACCATGGTGTGGCCCTTGTCAACACACCAAGTCATGTCTTAGATCCCTCTACCAAATCTGAAAATCCTCCACCTTTCTACCTCACACTCATTGTAGGAGACAAATTGGTTCACAATTGTATTGTGGATAGTGGGGCTGGTACCATGGTTATGCCTAAGGTAGTTGTAGAGAAGTTGGGGTTAAAGTATGAACCACATAACAAAGGAGTGTTGCCACTTGATGGAACTCCAACTAACATAGTGGGACTAGTTAAATATTTGAAAGTTTTTCTACATGATTGTCCAAGTTTCCCCATTATACAAGACATTGTGGTGGTAGACCTCCCAGCTCACTTTGCTATTTGCTTGTTAAGTGTTAGGAACTTGGAATACAATTGATTACTTTTGTATAAGAAACTAAACATGGAATTGAACCAGAAGTAATAAGTAACTAGAAATCAGAAACAATAAATAATAGGAGATACAAGAAACAACCAATCTTGTATTAAACTCTTCCAGAATACAATGAAGAAATCTCACTCTTCCCACACCTCTTGGGTGTACAGTATTTCTCTCAAGAGTCCTCTCTCTCAATCAATTACAATCAACTCAATAACCGAGTTGTTATTCCCTTGCTTTAGCTAATCTTCTTGATCTTGCACCTTGCAGATCTAATTGACCTTGCTTACTTGCTTGCTTAATTACAATACTGCCCCATGGGTCTCTTAAATAGGATCCAAGGCATACAATAATTAGAAACACAGACTCAAGACTAAAATTAGTCTTTACATGCAAACACTCTGTCCTCCTTAAATTAGAACAAATCTAATTCTAGAAATGCATGCAAATGCGCACACACAAGTGATCGATGCCGATCGCTGTCGGTCTGCATATGACCGACGTCAGCTGATCCCTGACCGATGTCAGTCAAAATGTCGATTACTGGCTAAACCCAACAACCTCCACATTTGCATAATAGTGAAGCTTTTAGCTACACAACTTAACAATCTCCCACTTGGAGATAAACAACTGTACTTGTACTTGTACAACAACATCCTTTGTCTTGTTTCTATGGCTTGTTTCTCCCTCTTCAAGTTCAATCTTGAAGACCAACAAAAGTTGAATGAAGATTCAATTTCTCCTTTGTTACTGGCTTTGTTAACATATCTGCAGGGTTCTTATTTGTATGGATCTTTTCCAGCTTCAACTGTCCATCCTCTAATACCTGTCTAATGAAGTGGTACCTAAGCTGTATATGTTTGGTTCTTGAATGAAAGGCTGAATTATTTTCCAAATGAATTGCACTTTGACTATCACTGTATAATCTGCAACTCTCTTGCTCCTTTCCCAACTCTTCCATGAATCGTGTCATCTATATCATTTCCTTGTTAGCCTCTGTGACTGCAATGTATTCTGCCTCTGTAGTAGACAGGGCAACAACCTTCTGCAACTTTGAAATCCAACTAACCGTCATTCCACCAATAATGAACACATAACCTGTGGTGCTTCTCCTGCCATCTAAGTCACCTGCCATATCTAAATCTACATACCCATGTAAAGAAGTGTTTGACTCTGCATAGCATAAATACCTACTTCTGGTCCCTCTCAGATATCTGAGAATCCACTGAACTGCTTTCCAGTGTTCCTTTCCTAGATTGGCCATAAACTTGCTGACAACTCCCACTGCTTGGGAAATATCAGGTCTAGTACATACCATTGCATACATTAAGCTCCCAACTACTGAAGCATATGGAACTTTGCTCATGTACTTAACCTCATCATGTGATTTAGCACACTGTTCTTTGCTCAACTTGAAGTGTCTAGCCATAGGTGTGCTTACCAATTTTGCATCCTGCATATAGAACCTCTCCAACACCTTATTCACATAATCCTCTTGAGATAAAATCAACATGTGATTTTTTCTGTCTCTCTTAATACTCATGCCAAGGATTTTCTTTGCTGCTCCTAAATCCTTCATGGCAAATGTGTGAGCTAATTTTACCTTTAGCTCAGTAATTACCTGCATGTGTGAACCTGCAACAAGCATATCATCTACATACAGCAACATGATAATATAACTACCATTATCCAATCTGGTAAAATAAGCACAATGGTCAAATTGACATTTACTAAAGCCATGCTCTGTCATAAACCTATAAAACCTTAATTACCATTGTCTTGGAGCTTGCTTAAGACCATATAAGCTTTTCTTCAACCTGCACACAAGTTTCTCCTTACCTTTGACCTCAAAACCTTTCGGCTGATCCATATATATCTCTTCATCCAAATCTCCATGAAGAAACATTGTCTTAACATCAAGCTGCTCAAGATGCAAATCCTCAATAGCAACTAAAGACAATATAGTCTGAATAGAAGTCATCTTTACTATAGGAGAAAAGATTTCACCAAAGTCAATACCTGGTTTTTGTGCAAATCCCTTTACTACCAACCTGGCCTTATGTCTCATTTGTCCATTCTCTCCTTCCTTTAACTTGTATACCCATTTGTTTTTTAGTGCTTTCTTTTCGGCTGGCAACTCTACCAAATCCCACTTTTGGTTCTTTTCCAAGGAATCAATTTCTTCATTCATGCCATACTCCCACTGTTTTTTGGATTCTACTTGCATTGCCTCATCAAAACTTTTTGGTTCTCCACCATCAGTGAGCAACACGTAGTATAAAGAAGGGGAATAACAAATTGGAGGTTTACTTACCCTTTCAGTCCTCCTTATGGGCATTTGAGACTCATTTACAACTTGTTGTCCACCCAAATTCTCTGTCAGTCACTGATCCCAGTCAACTCTCGGTCTGCACCTGACCGACGTCGGTTCCACCTGACCGACTTGACCAACGTCAGTTACTATCTGACCGACGTTGGTTCCTGCTTGACCACCGACAATGGTTACCTAACCGACGTCGGTCTCTATGTTTTCTTGTGAGTGATGAGTTTTACCCGTGAGCTCATTTTGGATCATTACCTCATCCAAATAAAGATTTCCCTACTCAAAATTATTTAGCCTCTTGAGCTGATCATTATACATCACCTTCTCATTGAAAACTACATCACGGCTTCTAATAATTTTGTTAGTTTCTAAATTCTACAATCAGAATCCAAAATCTCCAAAGCCATAACCAATGAAAGTGCACCACATAGATTTAGCAACCAGCTTCTTTCTATTTTCTTTATCAACGTGCACAAAAGCTTCAGAACCAAAAACTCTGAGAAATGAAAGATCTACCATTTTACCTATCCAAGCTTGTTTTAGAATTCCACCATCCAGAGCAATAGAAGGTCCTCTGTTAATCAAGTAAACCACAATATCTACAACTTATGCCCAAAACTTTAAGGGCAAACCATCATGTAACCTCATACTCCATGCACGCTCTGTTATTGTTCTATTCATCCTTTCAGCAACTCCATTTTGCTGAGGTGTCCTTGGAACCATCCTTTCCCTACGTATTCCACTCATAGAATAGTAACTGTTGAATTTATTGTTGCAGTACTCACCACCATTGTCAGATCTAAGGCACTTCAATCTCAAACCTATTTCATTCTCAACCAAAGCTTTCCATTTCTTAAATGTGTCAGAAACATCATATTTTTCTCTTTATGCAATAAACCCATACCTTTCTTGTAGCATCATCAATGAAAGAAACATAATACTGTGATCCTCCAATAGAAGTTACCTGAGCTGGTCTCCACACGTCTGTGTGAACAAGCTCCAACTTGTGCTTCTTCTTTGTTGACCCAGTTTTGAGAAACCTTACTTTCTTCTGTTTCCCAAAAATATAGTGCTCACAGAAATCTAGATCTATACTTTTCAAATCTGAAAGATTACCTTTTAACTTAAGAACATTCATTCCCTTCTCACTCATGTGACCAAGCCTATAGTGCCACATCTTTGCATCTACATTTGAAGTAGATAAAATAGAAGAAGAAGAATCAATAACACAAGTAGATAGATAAAGTGTACCTACTCTCTTACCTCTTGCTAATACAAGTGCACCCTTGGAAACTTTCCAAGATTCTGCTGTGAGAGTTACTGTGCAACCCTCATCACCCAACTTTCCTGTAGAAATTAGATTCCTCTTCAAGATGGGTACATGCATGACATCTCAACACCCATGTGTTTCCATTCTACAATTTCAGCTGCACTTTTCCTTTTCAAACAATTTGACAAGGCTCACCATCCCCTAAATAAACTTTTCCAAAATCTCCATGAACATAATCATTGAAAAATTATCTATTTGGGGTTGCATGGAAAGAAGCACCAGAATCTAAAACCCATGATTCTACTTGACTATCCAAAGAAAATATAAGAGCATCCTGTGCAACAATACCTGCAACATTTGCTTCCTTATTACCTTTTTGCTGATTTTCTTTGTTATCCTTCAACCAATAGTCTTTCTTTGCATGCCCTTTCTTTCCACAATTCTAGCAGATTATACCTCCATTTCTAGATTTGGATCTCCTTCCCATCTTTGACCTTGATTTCCTTTGCTTGCCCTTCTCTCTTTGCCTTCCCCTGCTTTCAATACTTAAAGCATTACCTGATGTTTCCCCTGTGCTTTTCTTGTGAATTTATTCATTCAAGATTACACTAACAACATCATCAACTTTCAAGATATTTGAAGCAGATGCAGTATTGCTAACTGCCATTACCAAGCTATGCCAACTTTTAGGTAAAGAGCATAAGATTAAGAGAGCCTTAATTTCATCATCAAAAACTATTTTGACTGAATTTAACTGATTTACAATTTCATGGAAATCATTAAGATGACTATATACAGATCCACCTTCTTGCATTTGCAAACTAAATAATTGCTTCATAAGATATACCTTATTCAAAGATGAGGGTTTTTAATATAAGTTTGCCAGAGTATCCATTAACTCTACCGTTGTCTTTGCCTGTGATAAATTAAAAATCACAGAAGATGCCAGGCTCAACCTTATAGATCCAAGAGCCTTTCTATCAAGAATATTCCATTCTTCATCTTGCATATTTGTGGGCTTACTTGAAACCCCACCCAATGGTAAAAATAGATCTTTCTGATACATCTTCTATCTGCATCCTCCATAATTGATAATTATTGCCATTGAATTTCTCCATTCTTAGTTTAATTTCTTCTGCCATTGCTTTGCTCCCACTCAAACAAAAACCCCTATGAGTGAACTTGTAATCAATAAACACTAACCCGCTCTACCACTTGTTAGTGATCCTAGCTCTGATACCAGCTGTTAGGAACTTGGAGTACAATTGATTACTTTTGTATAAGCAACTAAACACAGAATTGAACCAAAAGTAATAAGTAACTAGAAATCAGAAACAACAAATAATAGGAGATACAAGAAACAACCAATCTTGTATTAAACTCTTTCAGAATACAATGAAAAAATCTCACTCTTCCCACACCTCTTGGGTGTACAGTATTTCTCTCAAGAGTTCTCTCTCTCAATCAATTACAATCAACTCAATAACCAAGTTATTATTCCCTTGCTTCAGCTGATCTTCTTGATCTTGCACCTTGTAGATCTAATTGACCTTGCTTACTTGCTTGCTTAATTACAATACTACCCCATGGGTCTCTTAAATAGGATCCAAGGCATATAATAATTAGAAACACAGAATCAAGACTAAAATTAGTCTTTACATGCAAACACTTTGTCCTCTTAAAATTAGAACAAATCTAATTCTGAAAATGCATGCAAATGCACACACACAGGTGACCGACGCCGGTCGCTATCGATCTGCATATGACTGACATCGACAGATCCCTGACTGATGTCAGTCAGATCTGATCCATGCCTGACCGATGTGGTGATACTACTGATGCTGGTTACTGGCTAAGCTTAACAACCTCCACATTTGCATAATAGTGAAGCTTTTAGCTCCACAACTTAACATTAAGGGACTTCACAGCTAAAATTGGAGGATATCTTTCTACTGATTGGACTTTTATAACTTTTAAAACAAGATATGGAGCCAAGGTGACCATAAGAACACAACTCTTAGCAAGGTTTCATATTGAACCATATGTGGAGTCAAGTTCAAATCAGAATTGTGTGATTAGTGAAGAAGAAGGTGTCATAGAAGGTAAAGCATCCTCTCCTCTTGAAGGTATTTTTGACCCTTTCCTTGATGAATATGGTACTGAAACATATGAAAATGATCCTTATGCATCCATGGAAGAAATTTATTTGGGGACTTATTATGTAGATGAGGAAGATACTCCTATACCTCCAATTGAAAATGAAGATCATAAAATAGAAAAGATATGCCCTACTTTATCTATGTCTCTTCAAGATGATCAAGCACTTGTCCAAGCTTTTAATGAGTCCCATGTGGCCATAGAAAAAGTCTTCTCTATCTTGTTCTCCACCTAGTCTAATTAGTTCTCCTCCAAGTCATGCCATTAATAGTTTTAAAGAATCTCTTGTTGTCTACCAAGAATACATGATAGAGCTTGATACTAGATATAGTGGTGATCAAGTAATTCCAAGTGTTTGTAGTAGGAGCATAAGGAATGGGTTGGAACAAATTAAAAGGGAGTGGATACCTATAGAGAAGGATAATTTGTCAGATTTTACCTATAGGGTGCTTGAGGTTTGTAGCCTAATTCTTAATCTAGAATAAAAATTGATAACCCATGAAACTAATCCATATTGGCAATCTCAAGATGCCCCAAACTCTTTATCCATTGCCCAAAACTTCTCTTCTTGGGAGTCTATCCTAGAGAATGACCAAAAGAGGGAAGAAACCATGGTGGAACAAGTCAACTTGTGTGGATAATATTGTGAAGGATTAGAGGTTTCATATTGTTTGAATGATGAGAAAGATCTAACCCCTTGTGAAAGTAATGATCCTTGTGTTGAAAAGGATGGCTTAGAAGGACTTATTTTGAATCCTCAAGAAGAAATGTTTTCTCTCATTGTTCCTTTCCATGTTGCCGATCAATCAAAAGAGTATGAATTATGGAAGGTCTTTAAATACATATGCATTGTATTTGAAAGTCAAAAAGGGCCTACAAGTCCTATAGAATTGACCACAAGCCATGATAAGCTAGAAGTTGGAAAACAAGTATGTGTTGAGGAGTATTATCACCAAGAGGGTTTGAATCATGATGAAACAATATATGATGGTCTTGGGACCCTTAAAAGTGCCTCTACCATCATAAAAGAGGAATTTAAGGAAGAAATACTTCTAAAATTCCATGATACAACACTTGTTGGAGAGTTTGAAGAAGGTGCGATGATTGAGAAAGAAGATGAGATCTATCAAAGAGATATGAACTTGCAACAAGTTGTCCTATATATGGACATGGAAATTTTATATGAAGAGACAAGAGGGAAATAATGTGAGACATGTATCTAAATCCAAGATGACTTTAGCTACTTGGGAGACCTGTTTGAGATGAATTCATCAAGTGACATGAGAAGTCAAAGAACAAAGAGAAAATGTGAGTCATCTAGTATCACACCCAAAAGGAAGCACACATGGAATCCTCATTAATCTAATGAGAAGGGAAATTCAAGATACTCCCCTTTTGATATAGGAAGGGAGTATGATCAAGATGAAAGTACATAGTAGTTTGTTTTCGGTTGTGTTTCCTAAGAGCTTAGTAGCACAAGTGTGTCTTTATCTTTGTCTTGTGTTTTGCTTTTGTCTTGTGTGTGTTGTTGTTTATTTGTGTGTCTTGTGTAATGTAAATTGTATATTTGTCAACCCAAGGTATATTAATTTAAATATTAGTGCTCATATGCGTGACCCCATGCCCAATGGAAGGATTAGGCAACTAGTCTTAGACATAGCTGGCATGCCACCCCTAGGAATCACCAAGAATGTTGACCAAATTTGACCCTAAGTCAAATTTGGGTCAACCCATACTATTTTGAACTTTTTATAAGGTTCCTATGTGTCTTATAGGGTGTCAAGTTTGTCTCTTATCTTACTCATCCTCTCCCTAGTCCTTATTGAGGTCTACCCCTTATGCACTAGGCTAGTCAACTTGAGTCAAAGGTTGGTCAACCCTAGTCAAAGATTGTCAAAGGGCCAAGATGTGTTTAAAATATTTTAATTTTTTCCCTAATATGTTTTAATATGTTTACAAGTCATAAATTAGCTATAGGTTATGTCTCATATGGAAAAGGGGGCCTTTTGGCCATTTTCTTGCCCATTTAATGACTTGTACATATTTTTATACAGGAAAACTTGACACCCAGGTGAGTTTAAACATATATCATGTTAGGATCATGTCAATAATATTTATTTTATAGGAAATAAGTAGTTATGTTTAGTGGATGGTAGTTTTTAATCAAAAATAGGAGCTTTTAGGCACTTGTATGGATTTCCCAAGTCCATCATCAGCCAAAAACATGGGAATAGAAAATATTCACCTCCCATAATCAATGTAAATGTGTATTTTTCAATAATAATGAAAAAATTCTCATATACAACTTGTTTTCTTCCATTTTCACTTGGCAAGGAAAGAAGGAACAACTTCATGCACTTGGCATGGGTTGTACAAATAGAATTGGGAGGAGTGATTATGGGGGTAGATAGTACTATCAATTTAATTAATTTTAATAATAATAACTTAATATTTTGTGTATTATGCTTTATGAACCATCAATTTGATCCCAGGTAGATTTTTATGCATGTTTAACCATGAGGGGGTCGTTATTTGAGCTTGTCTCAAAATTTATTATTTTGGATTGATGGATTTGGGTGTTGAAAATGTCTCCACATGATTTTAAATATGTTTCCATGCTTTTTATTATCTTTAAAAGTACAATTTTGTGAGAAAGCCTCTTCTAGGCTTGCAAAATGGCCGATTTGCATCACAGTCATATCATTACTTTGAAAATGTTTACTTCACATTATATATAATGTTTTGATTTTTTTTGGAAATGATCCTAGTGTATGATGAGAATTAAAGTGTTAGAAATCACTTTTAAGGTGTTTTCGAGACCATTCCTTGCATGATTCTTGTTTCCTTGTATGTCTTAGTCATAAAACTCCTCCTACAGGAGCATGCTAATGTCAAAAGTGTGTGTTTGAAGTTTTAACATGGTTATTAATCTCTTGGGACCATTCATGAACATTTAAATATTGTATGAAGGCATGTAGCACTTCAAACTTGCAAACTTGGAGAGTGGTCGAAGTCTGCTTGTATGGGAGGAGATAACCATCTATAGTTGATGCCATAGACAAGTCTTTTGGAGGTGTTCCAATAGCTGATCAATTCATTTTGAGTTTCCTTTCCATGAAAAAGGCCTAGATATACCTATTGACAATGCTAGTTGACTAAGAGAAGTGTCAAAGCATCAATTGGAACCTTGGACTGTATTAAGGCCCTTTTTCCCTAAAAACACCAAACAGAGGCCTGAGGGTTTTTTGAAATATTCTCAAAGTACACCTATAAAGGGATTTGAATCCTAATATTGGGTGGAGGTATAGTCCCTAGACAAAAAAATACTTCCCAAAGTTTTAAGGAGAAATGAATAATGGAAGGTGGTCATTTAGACTCTTAAAGATGGCTAGAATTCACTGAAATCGGGTAGTGATGTCTACAAGTCAGTGATCAAAATGTTAATTTGCATCCCATATTTATGTTTTTGGACTATGATATCAATTTATATGATTCTAGTGGTTCAAATTATACTTGAAAGGTAAGAGAGCATGAGAAAAGGTAAATCCAATGTCTTGAAACCCTAATGCATACTTCTTTGTCTGTACACAAGACTGTGATAGTCACCTATAGGTAGAATAGTTTAAGGTCTGTGAAATAGGCATGATCATGGCTGAGATGAGAAAGTTGATAGTTTGTGAACAAACAACTACCTCTAAAGCATCATCAAGCACCATGATCAAGTCCATCTTGCCCTAAAAGATACGTATAGGCTTAGAATGAATGAAAAGTAGCCACCTACAATTGAGCAAATAGTGAGGTGAGATGATGGACCTTGTAGGAGTCTTGAGGAACTTTAAGGGATAAAATAAGTTATAAAGGAAAACCTAGTAACTTATAGGATCTAAAGGAGTTTCCAAAGCATCCATCAAGACCAATCTTATGCCATTCCCATCATATAACAACCTACAAGCAGCATTGGTAAAGCCTTGTTCCAAGAGATGTATTTGGGGATTTCACCTAGGAGAGAGGTTTTGAGTGGATTCATAGGTTAAAAAATAATTTAATGAAGGTAAGAAACATGTATGAACACCTCATATGCATCAAAGATGTTTGAAAATAACATTCATGAGGATGTTTAAACAAGAGCATGCAAAAACAAGGTTTTTTTACCTCTTTTTAAAGAAATTGGGATGGTTGAACCCCATAAAAATGGAATTGGACAAAACCATTTAGTAAAATTTATCATTAATAAATTTTTAAGCTAAAAAAAATTCACTTTTATCATATAAATATGGAAGTATGCCTCTATTTTGTCTCAGAGGTAGGTCACTCCTTGCATGCACAAAAATGGTAGTTTTTGGGAAAAGTGTTGGATAGTGAACCAAAGGGAAATATAATAAATTGGTGAGGTTGGAATATATATGTAACACATATAAATACATGATAAACCATCATATAAGGTTGGAATATGAAGGATTTGGTCTAGACAAGAAGGTGTGCAGGCAGACCTAGTAGGAAGGCATGCAAACCCAACCCCAAATGAGATGTCACTTCAAGATATAAATTTATAAAAGATATATAATGTTTTGTATGATTATTATATGGGTAATTATTAGGTTTTAATGCTTAAGTAATACATTAAAGGTGAGAATTATGGTCTTTTGGTTCACAAAGTGTAAACAGGCCTATTGGCAAGGCCTAGGCCTAAATCCACACAGGGGTCAATTTCCATTTCAAGCTTTAAAAATACATTATAATGTTTGAAGAGATTTTTATGGTGTATATATAGGTTTTAAAACTCTTATATTGCAAATAAAGTCTCCAAAAAGCCATTTTTGGCCTAGAAAGCATTCAAAGCCCACTAGGAAGTAAAACATGAGCTTGAATGTCATCTTCAAGTGCTTAGAACTTCCACCAAGAATTGCATGGGATCTTGATCCATTCATTAAATTTGAATAAGGTCCTTGAGGATCCATAAGTGACATTTGATCAGAAATCCAACATGTCATGTCTATGAACAAATGCTAGGAATGAAAACCACTTCAAAACCCTTGCAAACCCTCCATAGTGACCTGATTGGGAAGATGAGACAATTTGAGTATCCATATGGGTGAATTTGACCATGAGTGATGAATATAAGTTTTTATAAACTCCATAAGGATCATATTCATGAGATTGGACTGTATGAAACTGTATGGAATAGGGCAAAATAGGGCTTATTTTGACCATTTTTGGTGTTTTTCAGGCATGGTAAACTTTCAAGAGGCAAAATAACTTTTGGAGGAAGGTTTAGGGATTTTTATAAGTCATAATGGTAATTGGATAAATTTTATAAGCTCATAAGTGCCCCTAATAATTTCTTAATTCATCCAGTCTAGTGAGCCAGCTAGGAGAGACTTAGAGAAAGTGACAGAGCTTCATTTTGGGAGCCTTTTAAGGCCAATTTAATGTAAATAATAGTATGAAAACTCATTAAAAATTTAATTAATTTTATTTTATGGATTATATTATAGGTTTATAGAGCTTGAAGGTGACAAATGTGAAAGGTGAAGGGAAAAGGCCATTTTGAGACTGCCAAGTGTGATCATGCATGGCCAAAATGATGGGAAGGGTCAGGAGCCTCCCAAATGAATGTGAGGGATTATTATTAACCCCTCATACTCATATTAATCATAAAAATTGATCAAGTGTATGGTTAGGACAATTTTTTAAGGCCAATCATGGAAGGCAGTTTTCTATGAATAGAAAAGGAGTTTCTTGACTATTTGTAGGTCTTGGATGATTGGAAATGACATTTGTAACTCCTAAAATGATATGGATCAACCCATCCCTCTCTTTCATAAATTTTTAACTAATCTTCATTTTGGTGACACATGTCCTTGTGCCTCTTCAACTTATCTTCTCTCTCTCTTCTTCAAAGTTCTATAAATTGAGCCATTTTGGCCATTGTAAAGGGACCACATCTTTGGTATGGTGAAACCCTGATAAAATGACATTACACTTTGATTTTTAACATTGAATACAAGTCCAATTCTGAGTTGTGAACATTTTGTCTAAGTGTGATGTATAGTGGAGCCAAGTGATTGTATCATCCTTACTCCCTTTATCCTTCATGTTTAAGCAAGAGTTTTGATTTTAACATGTTATGTGAAGTGTATGAAGGTAATAATATCTATTTAAAGTATGAAATTATCTATATGGTGTGAAGTATGCCCCTAGGTCAAGTATATTGTTGATTATCCCAAGTATGTTACCTTCACATTGAAACACTATGTTAGGATCCTTCAATACATGGGATTGGTCTTGAAAAGAATTATTTATTAATAAAAGTATGATGGTAAATGGGATATATCTTAGTGGATCATCTCTTTAGTATAGTTTTAATTTTATGCAAACTCTTAACTCTTTTCATAAACAAGCATTAGGTTAGGTGATAGACATTTAGAGAAGAAATCAGGGAGCTAACCCTTTTTAATCCTAGAGATTCATCTCTCTTACAAGTTCCCACAAACTTGAGAGATGATTCAATGTTGCATCAAATTGAAGGAGCTTCATAGAGTGTCCTAGAGTGCACAATTTGATGACAACAGGTACTTCCTGGTGTAGTTAGTTCTTCTTGATGATAGTAATATGGAGATATAATTGGTAAATTTTGTAATTTTTGGTGCAATATCATGACATATGCACCTATAATATATCTCAAATGAATTATATGTGTTATAAATATGGCAAAAATGTTTCAAATTTATGTAAAATCAATGCAATATATAAGATTTTGACTCAAGTGTATATCTGAATTATGTAATTGTATTAGAGATTGTGAAAGTGTGGAGGTAATGTCTTTGTGACATGCATCCATTAAAATTTAGAGATACAAAGAACTAAATAAGTTTGGAGGTCATTTTTTTATGACATGACACCACTAAAATATGGAAACTATGTAAATGTAGAGGTCATGCCCCCACTGATATGCCCCCCTTTAAAGGTGAAGGAACTAGAATATAGTAGGTACCTTATCTTAAAAAGATAATGTAATTATATTATTTGTGTATGAATCATGTAACATATAGGAGTAACATGTCTAAGTAGATATGTCAATGAAGCTCTCAATATGTGATCACATCAAGACCTAAGAGGAATGATATGTATTATGGCAAAATCTACAATACAAGCTCAACAAACAATTAAGCATAGACACAAAAACACTCAATGCAATGCAAAAGGAATGGTCCAAGGAGACCTCATACAAGGGACATATTCAAATGCCAGGTAATCAAAAGTAAATTACATATTAAAATGTCCAATTAGCATAGAATGATATATGTCTAAATAATATACAATGGCACAAGGGCCAACAAACAAACATATTCAAATGTTCCACAAGAAAGATAATAGCAAGCAATAAATACATGCAAGGAAGTGATAATGTAAAAAAATGAAGTATAATAAATTAGCATAAGAATATCATACTAGTCTCATAAATATATGTGTTAGGAAAATATGTCATGCAATATATCATATCAAGTACATTGTGAAAGATATGAGCATGGATCTATATATGTGTAAATGTTAGCATATAATTTCAAACATGATAATGTATAAATTATCTAAAAGGATATGTAAGCTATTAATCATGATCAACGAGGTAAATTCCCCCAACATACTATATGACATGGGTAGAGAAGAGGTCCAACATCTGTAGGTACATATATCATATGGTTGTGGTATGCCTGTATCACACTCAAATATGCATGAAACATATATGTATATAGAAAGAGATATGTTATCTACTAACATAAATCAAACAACATATATGCCATGGAGCTAGAAAATATGGGAATGCTAAATATTTTTGTATTTATTTGAATGTTTTTGTATTTTCTAGAATATTTGTCTTTTTTAGATTTTAGATTTTTTAATAAATCAAGGGATAGCCAATTATCTAGTCTAATGGATGCTCGTAAGGTTATCTATACTTAGAATATGGTGAATCATATTGGTGATACTACCAAGGAACATGTATACATGGCATGTTTAAATTTGGAGAGTTGGTAATACATTTTGTATGCCTCATAGGAGTATTTGGTCTTGAATCAATAGTAGAAAAAATAATGGTTTGTGGAACCCATTATCGAGTAATCTTTATTTTGTTCAGAATAATAGTAATTGAAACATGCTTAGTTTCTCTAGGTAATTGGTTATGTTATGTAGGATTAGATGAGCATTCTATGGAATCCACTGTATATCTCTGGTGAAAATATCTCTCAATTATAGGCCACCTAAGAAAAGGAATTTCTTGTTGCTTACCCTTTCACATATGATTAACATTAGTAGGTTTTATGAGTAACTATCTAGGAATAAATTTATCTTGTTTAAGTGGATGTTCATATGAAATTTTATAAATTATGACTACCTAGTTGGTATGAATTTATTTAATACACCCATGCACTGTAGAAGGTCCTGTGTGGAGTTTACATATCCAAGTTCACCCCAATAGCATATAAAAGAATCATGTGTATGGTATAAATAAAAATTTAGTAACCATGTGTGTTAACCCAACCCATAAAGGTAATTCAATCTCACCAAGAATGTGTTTTGATATCCCATTGAATGCTCTAACTATTTTGGTCAAAGGGTATAAATCATCATGTATGTATCCCAAATGTTTAATTAATGTCATGGTACATATGTTATAACTAGCACCATTATCAACCATAACACTATGTATAGGTTTATGATCAAGGTATGCTTGAATGAATAATGAATGAAGATCTAAGCTATTATATACAATTTCACTATCATCAAAAGAAATAGAAGGTCTTTGAACCATAGGAGGTGTTGTGTAGGTATAAGTTCTAATAATCCCATTTAATGGGTGCCGATAATTTTGTGGAAGAGGATGTGCATGATATATCAACTATGCTTTCAGGTCTTTATTAGAATTATTTTGCAAAGGATTGTTAAATATCTTCTACTTTTGATGGTCATAGAGTTATGTGTTAGAGTATGTATTTTCATGTGTTTACTCATGTTTGCTAGTGTATTAGTTATCTATTACATCTTGTAGTGGGTTTTGATCTATCCCACATTGGTTAGGATAGCTAGATTAGTCTTTGGCCTTATGTATATAATCAAGTGCTTATCTTTCGTACTAGCATCTCTTATTCTCATACTCTGAATAAGCATTTGGTTTTGCTTTGTGTTGCATTCCATTTGTTTTTAGCTAATTGTGATGTTTTTGTTGTGAAATCTTCAGATCTTGGCCTCATGTAATATTTTAAACATTCCTAACATGGTCCCAAAGCCCTAAATAAGTTACAACCATCCTTAACTTTCCATATTTAGAGAGGAGATCTTGGTACCTCCTTTAGATTTTTCAACATTTTTTAAAAAGTTTTTGTTGCTTCTAAGACACTAAACTAGCATTGAATTTTTTTGGCATTAAGCATTAAGATCTTATTTGCTATAGATCCAAGATTTGTTGTTTTCCAGATCTATTTTGTTGATTAATTTCTCTTAGATATGGTAGGAATTGAAGGTGGTATTGGCCCCTTTTAGGAGATATTTTGCATAAGCATTCGAATATTATTTTAGGTCTGCATAGGCATCATTCCTTATACATTAGACCAACAACTTAACATCCTTATTGTTTATGCATTGGAATCCATTTATCTTGGCATCATTATTTTGTAACTAAGCCTCAAATTCCTTTAACATTGAGATCTATTTAAAGTTTGGCATCATATTTATTAGATATCTATTCCTGAGGTAACTTAATCTATTTAAAAGGATTAAGCTATATAGGTGTTAGATTTTTTATTTAAAAGTGGCATCTATTGCGTGTCCTTTACAACATTAAAATATGCATAGTAGCATTATAATTTGATGCTTTGGTGTGGTACTTGAAGAGGAGTCTATCTAGAGGCTCTGACCTACCTTGGAATCATCTCTTTTATTGCTATGTTGACCAGATTTGCAACAAAAATTTGCATTGGAAGCAAGCACCCTCCCAGATCTATGTTGGAGGAGAGCCGCATGGTCGAGCTGCATTGGAAGAGATCTACATGGTAGTCCTGTGCTTGGAGGAGATTTATTTCGAGGAGACCTGCTCTTCTATGGACTACATTGGAAATCTACGCTAAAGAGATCTACATTAAAACATTATTCACTAAGTTGGTGCCTTGAAGTATTCATTTTTGGTGTCCTAGGCCTACCCTTTTTTTGGACTGCTACGCTACCTTTAATTTTTGAGTCTTATATGATGGCTTGGAAAGACATCTTGGACTATATAAAAGACTATTGCACCTAATAGTTAGCTATGTTTGACTGAGTCCAATGCACCATCTTGGACTTCTATGCTATTTTCCAATACTGCATTGAATTTTTATTTATAGCTATTTGTTGGTACACCAAACCTTGTCTTTTTCACCACCTATATAATCTTAACACACATGTTCTACACTTACAACAATAATCCATCATTTTATCCTCTCAAACATAGCTATAAATTAATTATTTTTCTTTATTAAACTATATTTTAAAAAAGAGGAAGTCAAACTTGTTTGCACACATATCAAGGCCACCATCAAGATTATTTTTCACTTTTGTTGGATTTTCTAAGTTTTTGGAAAAAAATTGGTTCCAAAGAGTGGTTTTACACATATGTTATTTTCCATTTTGGTCACTAAAATCAAATCGTAGTGTTTTCTAATTGTTTTGATCCATTTTTATGGGAATCAAAACACTTATAACTTTTGATCAATATCTCGGATTTGAGTTCCATTTTTTTTTTTCTAAAGTGCATATTTTTTGATTCTCTATCCATCGATGTCATCAAATAGTAAAAATGCACTAATTTTATAAAGTGCCAAATTGGGGGGGTCTTATAATACATCTTTTGGGGGGGTTGTCTCGGTGTCAATTTTTGTGCACCCTTTGTATTCTTTCTTCTCTTGGTGATTGGTTCATATGGAATTGATCATTGTGATCCTTTGACTACACATAATTAACACACATGGGGACCTAAAAAAGATACAATCATTAAGCTCAAAGGATTATGGTCCCTAATGAATGAAACACAACCGCAATTCACAAGAAAATTTGAAAAATTTCAGCACCAATGTAAGTTTGAAGAATGTATGAGCTTAATTGGGAGCTATGTGAGTGACAATATCTTATTTCACTTTGATGGGTGTGATACTCTATTTAAAATGTGGAATAAGTTAAAAGGGTTATTTGGGAAGGTAGACCACTTGAGAGTGATGCAACTTGAAGTGGAACTTCACTTAATCTAGATGATTTTGTTTCTATTGTAGACTACCTCACTAAATTCAAGTATTTGTTAATACAATTGAAGGGGAGTGATCAAGATAAAAAGGATGAAGAGTGTGTATACTTAATCTTGTCTAAGTTGAGTGGCCCATTCCAAATCTTTGCATCTACCTTTTTCTTTAGTATGGATGCATTAGGCACCACATTCAAAATGCCAGATTTAGAGTTAGTTTGTGAGAGACTCACTAGAGAGAAATCCAAATTATCTGACCTTGAGTCTTCCACTTATAAAAAAGAATTAGTGGCCTCACATCCTAAGACTAAATGAAAATATAAGGGCAAGAAGAAGAACACTCCACCTCAAAATTCACCTAAGCCCACCAACACTTCTACATTTAAATCCATACCATCTTCTAAATCCAAGAATAAGTCTAACCTATCTTGCTCCTATTATGGGGGGATTGTTCATGAAGAGTCTAAGTATTTTAAGAGAATGTAAGCCTTAGAGTATGCCATTATGAAGCACAAAATATCTATCTCCACTCCTTCACCATATCATGAGCATGGCAAAACACTTAATGTTGTTGAGAGATCACAATTACTTATTTTAGACAGTTGGGTTCTAGATTCTAGTGCTTCACACCATATGACTTCTTCCAAGAAGTCTTTTGTATCTCTTGGTTTGAGTTCTACTTCCAACATTGGGTTGGAAATTCTTCCTTCATTTATATTAAGGGGAAAGGTGACATACAACTAGATGGTGGCCACATCAATGATGCATTATATCTTCCATACATTGCCACCAATTTGCTTTCAGTTTATCATATCAACCATTCTAGTCAGGGCAAGACAATGACTTTCACACCACAGGGTGTTGAAGTTCAAACTTTATTTGAGCTACATACACTTATTTCACAAGTTGTTATTGATCATAGTTCTTGACTTTACTATTTTAAGGGTTTTGATGATACTCCTCCTTTAGGATGTGTTTAGTTTCTCATGCATATTCTAAGAGTCAGCTTTGGCATGAGAGATTTAGATACCTACATTAAAAATATTTGAAGAAGTTGAACACTCACAGTATGGTAGAGGGTCTTCCTACAATTTCATGTCTTGATGGAGTCTACCCCGATTGTGCATTGGGGAAACAACATCGGGATCTATTTCTTAAGGGCATGTCCATGAGAGCTTCTTCACCACTAGAGCTTATGTATAGTGATTTGATGGTGTTTCCTAATCCTCCTTTCAATGGAACTACGTATGCACTTACCTTCATTGATAATTTCTCATGGCATACTTGGGTTTATTTCCTCAAGTGCAAGAGTGATGTCTTTTCTCACTTCAAAGTATTTAAGGCTTTGGTAAAGAAATAGTCATCAAGTTACATCAAGAAGCTTCATACAAATGATGGGGGGAGTACTTTAATCAAGGTTTCATTATTTTTAGCAACCCATGGTATCTTTCACCAACATTTTGTTGTGCATATTCCATAGTAGAATGGCTTAGTAAAGAGGAAGAACCAAAATTTCAAGGATATGGCTAACTGCATAATGCATTCATGGGATTTACCTCCTATCTATTAGGTAAAGGCAATTAATCATGTGAACTACATTTAGAACCACACACCACATCAAACACTTGAGTATATGACTTTAGAGGAGGATTGGTCTAGATCCAAGCCTGATGTCTCATTTTTTTGAGTCTTTGGGAGCCTTTCTTGGGAATTTATACCAAATAAGAAAAGGAAAACATTATACAAGAAGAACAAACCTTTGGTCTTTGTTGGGTATTGTGAGGATATGAGAGCTTATTGTCTTTTAGACCCTGATACTCATGATGTTCATTTTCAAACACATGTACAATTTGATAAACATTTCACATCTCATGAATATTCATCTGATTCCATGCCTTCTTCTTTCCATGATTCACCTTCTCTTGAGGATTCATTCTTTGAGAAGCCAGTTCAGGAGATTCCTAAGGAGGTTATAGAGGATGAGGATCTTATTCACATTGATGTTGCCACTATGCCTATGTGGGCTTGTATTACAGTTGATGAGGTAACACAATTTATATAGGATATTCCACCTACTCTACATCATCATGCACATTCTGATACATGAGTGGGATGATGTGATGACTGATAAGTATTATTCATTGATGAAAAATCACACTTAGGATTTGGTCACTCTTCCTAAGGGAAGAAAATTGGTTAGGTGCAAATGGATTTACCACACCAAGTATGTAGCTAATGGGTTTATTGACAAGTATAAGGCACATTTTATTGCAAAGGGATTCTTGCAAGTCAAAAGTATTGACTACTCTAAGACTTTTGTGCCCATTTCCAAGATGGATTATGTTCACCTTATACTTTTTCTTGTTGCATCATAAGATTGGATATTATATAATATGGACATGAAGAGTGATTTATTGCATGAAAAATTGCATGAGGAAATCTATATGGAGCATCTTGTTGGGTTTATTCATGATTTTTCTCTTATTTTTTGACATAGGATTCATTTCTTCTCTCTACTAGCTTTGTTCACTACCAATCTGATACCATAGTGTATATTTAGTGTATTGGGGAGGACTTTATTATTCTAGTATTATATGTTGATGATATAATATTCATAGGTAGCTCCCCATCTCAGATTTAGACTATTCAACATGCACATTCAACACAATTTGACATGATAGATATTGGCATTCTGCATTTTTTCCTTGGTTTATAGATTTCACAATTAGATGTAGGTATTTATTTGAGTCAGTAGTACACCATTGATCTTCTTCAATATTTTGACATAGCTGATTGCAAGCCAAGTCCTACTCCTTTTCAGGCTGGAGTGACTCTCACTACCTCTTGTACTACTCCAATTTGTGATCCTACATTGTATAGGTAGTTGGTTGGGAGTCTTATGTATTTTACTATACTCACCCTGACATTTCATTTGTAGTTGAGCTTGTATCTAGGTTTCCACATGACCCTCATGATAGTCATTGGTAGGCTACAAAAAAGATTTTGAGATATCTGCGAGGCACTACTCATTTTGAATTACATTACTCTAGGGGTTCTACTCAATAGGTTGGATACAATGATTCAAATTAGGCAGGTTCTCTTGATGATAGGCATTATACTTATGGATACATATTTTGTCTTGGTTCTTCAGCTATTATTTGGTTATGCAAGAAGCAAAATGCTATTGTACTATCATCTACGGAAACTAAGTATAGGGTAGTAGTTACAACAATTCAATAGGTTCTTTGGCTTCATCAGTTATTGACAAAGTTTGGCTTCAAGTAAGATTTACCCACTATACTTTGGTATGAAAACCAAAATGTAATTCATATATCTCACAATCTAGTTGAGCATCAGTGGACCAAACACATTGAGGTACATATGCACTTCATTCGTTAGCATATTTAGGATGACATTCTTATCTTGGATTATATTTTGATTCAACAACAGGTTGCAGGCATCTTCATGAAGCCTTTTACATCATCTCATTTCCTTGAGTTGCATGACATGCTTGGGGTTTCATAAGTTGTCCTTGGGGGGTGTTCATGAGGACATATTCTATCTTCATTTTATGGATACATATTGTACATGAGTACCTTATTAGGCCTAGTTGTTAGAACTCATTTTGTGGATATGCCATTATTTATTTTTTAGCATTCGTTAACCCCTAGCTTCACTTGAGGGGGGGGTGTTAGAGTATGTATTTCATGTATTTTATCATGTTTTCTAGTGTATTGGATAGTTATTTCATATTATAGTGGGTTTTGATTTATCCCACATTGATTAGGATATCTAGATTAGTCTTTAGCCTTTCTTATATAAGCAAGTGCTTACCCTATGTACTAACATCTCTTATTCTTATATTCTGAATAAGTATTTGGTTTTATTTTGTGTTGCTTTACATTTTTTTGCAGCTACTTGTGATGTTTTTATTGTGAAATCTTCATATCTTGGCCTCATGGAATGTTTTTACCATTCCTAACATTTTGAAACTAAATCCTTGGGAGGATTATCAAAAGTGATCTATTGGTTATTGATAAGGTCTTAAATTTTTTTCATGTATAATATCTATTCTTAGAATGCTCAGGGCCTTGGTGATGTCATAATATGCATTAGCATCATATTCTTCCAGTAGAGGTAAGAGGAGGTAGAGATATGAGATGTCATTCCATAAGCTTCATAAGTATCAAAGTTGATGACTCAGGTAATTGTGTAAATGTCTCTTAGGTACATGGATAAGATGAGGTGATTAGGTTATTGTGACACTACATTAAAGCTTATGCTTGTTTCCTTTTTAGGTTATGTATGCTTTACCTTGTATCTTGGTTTGATATGAAACTTGGTAGAAGATATATTTTATGTGTTTGCTACATACTTGAGTTGGTTCAAGGAAATAAGTTTCATTTCACAATCTCAGAAAATATGGCATAAGTCATCAAAAACATTGAACTTCTTCAAAATACTAGACTCGTGTAATGCATCAAGAACACTTTTCTTAAACATGTCTTCAAGCTCTTTATCTGCCATTGAATTTGTCATTTTGGCAAAAATTTTCTTATACATCAAGACATATTCATTAATAGGTTCATTGGTACCTTGTTTGATCTTATAAATTTATGCATATGCCATCTTTTCAGTGATGTTGATGGATAAATGTGCTAGAAAAAGATTTTTTAGTGGTTTTAATGCTTTCATTAATTGGATTGTTAAGTCATATAACCATTTTAAAGCATAGTCTTTGAGGTTCCTTGGAAATAATTTGGTCAAAATTTTATCATTTGAAGCATAATCAAGGCATGTTGCATAGAGAAATTGGAGATATTATTGAGGATCACCCTTGTCATCATAAAATATCAACTTGGGTGCAATAAAACTAGTTGGCAAAGGGTGAAAAGATATATTAGGTTCTATAAAATTGTGTAATACATATTTTTAATCAATAACATGAGTTTATTTCAAAGCATTTTTTTCAATGTTGGTAACCTTAGCCTCTAATTTTTTATAGTTTACAGAAGCATTTGCACTATAGACCTATTGGGGTTAATATTTTTAATTTGAAAAGTCACCAAAGGGGATGTAAACACCACTTGTGTTGATGTAGGCATTGAAACTAGTAATTTAATTGAAGCCTTAGTTATTCCTATGGAGGATGTGGTAATAGTTGTTTGATATTGAGGAACAATGGTGTCAAAAGATATTCCATGCTACCACTATATGTAGTGGGTACGGTTGTGCTCAAGGGTAGGAAATGGGAAGGGATGTGTTATAAACATATCTAGTAAACCCCATATTTGTATCAATATAGAGCAAAGGTTTTTCAACAATACATTTTACTTTTTAATTTTCTAATATAGCATTTAGGATCTTGTGGAGATCTTTAGGAATTGCCCAAATGTGTTCTTGAAATAATGCAATAAATTTAACTTTTTCTTAGTCAACTTGGTAATTTTCATTATGCTCATGTGTTTCATTATCCTCATGATCAGATTCATTTTATATGAGAACTTTGCTAATACATTGTTCATTTTCATTATTGGCACTCTCATTATTAGCATAATTTTTAATGGCATTAGTTTGAGGCATTTTAGGTCTCCAAAGGGGAAGCTCAAGATATTTAATAGGAATACCACCTAATTTGAGACTATGACTAGGTTGCATATAAATGAGAGAATAAATGTGAATAAGTAAAACAAAAAAAAACTTGAGGAGGTTGAAAACCCTATAGCAAGCTAGGAGTTTTGTGGTAAGACATAGTGATTGGGTTCACGAAAGTTTTAAACCTAAATTTATATTTTGGAGATAAATTTAAGAATATAGAATTAGCATATGCACAAAGGTGATAAATTGATTTATAATAGGCCAATTAATTGTAAAATCTTGATAAATGAATATTCTAATCATTAAATTGAGATATGCTAAATATAGAAATTACCAAACTTGAAATATTTTCAATTAATTGTAATACTAAAGAGCAATGATAATTATCTAAGTTTATTGTGCATAATTAGATCTAGGTTGGACATAGGTAGAAGTGTATAGGATCAATATTATACAACAATCATCAAATTTTATAAATACCATTTATATAGTCATGGACACTACCATCGACCCTGAGACATTACCATCGACACTACTATCTATATTGCAACTCTACTGTCTTGTACAAAATATCCATTAGATCTTGATGTGACTAACTTTTTCATTCTAGGTTTCTATCACCTTTTTAATGATGTATTTATCTTCTTATTGATCAAACTCTAGCTCTTCTCAAAATATGAAATGCATATACAATATTATCACATAGGATAGATCTAGATACATTAATGAATTGATAAAGACACAGATCAATGTTGACATGATAATTTTACTTGGAAAACCTCAAAAAGATAAAAAAGATACAAATTGATATATTCATATATATGAGAAACTTCCATTGTACCCAATACAAACTCTTTCAACCTATCACTTCTTCTTAGACCATTCTTCATAGAATTCTTTGCAATGATATTTACCACATGAAAATATTACAATATCACAATGTTGTAATACTCCTATGTCGAACCATTGTAGACAATTTTATCTTTGTCACATTATCATAGGTGGAGACCATGTTAGGTGTATGAGAATCCCAGTGAGAGATACCTTGTGTTGTCCTAACTGTATCTAAGTCTAATACTATGTGTTGTTCTATATTATGGACTTGATTATTTTATGAATGATGGGTGATTTTATTAGCTTATCTATGATTATGATTTGGGTTGTGATATGCTTGTATTAATTGTTATACACATATTTATCATTATTCATGTTACTAGTTATTGAGTATTTATTGGATATTTTCTACACAACAATTGTATGAGATGTTATCCATGATTGCCCGAGTGCGATAATATTAGACCCCAAATATGAGCTTATTTTTTGTGTGTTATAATTATATATCTATCATCAAAAAAGTATTGATCGTAGGTGAAAGTCTTTGTGCTTGTGTGTTTGGACATATGAGAGATGTTTGGGTCCTTCAGATAAATGGTAACTGAGATCAAATAATCAATGGTCATAACTATTTAGTTGTTACAATAAATAACTAATGGTTTAATTAGGTTTTTAAGAAGTAAATTAATAAGAAAATATTTATTAGCATGTTTTAACAATAAAATATTATATTTTTCTACCTTATAGACAGTAAATTAAATATTTAATAGTAAGATGTTTCATTAGCTAAATATTAGATATTGTATTAATAAATTACTTTAGTGGAGCCTAAAACAAGTGAGGTCATAACTAAATCCACTTAGTAGATGACCAAGCATATTGTGGGAGTAGTTAGGGTTTTAAAGATTAAAAAAAAAAAGTGGGGGGAAAGAGTCAAAACCAATTTAGGGGTTTAAAGTCTCATTTTCTCCTTCAAGCTCTTTTTCAAGTGAACAAGGGAGAAGAAAACAAGAAATGGAGTTCAGTTGGAAGAGCTAGATTCCGGGGTATCCAGACAAGTGAACTTTCTCTCATAGATTTATCTGTTCTTTTTCTCAGATTTTAAAACAGGGTATACAAAAAATGATAGCTTCTTTTAGGTCTTTGAATCATATGTTTTGTTTTTTGGGTTGTTTTGTATTCAAAATTTATTTATAAAAACCCTCTATTTAAGGTTATCGATTTGATAGGCTTTTGGTAATTTTATATATATTCCCCTTCTTGCATGTTTTATTGAAATAAATATATATGTATATATAAATATTTATGGATACATATATATACACATATTTTTAAAAAATAAGAGCTTTTACTCATTATATATTCTAGATATATATATGTATATAGTACCATTCTTCTTACTTTTGTTTATATTTGGACTATGAAAATAAGTATATTTATATGAATAAAAAATAAATATATAAAGCATTGTTGTATCTTTGTACAATTTAGTTTTCTTTTTCAATAAATAAATAAATATAATAAAAAGGTTATTGGGAGGGGGCGGCAATTGAACTGACCCCTGCTCCCTCCCATGGTAGGGAGGGAGGAGGGGTCGGGCCAACCGACCCCTTCTCGTGCCCTCAACATTATGGCCACCTGCCATGAAAGTCGAGAGTTTCAAAAATAAAATATATATATAATTATTGATTTATAAATGTTTATCAAATTAAATAATTTAGAGCTATTATAAATATTATATACTTTATTGTTTATATTTTATTTAAATAATCTATATGTTAGATTTTTTAATTTATATTTTATATTTTATAATTTGTAATTTGTAATTTACAATTTATATTTATATTTATAATTAATAATTTATCTTGCATTCAAAGAATAAAAATATAGTGTGCATTTATATTGAATAATGTTATGACAAATACGATTAGGTGTAGATTTTGAAGTATTAATATAGAATTAATAGATGTATTGTTATGGTTGATGTCATGGCATTATGAAGTCATTGAAATATAATAATTGAAATAAGCAAATTAACAAGTATGAGGCCCAATTAAAAGGAAGCACATTTAATGACATGTAGATGTTAGGGAGTAGAGGTCATTATATAACTGGTCAACACATCAAGTGTTATGTGTGGTGTAAAAATAGATCAATTTATTTTGGAAGTATATTTTTGTATATTGTTCATGATTGCGAAAAATATGATATTGGCATATCAAGAGTTCATAAGAAGTGTGTAATATAATAGGTAAAAATTGATATGCTATAATGCAAGTAGTAGTAAAGAGTTAAGTTTAACGATTATTTAAATAGATGGTATTAATATTAACAATATATTAGTGAATATAAGTGGGGTATGTATAGAAATCAGTATATTATTTCCTATCTATTTGATGATGATGATGATGATGATGATGATGATGATGATGATGATGATGATGATGATGATGATGATGATGATGATGATGATGAATGATGGATGTGTGGACATTTTTACTTGTTCAACGTAAGCTGACCCATCGTTGCCTATGTTTCAGTGTAGGATAAAGAACTCATGAGTGGCAAAAATAGTTTAGAGATATTATGCCTATTTTGTTGACAGTTGTAACATATTGAATGTTATTTGATTTGTGTTTTGTAATGGATATTGATTATATGGTTGTTATCTAATTGAAATATTGTAAGTTTGTTTCTTGAGGTTTGTCTTTGGTCTTAAGTTAGCTTAATATTAAAAAAATCTATATTGTATCTTATGTTCTTTATCTCCATAATGATTGTTGTAATTCAATAATATCAATGTACAATAGTATTCCTTAATCAAAGGTGACAACAATTGGTTTATAGCACTTAATGCATTTTCACTAGATGTGGGCCAATGTTTAAATCATAGTTGGATGATAACACTAGTGTTGAGAACACACCATTGAATAGTAAGATAGTGTAGAGAATATTATATGGTAAGTTAATAATGATAATCATGGACTTAGAATATAAATAAGTTTAGATCATTTTTGAATTGCGAACCTATATATTAATCTTAATATGTGAAATTGCTAAACAATTAATTTTGGGTTGACCTTTATAGTTGAAAGTAATGAGCCAAGTTAATAAATGCTACTCGAGATATTCTAGGTATTTTGATGTGAATAGTGTGACTCTATTAGTGTTAGTGTTGTAGGAAACTATTTTGGGTAGGTTGACCGTGGTGGGTTTATAGATATCCTTTGGAATCTTGTTAGATTATCATAAATATATTTGAGACTTTAATTCTACTTTATGAAGCACATAAATAGTTATATATCCATCTGGGATCATCTGGTAGATGGTTGGGTGATTTCATGTACCATTACAAGATTTTGTACAAGTTTACATTATAAATTTATTTGTTTTAATATCAACGAAATCGGTCTAGAGAGAGGTTCTAAATCAATCACCAAAATTGAGTTTTGTAAAAATTTGGATCAAATATTATAATATTTATTCTTATATCCCAATACGATGTCTTTTATCGGGTATGATTTTGGAGGTAATTAGCCATTTTCTGCACCTGCTTTCCTTTTTCAGCTTGTGAAGTTGATTCAAAATTGGGTTGTCAAAAATAGCTAGATGAGTTTTAAGGAGAAACCAATATTTGTTAGTGGTTAATTATACCTTAAAATTTATATAAGAACTTTGTTTTAGTCCTTTATGATGTCTTTACTATTTTTAGTGAACCTATTTTCAAACCCAGTTAATTCAGATTTATTTAGTAGAACAATTCTCGACATAAAATCTTGTTTAGAATGTTGAGTTATTTTAGCATTTAAAATGTGGCAGGTTATTTTTGTAAGTTCTTAGTGGTATCTTGAAGCTAATATATTGTATAATAACTTCCAAAAATAATTTTTACCTCATGGATGTATTTTTGCCTTCACCATTTCATAGGCAATTTAATGATATTGAGACTGGTCTAAAAAGAGAGCTAGTTAAGTCTGTTTGCTTCGAGATTGAGTTATTTCCCTTCAACATGAATGGTTAACCTTGAATGACATATTAATGTATGATTTATTGGTTATTTATAAATTATAATGAAATATGAGCTTGGTTGCTCTCTTAGTTTTATTACATTGAAGTCATAATTGTAGTGCCTCCATGTTAACGAATGATTGGCAGATAATGTTTCTTACCATTGGGGATGAGATTGAGTGAAAATGTCATTGAATTAAACTAAAATTGACAACCCTTGAGTATCAAATTCAAGTGTAGTGCTGAAAATTTATTCTAGTGTAGACAACACAACTTCGTTACAACTAACTTGTCAAACACCTTGATGAATCTTGTAATCCAAAATTGAAGGTGAGCAACTATGTAGTAAGCATTGTACTTGGAGTGTGAATGCATCCCTTTAAGGTTACCTTGATAGTGTGCATTAGTTTAATATGCATGAAATCACAGTATGCATGTGTATACATGGACTAATAGTTGGAGCGTTCAATTGAGTGAAGTCAGAGTCACATAAAAAAAAATTGTTAGCTTTTTTAAGTGTTTTGTTTGAGTTTTCTTAAGGTGAATTATTGGATATTACATTTTGGTATTAGATCTTGTGTTTAAAAATGAAAGATATGGGGATTGTGTTTGGTATGCATGATGAAGTTGTGGAACTTATCATCACATTATATTTTTTTGTTTATACTCACAAAAAGTTGAGATCATAAGTTGAGTTGTTAATCATGTGGTTTAAGATTGGGTAAATTTCCATGAGTTTTGGATTGGTGACTTTGTTCGCATGTCTTTACTTCAAGTTATTGTTTGGTGTAATACCTATTGTGTGATATATATTTACTTATACAAGGTAGTGTATTTTAATGATTTCTTATGATTGTGTAATTTCTACAAGTGCATTGTGTGGTATTTTTTTTATTGCACTTCCTAAGTATTCTATTATAATTAACTAACCTTGTTTTAGAGGGGGAGTATAGGATTCATGTATCTCAAGCTTTAATTATGGCATGATAATAATTCTTGAGTATTTTTCTCTTATTTACTATTATATTATTCGTGAGGTATATAGATGATAGTGTTATCGTTAATGAAGAGGAAGTGATAAATATTTATGGTATGTAGTGGTTATTGGTTTGAATAAGTAAATTAGTGAGATATATAAGGTTTTTAATACATATTTATATCTTAGATTAGCTATGATGTGATATTATATCTCTTGAATTGATTGTTCTTTGATCCAAGCTTGATCTCATGCAACTTAGCCTCTTTCGAACCCATAAATAATCTTACGGTGTTAAGGTAAAGGTGGTAATAATAGGTCTATTATATAATTGTCTAATTGATGAAATGATACTAAGTGAATATTTAAAATTTAACTCTTAGTAGTGTGAAGTAAATATCACTTAATAATATACTATCTGCTTATTTGAAAGGCCTAGTTAGTAACTTATCAGTTTATTTAAATATACCCAGTTTTCGTATTTGTTTAAGATATTGATGGATTCCATGATTGTTGTTCCTTGAAGATTTTATGATTAGTAGGGTCATTTTGTCCATGGAAATACCTTGAGTAAACCTAAGTTGTCTATGTTCACAACTTTATATCACTTTATGCTGGTTCCTAATCTATTAATCCTGTTTAGAGATTAGGTAAGAATGGGTTTTCCTTTTTGTGTATCTTTTAAAACCTATCATTGGTTTCATCTATCTATCTAGGAAATAAGTTATCTCATTAAAATAAGAATTGTGGGAATTCTTACCTTGTGTTATGTCTAAGAAAGAAATTTGAATTAATAAACTGCAAATAAAATAAAAACAAAAAAAAAGATGAAAAAGGAAAACAAGCTAATAATATTGAATCAAGTAAGAACTTGGAACCTTTTTCAGTCGGAGATTACTACATGAGAGATTAGTGATTATGGTGGATTACCTTGATTATGTAACTGTGAAGATCTTAGATTTGGCATGATTACTTCCAGGAAGTGAAATCAAAACATAGTAATTATGATAAATAGGGTATTTAATGTTAATATTTACAAAAAAAGGGAAAAAGGTTATGTCCTTTGATTGGTCAGATATGTTACAATAATTCTTGATACTTCTCCTTGATCAATATACTTGAAAAGAATCTAGATGTGTTCATTTCATCAATAGTGGGTATTACTATATGATACATTTGGACATGTATATTATTTTGTGGCTACAATAGAGGATGATGATGATAATGATGACATTAGCGATAATATATCTATTATTTGGGCCTATGAACTTGCCTTGACCCTTGTGTGAAACCCATAATTATGTTATGTTATTGTAAAAATTGTCTCAATTTCTATGAAACTATGTAAGCCTAGTATTTATGTCATTCATGTCTAACCTCAACATGTGAAGTTGTATGCATTCATAATTATAAGATTTTGCATAAACCCTTATAACATTTTTGCACTCATTAAACCTTACAAATGATAAAGATGTGTTATTTAATTAACTTTGTTGTGTGAATGTCATGTGTATATAACTAAGTACTTTCATGTTGTTATGTTGTTAAGACTAGTTGTATAATTGTGTATGTGTTGTGGCAACCTTGTATGTAACCCTTATGTGTAAATTTTGTGTGAAATAACAACCCTTCCTAATATCAATTAATGTCTTAGTAGAAATTATGATTGTGGTGATGTATAAGTGTAAGCTATGGTATAAACTCCCCTTATATTACCTTGGGACATTATGATATCAGATGCAAAGATTGTTAGTGGTTACCCCATTTTGACAGTTTAGATATTATAACAGAGGGCATTAATTAGTGGGTAACATTTAAATAGTTTTCACTTTATATTATTTTAGTTGTATGCCTTCAATAAGTTATGTTTTCAACATGGTTGTTCTCTATGGGCTATGCTAATTGACATCAGATGGGTCACATGATAGTCAAGGATGTGGGGTTATATTATTACTTTTGTGCATTTTTATAGCACTAGGATGTTATGTATGAGATTTGTGTAGTTGATATGTATTGTGACACTATTACATATGATGATGTGAAGTTATTGTTTTACCTCTAGGAGGTAATTTACAAGTATTTCCTTACCTCTAGGAGGTAATAGATAGTGTTCCTCATACCTCTAGGAGGTATTTGAGATGCCTCAAACCTCTGAAAGAAAATTAGGGTGCCTCTTACCCCTAAGAGGTAATTACAATGATTTTATTCTTGCTCCCCTTAAGTGACTTGTAAAGTCACATAGTGTACGTGATGTGATCGATTTTTGTATATGTTTTACCAAAATTATTTAAGTTGACTGCACTTTTAAAAAAAAAATTGATTTGGAAACCAACATTTTATTTTATTTGAATATTTTAATCAATTGACTAATTATGGAATTTGTTGTTGAAAATAATAGTTTAGATTTTTGGTTATTCTTTTAATTACTTGGATTGTTGTTGAGACTAACAGTTTGGATTATTGTTGAAAATGTTTTGGTCACTTGAACTCATTTTTATTAACTTATGCATTTATCTGATCGACTATTTTTTTTAATTTATTTTGGTGATCATTGTGTTGGTTTCCTATGTATATGTATGTGTATAATTGTTATGCCGATGGCGTGGTATAGGGGAGAAGAAGTATCATAGAGTATAACTAGTGGGATTGTGATGGGGACCTATCGCACAAGTTGAGATATCATCCTTTTCACCCCACTAGACATGGTGGTTATTTATTAATTATCATTTTTTTAGTTGGGAGGTCTAAGTAGTGATGTTTAAGCTAGCTGGGAGATCTGAGGTGGTATGTTGATGATGGGAGATCTAAGTAGATTATTTTCATATAGTTATTGCTTGGTAATTTATGCAGGTATATGCTTCTTTCAACATAATCCAATGGCAAAATAGATTTACATAGTTCATTATTTCTCTATATTATTTGCTAAAGATCATTCTTATGTCAAAATATTATACTTTCAACATGGGATGGTACAGATGTTTTTTATTATGATTCATGACTAGACAAAATTATAGTTATACACATTACTAGTTAGCATTACGTCATGGTAGAGTATCCTTAGGATTCAAATGACATGGAAATATATAATATGGCCATTTGACACTATGATAACTAATTACAAAAGTGCCATCATAATTATTAATTTAAATCAAACACTAATTGTAAAATATTATTAAAAGATTCATAATGTTAAAAGATGTAAATAACATTGGAATTTAAATCATGAAAACTTGATTAATTCTAAATTTCAAAATTATTGTTGCACTAGTTGGCCAAAATTTCACATCAAGGACTATGCTTTTGTAAGAGGTGGAGAATGTAATACCCTTGTGTCAAACCACTATAGATAGTTTTATCTTTATCACATTGTCATAGGTGGAGACCCTGTTAAGTTTGAGGGAATCCTAGTGTTGTCCTAACTGTATCTGAGTCTGATAAATGCATTATTCCATTTTTTAGACTTTATTATTTTGTGATTGATGGGTGATTTTATTAGCTAATCTAGGATTATGATTTGGGTCACAATATGCTTGTAATAATTGTTACACATATATCTGTTATTATTTATGTTACTAGTTATTGATTATTTATTGGATGTTTTGTACACAACAACTATATGAGATGTTTTCCATGATTGTCTGAGTGCAATAATCCTAGACCTTGAATATGAGCTTATTTTTTATGCATGTTATAATTATATATCTATCACCAGTAGAGTGATAATCATAGGCAAAAGTCTCTATGCTTGTGTGTTATATGTTTGAATAGATGAGAGACATTTGGGTCCTTCAGAAAAATGGTAGTTAAGACTGAATAATCGATGGTCATAACTATTTAGTTGTTACCTTAAATAACTACCAATTTACTATGATTTTTAATGGGTAAATAAATAAGGAAATATTTATTAGCACGCTTTAACAATAAAATATTATATTTTACTACCTTATACATAGGAAATTAAATATTTAATAATAACATGTTTTATTAGTTGAATATTATTTATTATATTAATAAATTGCTTTAGTAGAGCCTAAAACAAGTGAGGTCAAACCTAAACCCACTTAGTAGGTGACCAAGCATGTGGTGGAAATAATTAGGGTTTTAAAAATAAAATTAATAAAATAAAAAAAAGTGGGGGCAAAAGGTCAAAACCAATTTAGGGTTTTGAAGTCTCATTTTCTCCTCCATGGAATTTTTTGTTATTAGGGGAGCCAAACAAGGAAGGGAAAAGAAAGTAAGGAACAGAGTTCACCTGAAAGTGTCAGATTCAGGTGTATCTAGACAAGTGAACTGTCACTCATAAATTTATCTATTCTTTTTCTCATATTTACAAATAGGGTATATAAAGAATGATAGATTCGTTTAGGGCTTTGAATCAGGGGTTTTATTTTTTGGGTTGTTTTGTATTCAAAATTTATTTTAAAAATAAAAACCCTTTATTTGGGGTTGTCGATTTGATAAGATTTTGGTAATGAATATATACTTATTATATATATTCCCCTTCTTACATATGCATGTTTTATTGAAATAAATATGTATGTATATATAAATATTTATATATATGCATATATACACACATATATTATACATAAATAATAACTTTTACTCATTATATATATTTTGGATATGTATATGCAGTTCTTATTTTGTGTGTATATATTCAGGTTATTATAATGTTTTTGTATATCTATATAGCATAGTTTTCTTTTTGAGACAAATAAATAAATTAAAATATATATAATAAAAAGTTTATGGCCCATGGTAGGGAAGGAGGAGGGGGCTAAGCCCATGGTAGGGAGGGAGGAGGGGTCCAGCCAACCGAACCATCCTCATTCCCTCAACACCATGGTTGTTGGCCATGGCCACGGCCAGCCCTCATGGCCCAACCACTAGCCATCGGCCATGGAGGTTGAGGGTTTAAAAAAATATATACATAATTATTGACATATAAATGTTTCTCAAAAAAATAATTTGGAGCTATTCTAAATGTTATATATTTTGTTATTTGTATTTTATTTGAATAATCTATATGTAAGATTGTTTAATTTATATTTTATATTTTATAATCTAAAATTTATAATTTATAATTTGTAGTTTATATTTATATTTATAATTCATCATTTATGGTAGAGAGGAGCAAAGGAAGGATTTCAAATTTAACCCACAAGGGGGAAAATTTAGGTCAGAACCAGAAGAAGGAAGATGAGGATGAGGATGACCCAGATCTAAAAGATGCACTAAAGATCCTCTTGATCAGCGTACTTTCTTTAGTTGGTTTCATTATGCTTAGTAGATAAGTAGGAGGAGGGACCTTCTAATAGGATATGGGTAGAAAGGATGATAGGATGATGATGGAGATGAAGATGATTTAGATTTGAGAAGATTAGGGGTCTTATGCATCACTGGGGCTATCCCTTAGAAGTTTGAATGGATCATTGGGTGGGGAATAAGTAAATAAGATGTATGGCATACCCTAAATGCTGGAATGATAGATTCTAAGTAGTGTTTATCCATAAAAACTAGAGCAAAAGATTTATAGAAGATAGGCAACAGATCTGTGGACTCAAAACTATGTCTGAGAAGATAAAGGACTGGTAGAAAAACCTACTTGATGAGGTCGAGGGCCTCTTCCCACTTCTTAGTTGATGTTATAAAGCTTAAACTACATTTTGGGAGTGCTAAAAGCTATTGTTTCAAGTGGAGATTAATGGTGGTGGATAGAGGATGCCCCACCAAAATATTTTTTAAATGTGTGGAGGATAGAGGAATCCACACCATTATTTTCGAAATAGGTGAGGATGATAGAGGTTTTTTACATGTTTTTACTTTATGTGTGGGTTCATGCACTATTTTGGATTGGTTTTTGGGTTTACATTCCTACAAAAACACTGTTGAAACCCCTATTTGATCAGTTTCAAGACTTCAGGTAAATGGGGATGATAGAGGAATCCTCATAAGGTTATATGGAGTTTAGTCTAATATTTATGAGCCCTCTTTATGAGCCATGGTAAGGTTGAGTGGGTATGTGTGCTCACTCAATCCACCCAAATTCTACTTAGGAAGTGTAAAAAATTCATTGAAGACCAGATATATGGGGGATTGCATGCAGGTATACTAGATGTTTCATGGAGGCTGCAGAAGTGGGTACCTTGTGGCTAGCTTAATTGAACACCCTATGCACACTCAAAATGAAAAGGCATGGTTCCTTTGGGCTAGTTTTTGTAAAGCTAGGGTAGTTGTGTTGGTCACTTACCAAAGCTTTCAGTCAATTTTGATTGTCGTGGATAGAGTAAACCACACCAAAACTTGTCTTATTAGAGTGGATGATAGAGGATTGCACCCTTGTCTCTTTAAATTTTGGGGTTTATCCTATAAAATATGAGTATTAATTATGTTTGACTAAAAAGTTAGGTTGTATATCAAGCTATAACTAGACTATTGAGGATGATTTGGACAGTTCCTTGTTATGATTTAGCTATTGTTTGGCTCAGTGGGAGGACAAGCCTACTTATTGTGCTTTAGATGCACAAAGGATGTGCAGAGGTTCCAAAGAGGTAAAAGACTAGCAGAAGATATTCTACTTTTGATAGGCTCTTATTCTATAGTAGGAGTTCCAGGGAAGTTCCATTGAAGTGTGTCCATTACTTGAGTTTCGTTGAGAAGTAACTTCATCATTTGTACTAAAATTGTGGGATCCTTCAAACCCTCTTGGTGTTATGGTTATGGGATCCTTAAAACCATCTTATTGTTTGATTTTTCAAGGTTGTGGGATCCTTCAAACCCTCTTGTTGAGTTGGCTATAGTTGTGGGACCCTTAAAACCCTCTTGTTGTGTTTTGTAAAGGTTGTGGGATCATCTAAACTCTCTTAGTTGTGTGTCCATTGATCAAAACCCTCTCTTTTGATGTGGGTCCAGTTATCAACCTCACTTGACCAGTTCATAACTCTAGCTTCAAAAGTGTTCACCCTTATCTAATATATAAAAAATAATTTGTAATTTATATTTTATCTTGTATTCAAAGAATGAAAATATAATGTTCATTTATACTAAACAACATTATAACAAATATGATTAAGTGTAGATTTCAAACTATTAATATAAAATTAATAGATGTATTATTATGGTTGATGTCACGGCATTATGAAGTTATTGAAATACAATAGTCAAAACAAGTGAATTAACAAGTATGAGGTCCAAATAAAAGGAAACACATATAATAACAGGGAGATGTTAAGGAATATAGGTCATTATATAAGTGGTTAACACATCAAGTGTTATGTGTGGTGTAAAAATAGTACAAATTTATTTTGGAAATGCATTTTTGTAGAATGTTTATGATTAAAAAAAATATGAGATTGGCATATAAAGAGTTAATAAGCAATGTGTAATATAGCAGGTAAAAATTGATATGTTATAACACAAGTGGTAGTAAAGAGTTAATTTCAATGATTATTTAAATAGTTGGTATTAAGATCAACAATATATTAATGAATATAAGTGGGGTATATAGAGAAACCAATAAATTATTTACTATCCACTTATTACATTTTTACAAAATATATATAATAATATATTGTCACTATTAGAATGAATGTTGAATTTTCATTGTTATCTTGTTTATGATTCTGATATAGAAAAAAAAGATGGATGTGTGAGGGCATTTTTACTTGCTCAACATAAGTTGACCCATAGTTTCCTATGTCTTAGTGCAAGAGAAAGAACACACCGGTGGAAAAAATAGTTTATAGATATTATCTCTATTATGCTAACAATTATAATGTCTTGAATGTTATTTTATTTGCATTTTGTAATAGATATTTATTATATGATCACTGTCTAATTAGAACATTATGGGTTTGTTTCTTGAGGTTTGTCTTTGGTCTTGAATTACCTTGCTATTGAAAAGATCCATATTATATATTATGTTCTTGATTGCTATAATGATTATTGTAATATTAAATAATATCAATGCACAATAGTATTCCTTAATCAAAGGTGACAACAATTGGTTTATAGCACTTAATGCATTGTCACTAGATGTAGGCTAGTGTTTGACTCATAGTTGGATTATAACTCTAGTGTTGAGAACACACCATTGAGTAGTAAGATAGTGTAGATAATATTATATGGCAAGTTAACATTTATAATCATGTACTTGGATTATAAATGATATTATATCACTTTTATGTTGCAAACTTACGTATTAATCTTAATGTGTGAAATTGTTAAACATTAAATTTTAGGTTGATCTTTACAGTTGAAATTAATGACCAAAGTTAATAAATCTTACTCAGGGTATTCTAGGTGTCTTAACATGAATAATGTAACTCTATTAAAGTTAGTGTTGTAGGAAACCATTTTAGGTAGGTTGATTGTGATGGGTTTATAGGTATCCTTTAGAATCTTGTTAGATTATTGTAAATGTATTTGAGACTTAAATTCTACCTTATGAAGTACATGGATAGTTATATTGCCATCTGAGATCTTTTGGTAGATGGTTGATGTTGTCACTTGAACTTGCACCCAATGAGGAGATGACAAGTCTCTCCTCATTTAAGTGAGACAATGGAACCATATCTGGGCTGTGGGTATCCCTATTATGAGGTGAATCTCTAGATTAGGGGTTAGCTCCCCTTGATGCATCACTAAAGCTCATATCCTACTAATAAAACTTGGGGGATGAAAAGGGATAGGGATAACATGAAATTAAACCTAGTCTATAGGAGCTGATAAACCAAAATATTTTCTATACTCATACCCTTAGCATGCACTTGGAACTAAGGACAAGTTGTACATACACTTCATTTAATGTCAATCTTCCCTCTCAAAAAAATGCTTCAACATGAGGTCTTGGAGATAGCATAGGCTAGGAGGAACTAGGAAATAGGAATTATAAGACACTCTATTGAGTAGCCTACTCACTACACCTAAAATCTACTTTGACACTTCTTGATGACCTCCAAAAGAGAGATTACAAACACACAAGGTACTAAGAGGAGTAACATGTGAAGGTAAATAAAACTTACACTTGCACAAGACTAACATCCATTGTGTACACTTAGTTAAATATTTGAATGAGGTAAAACACTTGTATTTATTATCTAAGGAAAAAAAAATTTTAGGGCTTCACCATACCCAGGTAGAGAGATCTCATACAATAGCCAAGAAGGCTCCATTTATAGATGTGAGAAGAGGGAGTCCAAGAGTCATAAAGACACTTATCACAACTAAAAAGACTAGTTACTTGTGCATGTGAGAGAGAGAGATGGGGTGAGCCATGTAATTTTATGAGTTAAAAATTTCCTCTCAAATCATTCAAGACTTGTAAAGTGGTTTAGAAACTCATTTCCATGCACAAAAAACTACCCCTCATGATTTGTCTTCCAAAACTACCTTATCACTAAAATTGATAAGGTTAGATGATCTATTTGAGTGGGAGGGGTTAATAAATATCCTTCCCATGCATTTTATTAGCCTCTAATTACTCCTATCATTTTGGCCATGCACAATCATTCAAGACAGTCCCAAAATGAGCTCTCTCCATACACCTCTCACTCTTGGAACCTAAAACCTTCTCAATTATTCAATCTGATTCATGCACAAGGGATAACACCACTTTTAAAATGTGTCTATATCATTACTTTTTATAAATTATCCTTAAAAGGCTTTCTAAATTAAAATTAACCACTTTCTCCTAAGTGTTCACTATATGCCCACTAGACTGGCTGAAATGAAAAAAATGGAAAATAGGCTAGGAGATTAGAAACCTGATAAAATTACCATGAGGACTTATAAAAAGTCCTAAAATTTCTCTCAAAGGTTATTTTGTCTTTTGAAAGTCTTCTCACACCTACAAAACACACAAAAAGGTCAAGAAGAGCCCAGTTCTACCCTATTTCATATAGTTTCGTACAAAAAAATAGCATTGAAGGGTTCTTGAGAGAGTCCTATATATTATCCCAAGGTTTCATGGAATTTCCATCTCATCTTTATGCTTAATTTTCTTCATCTTTCCAATCGGGCTTGTGAAGAGGGTTTGCAAGGGTTTTGAGGTGATTTTAGGTCTTAACATTTGTTCATAAAGAATAGAAATTAGACCTATAATAAAATTACAGTAAGGGATTATTGAGGACCCTATCTAACCTTTCTAATCATTTCAAGGTTCCATGAAAATTATCTAGGGAGTTACAAGCTTCTCAACTTGGCCACTTGAGCCATTTTGCATAATTTGCAGGGTCTGAATGCTTCCTAGGCCAAAAATGGCTTCTTGGAAACTTTTTATAAATAAAAAAGGTTTAAAAACTTCCACATATACTCTATAAATTTTTTCTAATCCCTATAATATCTCACCAAGAGCTTAGATTGAAATTGATCCTTGTTTTGAGATAATGTCTATACCTTGCCAATGAGCCAGCCTACACCTTTGAACCAAATGACTACTATTTGAATTTACCATGCCCTTTAATAGATTTAACACATCATTATTACCTACATAAAGGTTATCCAAAAATATTATATTCTTGGCTAAGGTTAGAACTTGAAATGACCCTTCATTTGGAGTTATGCCTATTCCTTGCCTACTAGTTATGTGTGTAGACCTTGTTGGTTAGAGAATCTTGCTTAGTCTTATACCCTATAGGTTTATTTTTCATGTCTCCCTAGGAATTTTATAGCTTTAAAATATTTCATTTGATCCCTCTTTTACTTTTGGTCCATGCCTTTATCCTTTTAAGAGAAAACAAGGGTTTATGCAACAGTAAAAGTGCCTCCTGCCTAAGACAAAATGGGGGGAACTTAACCTATTTTAATTGAAAATATGAAAATTATATACTCTTATAAAGTTTTTTTTGATACTCTGTACCAAATTTGGTCATCTAACTCCAAGCATAAGGCCTCCAACTTTTCACATCTCCTAGGCAGACTTTTGGACAAGGCAGACTATGAGGGTAGGCAGGGTATATGACTATGCTTATGGGAAATGAAGGTTTTTTACGTGCCCTATGTTCATGTAAATGAATTATATAGTATTAAACATCATATATTATTCCTCCATAGGTTTTTAAAGCAACTTTACCTTCTTGAATGATCATTATGCTCTTGTAAACATAAGACTATCTACAAAACCCTGACTGAGATAATCATTGGCAGACTCCTATTCTTCTATTTGCATGGACTAGGATATATAAATAATTCATAGGATCCCAATTTAATTTTATATAATCACTATTCCATGATTTTTATTCAAATCTGTCATGTTATAGGTTTTTCATCTGCCACAACACTGTGGTTTTGTCCATTATCTGACTGAGATAGTCACCTATTCCTGATTGTAGATGATTTGACCTTGTCCAACCTAGGGTTAAGTGTATTTGGGTTTTCCATGAGATAGCTGAGGTCACTTATTCAATTTTATAAACCAAACTCCTCTTCTAGTGCAAGGAAAACCCCACTTTAATTTTCTACATGTAACCCTACATGATTGCATTTCATGAGTTCCAAGCCTGCCTATAGATGACCATGGCTTATTTTTGAATTTATTTGATGATGATTTAACCTACCATAAATTTATTTAAATCAAAATCACCCTATTCATATTTAAGATTCAAAAATGAGGTCCAGACTCAACCCTCCAATTCACTTCCTTTAGCTCCTACTGTAGATGTCCTTTCTCAGGCCTTTGTATGGATAGTGGAGAGGATTTGAGGGTCAAAACAAGATTCAAGCCTTGTCAAGGTGATTTTTAGGTCATGAATGTATGTTTGGGTCATTTGGAATCAATATTTTATGGAAAATTATCCCAAATTGTAATCTTAGTTGAAATAAGCTTTCTTTTAGGCCCAAACCTATAGACTTCACTACCCTATTTTAGTGTGTTCTAAGGTGACTTTGATCCTCTTGAACACCCCTCTCCACTTACCCTCTGATCTGCACTTTTTTTAGGGGTATAGTACATACTATGGGTTATAAAATAAAGTTATTAAGACACCTCAAAACTATTTTCCACCCTGTCATATGTTATTCATCAAAACCCTCCTGACCTCTATTTGGCTACTTTGGGGCAAAGAAGCCTAAATACAACTTCCTTGGTCTTCACTTATGTTTCTATACTTTCTTTGCTCAATTGATGCTTGGATTGTTTTGTCAACCTTTATTTATTTTTTCCACAACCCTAAAGGGTTTAAAGAGCATTTCAAAGTCTTCCTTTAGGCATTCAAGCATTATGTTCAGCCACCTATAGAATGCTGATTTTGAGGGGCAAACAATGCATTTAGGTGTGAACCATCATGAACCATAAATGCAAAAAGAAGTTCATGTGCCATTAATGGAATAAAAATTTAATTAAATAAATAAACAAGAATTTGAGGCATACTCCAATCCTTCCTTACTCCACATGACATCAGCAGAGGCCTGTTGATGGTGATTGCACTGTGTTGTGTAGGTATATGTATGGAAGGAGTAAGAAGAGTTTAGGCAAAGATTTAAAAACAACTCCTAATGAAATTTTTATCCTTAAATTGAAAAACCTTCATCAATGACACTTGAAACCCACTTCACAACACATTTAGTGGCACCTTTAGGTGAAGATATCTTTGTGAGGTCTGACAGTCATGGAAGGACTAGACATTTGAGCCTTGTTTTGACATTATATGAGTTGAAAGCTAGTTCCAACATCTCTATATGCATCCTAATAGGTTTAAACATCTGAATAAATATTTCATACCTCCATTATAATGTGAAAATCTCCTTCATGGTGCATGAGACAGCTGCAAGTATGAAGAGACCAGTTTGGAAGCATCTACAAATCTAGAAGAGGATTTCTTAGGCACTTGAGATTTTAAAAACCAAGAGAACCATAAAAATGTCTTGAAAATAATGGATAAACACTTAAAACAAACAAAACCATCAAACCAAAATAAGAAAATCTAAAACAAGTACAAACAGTGACCCCCTCATGGATGCAAGTGTATAAAAGACTACCTAAAGTCAAATTGATTATTCATGAAGGATGAGGCACAAAATTTAAATTTTTTATATGTATTTTAATAAAACTCAGATCAATACACACCCATAAAATCATTTTTTTTAACTCCACTTGTACAACCCATACCAAGTGCTTGAAACTGACCTTCCCTAGCTTGTAAAGAGAAAAAGAAGAAAAATAAGTTGCAGATAAAATTTTTGAACTTATATCAGTACTCCAAGCATGGAAATAAATATATGGAGGTGAGTAGATACATTACCTATGTTTTAATCTAATGATGAACTCAACAAGTCCATATAAGTGCCCAAAATGCCCTAAAATCAAGGAAAAACTACCATTTCATGCATATAATTACTTCTTGGCTAACATTTGACTGCTCCTGACATTATCCCAACCTATTACACACTGAAACTAATTTTGTTTTTAAATTTCTCCCTTTAAAGTTTGTACAAGTCATTAAATGGGCTACAAATGTGGCCAAATGACCCTTTTTGCACATGAAAACTAGTAAGTGACCAATTTATGACTTGAAGACACCTTTAAACCTATAAAAGACCATATTAAGACATGTAAAACATAATTTGGCACTTTGACTAAGTTTTACCAAGGTTAACTTTGGTTGACTAGGCCATTTCAAGGGAGATGAACTTAGATAAGGACTAGGACAAAGCCAAGCAAAATGTATAGAACAATATGAGACCCCATAGGACATGTGGAAACCTTATTAAAAAGTTTAAAATAGTATGGATTGACCTTATTTGATTATAAGTCAAATTTGGTCAACAATTGGGTGATTTCATGTACTATTACGAGATTCCATGCAAGTTTACATTATAAATATCTCTGTTTTAATATCAACCAAATCGGTCTAGAGAGAGGTTCTAAATCAATCACAAAACTTGAGCTTTGTAAAATAAAAACTTGTAAGATCTATATTTATTTTATGTGAATTAGAACCTATAACCTTTATTATTATATTCTGATTTGACGTATTTTAGGCGGGTTCGATTTCGGAGGCAATTGGCCATTTTCTACACTTATTTTCCTTTTTTAGTATGTGAAATCAATTCAAAATTGAGTTGTCAAAAATAGCTAGAGGAGTCCTAAGGAAAAACTAATGTTTTTTAGTGGTTTGTTATACCTTTAAATTTATATAGGAACTTTGTTTTAGTCCTTTCATATGTCTTTATTATTTTTAGTGACCCTATTTTTGAACCCAGTTCATTCAGACTTTGTTTAGTAGAATAACACAAGATGTAAAAACTCATTTGAAACATTGAGTTATTTTAGAATTTAGATTATGATGGGTTTTTTTTATTAGATTATTATTGGTATCATGAAGCTAATAGATTATAAAATAACTTCCAAAAATATGTTTTACCTTGTATAAAGTATTTTTTCCATTGCTATTTCATAGGCGATTTAACGATATTGAGATTGGTCTAAGAGGAGAGTTAGTTAAGTCTGTTTGATTCAGGATTGAGTTATTACACTTAAACATCAATGGTTAAACTTGAATTACATATTCATGGGTGGTTTGGTGGGTATTTAAAAGTTTGATTGAAATATGAGCTCAGTTGCTCTATTAATTTTATTACGCTTAAAGTTGTAGTTGTAGTGCCTCAATGTCAATGAATCGTTGGTGAATTATGTTTATTAACATTGGGGATGAGCTTAAGTGCATATATCATTGGTATAAATGAAAATTGACAACCATTAAGTATCAAAGTCAAGTGTAGTGTTGCAAATTAATTGAAGGTGAGTAGCTATGTAGTAGGCATCTTACTTTGAGTGTGAGTGCATTCCTTTCAGGTTGCCTTGTTAGTGGACGTGATTTTAAGATGCATGCGATCGTAGCATACATGTGTGTGTATGGACTAATAGATGGAGTGTTCACTTGAGTGAAGTCAGAGTCACATTAAAAAATGGCATCATTTTTAAGGGTTTTGTTTGAGTTTTCTTGAAGTGAAATTTTAGGCATTACAGTTTTATGTATGTTATTTATCAAATGGGTAAAAACCTTTTTATATTGGGTGTATAGGTGGACCATTGTAACCAACGGGTCCAACCTCTCCCCGAAGAAATTTTAAATAATGGTAATAATTAATATGGTTTATTATTGTATTTACATGATGATTTAAACCATCTTAAATAATTAAAAAAATATATTATTTACCTATGTAAATGTTCTAAGGGTCCAATAAAGGCACCATGTAAGATTATATGTTCCAACATTCACCCTTAATGTTAATTGGGGATACATTCCATAGTCACCTTAATAAAGAATTATACTATGTACAAATTTGGAGGATTTAAAAACCTTCATAATGTCAAAATCACATTTTGAAACAAAAAGAATTGTAATCCATAAACGACTCAAAGTAAGTTTAAGATAACATGATCGTGAAACTACATCTCATAGTTTCTCATGAACAATAAAACAAACATATTTGGAGCCTTTTATAACATAAGGAACCCCATTACAAAGTATGTTTTTTTATGTATTGGGTACAAAAGCAAAACTTCTACATGAAATTTACTTAAATCATATAACTTCCACATGAAGTTTACAATACTTTACAATGATAAGTACAAATAAAAAGAAAGAACATATTGACATTAGGAAGTGACACATCCATGCACACTCCTCCTGAGTGGCAACTCTGAGAGGCCCAACATTGCATAAAATTGATAAAACTTGATAGCATCAGGTGGTTTTATGAAGATATTTTCCACTTGTTTATCTATATGATAGAACTACATATCAATATCACCATTGAAGATTTTATCTTAGATAAAATGCACATGAACTTCAATATGTTTAATTTTTTGGTGCGGGACTAGATTTTTTGCCATAGCTATACAAATTTAGCACCAACACAAAACTTAAATATATATCCAGAAGTCAATTCATGATAACAAAGTATGGTTAGCATTACAATAACCAAATATATAAAGATAAAAGACAACATATGTTTATCTATGGTAAATCATATTTCAAACAAATAAGTCATTTTTTAGGAAAACAAGCTCATTACTTTGATTACAAAGTTAGTGATAAACATAGACCATTGTATGCAATTCATTATTGGATGTTTTCAATATTAACAAGATGAGCGTTCCTAATTGTCATGCATTGCACATTTTTACTAATAATATGATATGAAGTTTAGTCAAACATTATATATCTTATTAGCAATAATTCAAAATTTTATAAGTTTAATATGCTTCGATTTTCTAATGATATAGGATTGGATTTAACAAAATATTGAGGCACATAACCGCTCATACATTAGATATGGATAATTTTAAAATGATATTCAATCATCCATTCAACTAGATATGAGATCAAAACATATAATTTTATATATGCATGAATAAATGCTTAATAAAGTAAATCATGAAGAGTTAATTAACAATACAAACTTCATTTACACTCTGCATTTCATAACATATCTCATTATCAAATGAAACATCTAAACATGAACTTGACACACTAATCAAATGAAACCATCTTAGCAATTTGAAACACAAAAGATCCAAACTTACTGAGCATGGTCTTTTTACCAAATGCAATAAGTAAACATGATCATTTTATCAAATTAAATATGATCCTTATGCATATAATGTCTTTTAACGCTAATTCATATGAATTGAAATATAATGTTAGCATATTTTCTTTGATTTTTTATCTAAGAAAAAAAATATCTATAACAATATAATTATGATTAGAAATTAGCAAGAATCAAACTAAATAGTTTAACTAAGAAATATAAATGTAGTTGAGACACCATCAATTTAGTTAGTGACAACAAAACTATTATAATGGTAAATGATATGCCATGAACATACATGTATTTTGGTGTATAAAAATATAAAGATTTAGTAGGGACTCTATTTAGAATATGCACAACAGTATTCATGGCTTCAACCCATAAGAATTTAAGAACATTTACAAAATGCAACATTGTTCTAGCTATTTTTATAACGGTGCAGTTTTTTCTTTTAGCAATACCATTTTACAGATGGGAATAAAGGGTTGTTAGTTATCTTTGAATACCAAAATTAATGTAAAAATAATCAAACTATTTACTAATATATTCATGACCATTATCAGATCTTAATCTCTTAATAGAAAAATTAGAAGTATTTTCAATAATAGCTTTAAATTCCTTGAATGTAGACAACACTTCAATTTTTTTTAAAATAAAATATGATCAAATCATTCTAGTATAATCATTTATAAAAATAACAATATGTAAATAACTCTTAAGAGTTATAAATTTAAGAGGTCCTACAACATTACTATGAATTAATTTTAAAGGATGTGAAGAATTCGCATCATGATTATTGTGGAAGGGGTTAGTATGTTACTTATCATGTAAACAACTCTCACAAGTTTCATGATGAGAAAATATAGAAATAATTCTAATAACAATATTATGAGTAGACATATCATGTAAACTTAAAAAATTAATATGTATTAATCTTTCATGCCATAATTAAGATTTATTCTTACTATGTGATGAAAAAAACATGTAGAAGAAGTAGATAAAATGTATAAAGTATTCTTTTGAACACCTTCAACAATTAGATAACCAAATTGATTTATAATATACCAACTATATTTAAGCAACTTTAAGATGAAATTATCAGTCATAAATTAGGAACAAAATAACAATTTTTTTAAAAGTTTAGGTATAAAAAAATATCATTAATAACAATATTTAGAAATTTTATTTTTGATCATTTAATTGATTCTAAAAATGAATTGTCTCCTAAGTAAATATTTTCAAAGATATCTTTAAAATCAAACAAAATACTAGATAATTAAGTCATATGGTACGATGCACCACTATCTAAAATGCATTCATTCTTATTAGAAGCAAATAAGACAATATATAAAATAATAATATTATAATTATGTTTTTGATTATTATTCTGACTAGGGTTTTGATTCTTTTGATGGTTTTGATAAGATTTCTTTTCTTTGTTATTTTTATAAGATTCATTATTAACTCTATATTTTTTTTTATAACAAGTTTCATTTCAATGACAAAATGTACTATATATATTGTAATACCCATTAAACTTATATTTATGATTCTTTTTACCAGATATCCTATTCTCATTTTTACTAGAATCAAGGTTAAGTTTTTAGTTTCTATTTTTTTTAAAAATAAAGTTGAGTGATAAGTGTCTGAGTGACATCCTTTTTAGAATCAAAATTAGAAATTATTTGTTCTTCTTGAATTAGAAGAGTTGACATGGTAATGAGTTATACAATATCTTGTTTTGTTTATTACTTTGAATTCAAAATTGAGATAAAATTATAATTTTTTTTATGAACGTTACATTGAATAATAAAATAAAACAATTGATCTTGAATCAAATAATTACAACATCTAACTGAGATTTAATATTCTTAATTTTAGCAAGAAAATTAACGACCTTTTCATCATCTTTCATAGGTGTTGTAAGCAATTCAAATATCAACTTAATAATCTTTGAGAGATGAATATCCTTGTGTACAGACTCACGATGTTTTCAATCATTGCTAGGAGACTCGTGATTACTAATGTGAAGTATAAATTCATCCTTAACACTCTGCAAGATAATCGACATGATTTTTTGTAATTTTTATTGAAATATATTTGAAAGCTCTGGTGTCACATGTTGTCTTGACAACATTCCATAGATTTTTGGTCATAAATTCTAATTTAACATGAATTTTATATATGTTATAGTTAGATCCATTAAGTATTTATGATTTATCTAGTACAAAATTAATAGAGGTCATTGTTTCCCTTTAAATTGATACTACTGCACTAGATAAATCTTAAATTTAATTAAATGTGAATTTATACTCTATTTAAAAATAATATAAATTGCAAGTGTAAACAAACATAAATTGTTTATATTAATGCTCGATAAGACAAGAAATTTATTAAAAAATTTAACAAAATAAAGTGTCACAAAAATACATTAATGTAAGAACAATTATTAAAAATAAACTTTGTTTAATGTAAATTTTAACTTTATTTGATAGTAAAAAAATTAAAAACATAAAGAAGATTTTTTTTTCAAATATATGTTAAGCAATGCAAAAAATGAATCAAAATACACTAATTTATGTGTCACAAGAGTCCCATACAAAAAACTATTTAAACACTATGAGTTAAAAAGGTGTAAAATATATAATATGATGTTTCAAAATAAAAAATTGACCACACCAATGCATCTAGAACGTACCAAAATCTAAGAAATAATTGGTCACACGTTTATGCTTCACAAAATATTCATTACGTCAAATGTCACAATAAGGTTAACATGTCTAGAGTTTTACATGTGAGAAGATTAGCATATAAAATAAAAATATATATAAATACTAATTTAACCAAAAAATAATTTTACTACATTAATTTGAACAAAATAATTATAAGTAATGAATTTTGAAACCTTGACCTCATTTTTACAAGTTTTTAGAAACAATATAACTACTAACTCATCCAACAGTTTGCTTAAAAATTTACATGCACTAAATTATTTTTAAACTGGGATTTAAAATAAACATATATATAGATATATATTATAATATGCATGTAAATAAAAAATATAAAAAAAAATAAAAAAGAATTCACTAGTTTTAGTAAAAGGTAACTTAGGTGGGCCCATTTTGCTTTTGCATGGAAATAGTGATTTTAAAAATAAAATATTTTTTAAATAATTTCATCGACTTTATTAAATTATACATACATGTAGTAGTGCACTCCAATAAGAATAATGGCACCCAGTTGGAGCAGGGAGGTTGTTGGAGGTAGAAAGAGGTCTTCTCGAGCCTTAAAAAATTGTCAGATCTTCCTTAAACCTTACAATGAAGCATCTAAAAGTTTTAAAAATTGATTTTGCTACAAAAAAATAATTTTCAGATTTTTAGAGGCTACTCCAACCGTATAATGGTGCTAAAGGAAGAGATAAAAAAATCACAGAGGTTTAGGATGCCTTCTCAGGGTCTGTGGGTGTTTAGATTTACTAAAAATAATAATCAATTAGAGGTTTAAACACTAGGAGAGGTAAGGAGATTTTTTTTTTTTTTTTTTTTTAAACTATTTTTTTAGCACAAAAATATCATAAAACAACAAATAATGGTGTCCAAATTGATTTTTGAGGTTGAAAATCTAATCTTTTATTACTTTGAATATTTGATTTAGGTCTTTAGATGATCAAAAACTAATCTATAGGTCTCCACATGACAAAGAATGAACCAAGCAATATTGTAAATCAGACCATCTTCCCCAATGATCATAACATTGTTGTCCATAGCTGAATTTAAATTGAATTTACTTGAAATTGATCTCACGAAGAAAATAAACCAATCTCCAAAGTCTTACTAATCAATCAACGAATGCCTAAAAAACTGTTAGATCTTCTTCAAACCTTGCAATGAAGCATCTAAAATTTTCAAAAAATGATTTTGCTACAAAAAATAATTTTCAGATTTCTAGATGCTTCTCCAACCGAATAATGACACCAAAAGAGGAGATAAAAAATTTGCATAGGCTTCAGGATGCCTTCTCAAGCTCTGTAGGTGTTTAGATTTACTTAAAAAATAATAAATTAGAGGTTTAAACACCAAAAGGAGAGGTAAAGAGATCAAAAATGTTTTTTTTCTAAATTTTTAGTGCAATCATGTCATATAATAACCAATAATGTTATCCAAGCTGAGTTTTGAAGTTGAAAATCTAATCTTTTATTACTTCGAATATTTGATTTAGTCTTTAGATGATCAGACACTAATCTACAGGTCTCCACAAGCCAAAGAATAAACCAAATAATATTGTAAATCAGAGCATCTTCCCCCATGATTATACCATTGTTGTACATAGCTCAATTTAAATTGAATTTACTTGAAATTAATCTCACAAAAAAATTAAACCAATCTCCAAAGTCTTACCAATCAATCAATGCATCCCGTGCTCTGATTCCATGTCAAAATATAAAATGCATATACAATATGATCATACAAGATAGATCTAGATATAGGAATGAATTACCAAAGACATAGATCAATATTGACACAAGAATTTAATGTGGAATATTTTAAATGGGTAATATATTCATATATATGAGAAACTTCCAGTGTACCCAATACAAAATCTTTCAACCTCTCACTTCTTAAACCATTCTTCACAGAACTCTTTGCAATGATATTTTTCACACATAAATATTAAAATATCACAATGTTGTATGTATGTTGTTTACGAAATAGCTAAAACATTAATTATATTAGGGTGTGGAGGTGGACTTTTGTAACCAATGGGTCCAACCTCTCCTCAAGGAACTTTTAAACAATGGTAATAATTACTATGTTTTATCATTATATTTAATGATGATTTAAACTATGATAAATAATAATAATAAAACATTTATTATTTACCTATATAAATGTGCTAAGGGTCTAATAAAGGCAACACTTAAGTAGTATATGTTCCAACAGTGCTTTGCCCTTTTTCACCCTTAAAATGATTTTTTTCAAAAATGGATTAGTGGGTGCATGGTGTCGAGTTGACCTTAGAGACCCTAATTTTAATGGTGTAATGTGTTATATGTAGATACATGAAGTGATCTAGTTTGTAATTTGACAAATATCACTTATAGAGTTTTCTTTAGATGCTTTAGACCATTTTAATAATTGATCCTATGACTAATATAACAATAGGGATGAATAAGGCATAATAAATCAGTTGTGTGATTGATTTACTAAGCTGTGGTAGGTGCAATCTTAGTATTTTCTATATGAATAAGGAGAAAGCTTAGACTTGCATTCATACCAAACCTTTTGAAAATATCTCATGGGATGGTTAATTAAGACAAATACACCTACCCATAGGTTTCAAATAGTTTTCAATTTGGATGCATTTTGAGTTCTAGACACTAAATAAAGATTTGGACACTAGCATCAATGGTAGTGTCCAGTTGTGGTCGGTAGTGTCTAGAAAGCTAGAAAGTAAGTATGGATTTCAAACTAAAAGTGAAGGATATATATCATTTTTTATTTTTCTGTAGTATACAAGTTTTCTAAGTCATCTAAATTATATGTGCTGGACTATAAGATAATATGTATGCATAGTGTAGTCATATAAAATGTCATTTTAGTTTAATGAATGTCATTTGAGACCATCTTATCCTTAGTTTTAGCCCTATACCTATTTTATGGACTCTCTTGATCACTTTCCAGCTTTTATGAGAATCTAACCCATTCCCATATATACCAAAAGCAACATTGAGCCTTCATTTAGGCACTCAGGTCCCTTTTTCACCCATTCATACCACTTAGACATTAGGTGACCCTTTAGACAATAGTGCATTGCACTATTGGCAAATGGGAAGCGCTAATGTCCCCTAGCCCTTTTCACCCCCAATGGATTTTTTTCTATTTCCCAAAACACCTTAGGGTCAACCTACACCCATTTCATGTCTCAATAAGAACTTAAATGATAGATATAGATCACTTTCATTTAATTATCTCTTAGATGGAAATTAGATTCAAATACTCATAAACAAACTCAAAAAATATTGTGAAAATCAAGGTCATTGATCCCTATCATGCCCTACTTTTGTATACAATAATCTAAAATAGCCTAAAACTCATATTACTCAAATTTATAGTCTCAAATCAAACTCAAAGCACTTAAAGTGGTACTCATACTAGCATTCACTTACACTTGCACTTGCACCAACACTTAGATTAGGAGAACTACATCGAGTTTGATCCCCTTTTATGGTATTGATATGTAGGTAACACTCAACACATGGGGTGTTGAAGTCACATTCAACATATCCTATGAACGCTTCTATTTTTCTACTTGTGTTCCTCAAATACCATAACAAACACAAAGGCTTAGGGTTTTATATTGAAATCAATCAAAATCAGGGAATAAATAATGATCTAGAATTTAATCACACAAGCACAAGCTTCACAGAGCTAGGCAAAGATCCACCTAGGAATTCATTATCTCTATTGTACAGTGACATTAACATGGCATAAATGACACTAGTGTGGTGTGTTATTGACCAAAGGACTATGCTATTGTCTAGGAGGGTTTTTGATGCCTATTTCCTATTAGCAATACTTTGCACTAGATTTCATCCCTTCACTTGTCTATCTTAGTTAGTTTTTTAGCTAAGCATCTCTTTTGTAATTTATTTTTATTTATAGGCTAAACAAACAATTCAATTATTGTAGAAATTAGTGGATGTTGATATTGCTATATTTATTTCCTGATTTATTATTCCATCACTTTAACAACCTAGGGTTTTACATTTCATAACTCTTCTTAAAAATTAAATAATTTGGTGAACCCTAAAAACCACCTTTCAAGTTTTAATGTCATTTCTTATGCATAGGAAAGAATCTCTTTCTCCTCCTCATCTCCATGAGGGTGATAACTACTTTCCCTCTAACTAGGTCCATGTTATCACTCCTCTACAAGATGAAGTAACCTATACTATTGTTCCTAATGCATATATTCAACCTATTCCTTCTTCAAGCCCTCTCCTTCCCACATCCCCTCTTCAAAGTGTGTGCTTACATGTTCAATCAAAAGCAACTAGAGTTTGCACTTGTGAGACTCTAAGGGATGAAATTACTAGTATGAGCAATTTAATTTTAGAATTGTAAAATTAGAATAAACTATTACATGAAAATATTATATTTTTAGAAAATTAGATTGCAATAAAAAAGCCACTAGGGTACGCTAGTGTCAATAATATATGTACATCTTCACCTATTCAATTTGTGGCAAGCCATGTTACATATCAAAACAAGAAATTACAACAAAGTACACACAGAACTAGTGATTCAAAAAGTAATCAAAGATCAAATAGAATTTCAAGTGAAATTTTAAGGTAAATGATTAAAGCTAAGCTAATCAACCTACCTCCTCTACATCTACTAAGAAGATCTAGATACTATTATGTGTACCATAGAATGCATGGTCATCACACAGATTCATGTTTGGAATTGAAAAATCATATACAATAGATAATTGATAATGAGGACCCTATACAAGATAAATTAGTTAAGCAATCCACAATGATACAAGAACACATTAAAAAAGGGTCAATTTTAGAAACAATACAAAATTGGTTACCAATACATAACTCAGAATAATACAAGGTTCACAAAGCAAAATTAGAGAAAGAAACAATACATCAATCACATCTAAATGATATGAAGGATACAAATATACCTATCCAAAATGAGGTCACACTTTCAAAGCAATATGGGTTTGGTCAAAATACCTATAACAGTTTGATTATTAAGGTCAAGGTTTGGGCAAACATGCCCAAGGCATCACTACTATTCTAGAAATTAATAATGTCGATCAACAAAGTTTGGGATTTATGGATTATACTAAGGAAAATCATTCACAAACATAGTTTATCAAAGCACAAGATCAATATAAAATGTCATATTGCAAAAGGAACAACCACATAAGTTGCAAAATCAATTTTCAAGTAAGCAAAAGTGCATTATTAAGAGAGGGTTTCTAACCCAACAAAGTCCAAAGAAACCAATTCATAAAAAAATAATAGTTTCAAATGAGGTTCCAAAGCAGGAGACTAAGAATAGTTCAAATTTGATAGAGCCTTTGATTATTACTCCACTCATAGATGGAAAGCAATGTATTAATGTTGTAATCAATAATTATATAGAAATCAATGTTCACAGAATGACACTCTTACAATATATTGGATATGACAAATAACATTTGGGTAAGATCACTTTATCTAATCATTTATTGGATCCATTGAGCTTCCTTGCATAGTTGGACCAAAGACATGTTTTCAATGGTATCTCACATACATCCTAGTTTAACACAATATAGTGTCAAATTAGGAAGATCATGGATAATAACAATGTAGGCAACATTGGATAGAGATTCCAACCAAGTCACCTTTGCATATGAGAGTGCAATGATCATAGTTTCCAAAGATGACAAGATTTATTCCAAGGAAGATCTTCCACAATAAGATATACCTATAGCAAATATAGTTTTAGAATACTCAGATACAATTCAATCACAACCTATCAATCACACTTCACAAGAGGTCACCGTTCCTATTTTTGACACATGTCACATTGATATTGAGTCTCCCATGAGACTCATTGATTATTAGTATCTCTCCTCTTATACATAGTTTCATTATTCCAATTTAATTGTACGTAGTTTCCTTTATCTTGTTCCTTGTACATATTTTCATTTTCATGTTGCTTGTACATAGCTTACACTTAGATAATACAAAAACAATATAACATACTCAAAAATACAAAAACATTCAAATATTTCTTAGAAAATACAAATTTTAGATTGTATGCATTTCCATGTTTACATTCCTTCTATTTTCCATGTAATACATATGTTATGTATGTTAGTGTAGTTAGTTGTATCATACATACATGATTCACTTATTCCTTTTGAGTGTTCACAGATTACTATAAGACTCAGCTCCTTCACATAGATCCAGATTTGCTACTATCTACCCATTTGGGGGAAAATTCACATATTCACCAGATTTAACACTAACATATCAACCCAATGGGGGCATCATACACATAACTTCCAGTTTACTAGGTTATATCTTTTTATACTCCATATCATAGACTTTACATTGATTATATCTTGATATTGATTATCCTATACTACAAATATTTTTTGTCAACTACTACTACTACTACTATAGACTCAATTTATGTACATCTTTGATCTTATATGGATTTGTAGCACATGATTATGCATATTTTCATTTATATATTTTCTAGTTTAAATTTGATTGTCTCTCTTGGATTCTACATCTATTCGAGGGAATTTGAATATGTCATTGTTATATGGCTTTAAGCCAATTTCTTTCATTGTGTGTATGCTTTTGACATGTTCCCATGTCCTTGTGTGTTCTTGATTGTGTATGCAAACATTTGAACATGTCCTTCCATGTGACTCTAAGCCAACTTTGATTTCTCTTTGCGTATTTAGACATTTGAACATGTCCTTATATGTATTGTTTTCTCAGACATAGTGACATGTGCCCATGTTCCTTGTATTATGGCCCCTTGACCTATTTTGTGTGCCTCATGTGTTTGTATGCATGTTTTCATGTATGCATCATGGCCATGACACTTGTCTTTTTATTATTACATTCACATCCAGTTACGATGCCATGAGGGACCTCATGCATCTCCCCTTCCTCTTTGGATGCCTTGATGGACATCATGACCCATCCCTCTTGGTAGTTACACATATTATATTCAGATTTGTTGTTCATATACATGCTTAAATTATTTTATCTATCTTTACAACTTTGTGAATGCTAGATCTAACATACATCATACATTACCAACTAATGCTAAGACTATTTTAAATTTTGATGTCATGTATACACATTATATTAGTTTATCACACATATATCACATGTTTTCAGTCTAACACACATGATGCATAACTTTTTTTAAGATAATTATTGTAAAGGTTTAACAAATCCCCTCAAAAGAGGGGGAATTCATAGGGGTTTATCACAAAAATCAATCCATCCTAGTGCTCTCAAAACACAATTTTCATCATGCAGGCACATATTATAGAGTGTGAAAAATAGTCACATATAGATCATTCTCAATTTTGCATATAAATAACACATTTAATTAATAACGCGACATGGAGGACACTATCACAATGCACTATTGAACAAGGGACCGTAAAACTATCTAGTAGCCCCAAAAATATAAAATTATAGAATCATCAGAAAGGTAGAGTAATTACAGTTCATATTTGTATAGTCTCAGTCATATATTATCAGACATGTTCAATATATACTTTTAGTTTTTACATAGATTACACATGTTTTCTCAGATTTGTGGCATCATGCATGGGATGATCACTCCTATTTTAGTTTCATATATTTAGACATAGATTATTATGACTTAGTCTAGAATCCATATACACATATATAAAAGTTGGGGGACTGTTTGTGGCACACTATTCCTATATGTTTAGTTTGGCACTAGTACTCTCATATGGAATGATAACTCCATGTCATTTTCCATGTTGTTACTCTAGACACCATTTGTACCCATTTTACACTATTTTTACACCATATTGACGCCTCATTCCATCTACAGTGATTGGCATTCCCGAATGGCCCTTGAACCATTTTACATTTCCAAGTTCTTGAGTGGCCCTTGAGCCATTTTAAGTTCCATAGTTCCTAAGTGGCCCCTGAGCTATTTTACATTTCATATTTTTTGAGTGGCTAGGACCATATTACATAGTTTCAATTACATTGCATAATTTTAGTTTTAGATGCATCTGCTACACATGGGTGGGCAATAATGGATTCATATCCTACTTGAGTTCTTGATCCACCTACATGATAAGGTCGGATAAGCCATTAGTCTAATCCAAGTTATTCACATATTATGATAAACCAAGAAAGGGTGGGAAATGATGGAATCAAGGTCAACTTGAGTTCTTGAGCCACCCACACATAAGGATTGGAAATGCCATCAGCTCATGCCAAGTTTTTCACCATTTGATCACCATATATACACACACAAGATGTCACCAGGTTTTAGCATTGGTTTACATACCCAACAAGGTGTATTTTTTCCTTTCCTCTTTCTCTCATCTCTTTACTAAATTTTGTCTTTTCATTTTATATTTCTTAAGTAAGAATTGATTCATTTATGTTTCATTCATAGGACACGTAATATACCATGATTCACAAACATAGACCTAGATTCATGGGTTTTGCCTCATAGGTAAGTCCAAATACGTCTATTTTTCCTTTATCCTAGTCATTTTACTTTGATTCATTTCTAGATTAAACAAAGGGCTAATATAGTCATTTAAAATGTAATTTTAGTGTAATGAGTGTCAATTAAATCCACCTTATCCTTAGTTTATCCCTAGACCTATCTTAGGGCCTCTCTTGATCACTTTCTAACTTTTATGCGAGTCCAACCCATTCCCATATATACCAAAAGTAGAACTGAGACTTCACTTATGCACCTAGGTCCCTTTTTCCCCCATTCTTATCACTTGGACATTAGCATTGCCCCTTTTCTAATAGTGCACTTTTTCACCCATTCCTACCACTTGGACAATAGTGTGACCCTTTGGATAGTAGAATATTATGTTATTGTCAAAGGGGAAATGCTAATGTCCCCTAGCTCTTTTCACCCCCAAGAGATATATTTTTGTATCCTAAATCACCTTAGGGTCATCCTAGACCCATTTCATGTCTCGACAAGCACCAAAATGATATATATAGAGAGAGAAATTTCATTCATTTATCCCCTATATGGAAATTAGATGCATATACTCATAAAAAAGCTCAAAAATAGTTATGAAAATCAAGGTCATTGATCTATATTCTTCCCTACTTCTGCATACATCCATCTACAGTAGCCCAAAACTCAGATTCCTTAGATTTCCAACCTCAAGTCACACTCAAACCAGTACTCATACTAGCATTTACTTATAGTTACACTAACACTTTTATTGGGATAACTACATTGATCTTGATTCCCTTTCGAGGTATTAGTATGTAGGCAACACTCAACATATGTGGTTTTAAGGTCACATATAGCCTACCCTGTTAGTGCCACTATTTTTCTAATTATGCTCCTCAAATACCCTAACAAACATGAAGGTTAAAGTTTTACATTTAAATCAATCAAAAGAAAGGAACAAAGAATGATCTAGAATTTAGTCACATAGACATAGGCTTCTTAGAACCAGGAGAAGGTCCACCCAGGAATTCATTATCTCTGTTGCACATGGACATTAGCATGACACAAAGGACACTAGCACAATGTGCTACTAACCAAAGGATTGCGCTACTATCCAGGAGGGTTTCTGCTGCATGTTTCTTGTTGGTGACACCTTGCACTATCCCTACACCAATTTTCAACCCTCCACTTATTCGTTTTAGTCTATTTTCTAGCTAAGTAACTTTTTTATAATTTATTTCTATTTATAGGGTAAGCAAACAATTCAATTATTATACAAATCAGTGGTTGTTGATACTATTATATTTATTCCTTGATTTATTATTCCATCACTTTAACAACCTAGGGTTTTATATTCCATAACTCCCCTTAAAAATTAAATCACACAGTGAGATGGTGAATACAAGCCTTTCGATAGTTGTAAAGTCCATAACTAAAGGATAGAGCCATGATTGGTATTTTTTAACTATGCAAGATTGAGATACTACAAATTTTTAGTTTTAGTATCTATATAAACCTTAAAGAGTATAGAATAATCTCTAAGAATAATTATAGGCAAGTTGTGTTATAAATTTTTATCTTGAATATCTTAGTCCAATGTAGAAGTATGATTGAGAAATATCATTTTCGCACTAGCATTTTAAAAATACTTGGTAAGGGGATTTTAGCCTTATTAGTATTATTCTACTTAACACATCCTTCAAAATTATGATTGTTTGTTAATTTATAAGTCTTGAGGTAAAATTCTTGCATTCCATAATTGAACATGTTACTTATAAGATAAGGGATGGGTAGCTTGTTATCTTACTTAAATTTTATTATCCTTATATTTGTCATAATGATTACCAAATGATAAATCTTATGTTATTTATCTCTAAATGAGTCTTACTATTGTAAATTAGTTAGCATAAATGTAAGGTTTTATTATCAAGCACCAAAGGGTGAATTAAAAATAGGATATGATGGGTGATGTTTGACCTACCTTAGTATATAGTGGATGTATGTATAATGGGGAATAAAAACATGAATAATTCTTGATAAATAACCTTCAACTTACCTTATTGACTTCTTTATGAGGTTGTTTATTTATCATCATGTTTGTATTATCAATATGTGAATGTTACATTCTAGGTGATCATGATGCATTGTGTCATTGCATGATTTTTCTACACTAACACATGATTTATGGATAGCAAGTTTTGTTTATGGGTACCTTGGTTGGGGTGGAAATGGATAATTGCTATTTTGTTTGGTTTCTAGGACCCATTTTTCCTTTTTTGATTGGATTTGGACCATTTGGGAGCCAAATATCTTGTTGGTAGACATGAGGGATCTCCATTCCATATGATGATTGTATTACATTGATGTATTTATAGTCCTTATTTTTGAGGTAAACACTTAAGCTTTATTATTTTTAAGGATTTATTTTATAATTTTGTATTATGACTTGTTAAATGGGGGTCAACCTTAAGCTTCAACTAAAACATTTTATTTAGTATTGACTTGAACGACTTCAATGTAAGTCTTGGCCTAAAAGATTGTTAAGATATTTTTTAGAATTGATTTATGGTAATTTAATGTGGTCATTATGAAATCAATTATATTATGGAATGTAAAAAATTTATATAAAATGTATGATGAGTAATTTCCTCTTATGGATTTTACTTATAGTAATGTGTCTTACAAGAATATTATAATCAAACCTAAAAATGTTGTGATCATCTTATTGAATAAGGTTGCATCTCTTGAAATATAGTTAGATGAGTTATAATCCTTTGAAAATTTATAATTAACTCCCTAACTTGCTTATATGTCAATGACATAATCAGATATTTTATATTAAGATAATTGGATAAATGTTAAAAATAGAACCTTAATGATAAATAAAACTTGTACATCTAGTGAAACCAAGTGTGATTAATTACATTATATGAACTTGTATACCTTGTTTCGGGAGGGAAAAAATGATTATATAGAAGTTTTGAAGACCTTTAATTTAGGTCTTGTAAGATCTTCATGCTCACAAAGAGAAATGTAGACGTCATAACTTTGAGGGAGAACATATTTGATAATGATACCATTTCCATGAACTCTTATGAAAATTAAATAATAATGACATAAAACTAACATATAAAATAATCATTTAATATTATAATTTTTAATTTTTAAAATGCATGAATTCTTGATTTAGATTATGGAAAATTTAATCTATTTTTAGATGTGTTTTTCAAAAAAATACTAGTTTTTTAGGTATGTTTTAGCATTGGGAAGTCCTCCCTATGCCCTATGATTATTATCAATGTACATGAGTGAAAGGTCATCAAATAAATTACCAATCCAAGTCCTCAAGTAGAATTATTAACATTCCCTCCAATACTAACATGCTTATAGGTGTAATTGTGTGATTTGTAAGTACCCTTCCCTCCTTATTATCAATGTATGTGAATGGAGGTCATATAAGAAATGACTACTTAAGGAAAATAGTTATTGAAATGATGACTTGTGTGTTAAATTAATCCACAATGAAAAATCTCAAAAATAAATATATCTAAAACATATTATTGAAGTAGAGAAAAATAAATTTCACACATAACAAATGTTTAGTGAATTTTATTAAAAAAAAACAACAGTAGTGAAGATAGCAAAATTTGGTATAATCCATGTTTCTTAAAATGTTTTTGTTTTGAATATATATATATATATATATATATATATATATATATAGACAAACACACACACACTCACTCAATGTAAAATAGGGTATTTAGTAGCACATTTAGATTGATATTTTTTAGTCTTATCTTGAGTTTTTTAATCTTTCTTGAGTCCGTCATAGGTATCCATAGTCTTATTCTCTATGTTCTGAATTTTCTATGGCTTCAAGTTAGTGCTAGTAATTTTAGAGAGTTATAATTACCAACATGGTTTGACTTTAGTAGAGATATCCTAGTGTACCTTTTATGTCTATTGTGGGACACACCACCTTTTAGAGCACTCCATTTTAATCTTTTGGGTCTTATTTCGTTGTCTTGTGCACACCAATAGCTCTCAAATTCAAATTTCAAAACCCTGTATTTACAAATCCCTTAAGAGAATATGGGGGGAAAAGCACTCATTGATCAACAAATAAAATCAAAGAGCACATAAACATCTACCTTATTGTTATTCAAATTCTTAAATTTCTAAAGGATAAATCTAATTGCATACTTGTACCAATAGATGCCTATGATAAATAACATTTAGACTTGTATTCAAAAGATTTAACACACATACACATACTAGTCCAAGAACTACATGTGATTTTATCCCTCTTTAGAGTATTGAAAACATAAGTAATACTTAGCTATTCAATGGGGAGTGGCTCAAGTCAACCCAACCCAACTTGCTAACCCCTTTTTCAAGTCAAGTTGGTCTCAATAGTGCAAGTTATGGTTTTAGATCAAAGATAAGGAAAACATAAATATTTTCACAAGGTTGAAGGTAACTAAATACAAAAAATCAACCTATAGATAGAGTCACAGACATCTTGGATGTTTCCAGAAGATAGTAGACAAATCCAACCACTACAACAATCTGAGTATTACAAGAGGTGTATAGAGAGGCTTTACTAGTTTTTTTCTTGATTTTAACCAACACAAATCCACTACAAATCATATTGGATGATTGTGACAAAAATAGTAAGCTGAACATAATCATAATTAAGTTAAGTGTCTTCTCTCTCTTGTATGCTTCATCATTTTTATAGATAATTAGTGCAATAAATCATAATTAACATTTGTATATATGTAGTTTAGACATATATTATACATCTTAATTATTCAAAGGTTTTTTCTTGTTTAGATAATTAAATCCAAAATAGGTTAAAACATATTGGTGAGACCAATCCTTATATTGAGCACAATAAACCCTAGGTTCCCTTAAAACTACATTATTCCTTCCTAAGGTTTCAGATTGTTGTATTTAGATTTGGTTTTCATATTTGATTTATGATCTCCCCTTCGTAGGTGTAATTTTTCATGGGTTCCAATCTTTCAAACCCTATAATTATATGTTTTCTCTCATCCTAGGAGTAGGCTTTATGATTATGTCCATCTCATCTTAGGGTTTGGAAACTTATCTATGAGTGTGCATCCTCAAATCCTTAATAGGTATCATCATATGGATTATTTATCATCTACACATGTTCTACCTTATAGTTATATTAATGAATGGACAAATGAGGATGTCAACCATCATGCTTGTGTGTTTATTAAAAACTATTATGTAGATGAGGAATACACTTGTGATTGAAGGAAATGATTATGATAATTATGATCATGATGAGGTGGTAGATTTATATGCTAGTTATATATATATGCACAATTATATTGAAGAAGAAGAAAAATAAAATAAATCTAAAATACAAGACATTAATTCTCCTTCTTCTTAACACTCTTCCACTCAAGATACATTAGAATAAGAAGAAAGAAAAATTGAATTAACTAATACACTTATTGATGCTATTAGGCTTCTAATTAAGAAAGAGGATAAAAAAAAGTGATGGATAGATGATCTACATGTTGATTCTCATGATGATAGACTTTACCATGATGTTTCTAAAGACAATGGCATTTCTAGTGACAAAATTTGATGCTACTAGTTCTATTGAAAAATAATTTGATGTTATTCCTTCTTAAATAGAATGTGATATAACTCCTCTAGAAATTAAATGTGATGATATGACTTCTCTTGAAATCAAATGTGCTGCTATTCCTTCTTCTCTATAAATAATTATAATGATAGTTCTAAGCCATGGATTGGTGTCTCTACAGATTGTAATAATGGTTATAATACATGTAATGATATAAATGTTTGTGAAGAAACTTCTACACCTATGGATAATATATAGGGTAAGATGAAACCTTTGTGTGAATTTTTGAAACCTATTTTAAATAGGGTACTTATAGAAACCATTAAAAATAGAATTTGTAGCGACCAATCCAATTGAACTAAAACCGAAAAAGTAGTAATTTTTTTTATTTAACTTACTACCACAAGCATTCTATTTACAGTTATATAACTACAATTTATATAAATAATAAATAAACATCAAATTTTCAACTTTAATTTTTAATGTAATATAGAGGGTTACAATTTATGAAAGTAAATACGTAATGACATAGCTACAACTGGTCTCACTATACAACAACCATTGTTCAAGTAAATAATATTAAATTTATAATTTTTAATAAGCAATTATTCTTATGAAAGATAACTAACTCTTCAAAGATCGAGTTGCACTAACTCACATATCTCTAATAACCTCAAGTGTTGTCTCCAGGAATGCACTACAATGGAGAGGGAGAGCATCACCCGAGCACTTTACCACTCCAACCACGAATCAATGATCCCCCACACAATCTCCTATCAGGGAATGGCCCTCCCTACACAGATAGGTAGATAGAATGGTGCGGGAATATAGAATGAGACAATGCTAGTACCCCCATGTGCTGTAAGATTCTACTACATGACATGTACCATAAATAAAAATAAGTTTCTACTATGATATTGCACAACATGCAAATTATACATATGAATTGACAATGTTAATCTAACATTACTTTGGCCAAAGTTTTAAATAACATATGATCATTTGGATCAGTGAAATTCATCACACATCACTTGATCGGGTTATCCATACCCATCATTGGTGATGCTAGCCAGGCTTGAGAAACTGTCTCATTGCTTGGGTAGTATAATCAATGCGGGCTCCATAAAAAACATAACAAGTATATAATCATAAGCATAGACTTACCAAATGGGTAAACTAATCTAAGAATCATTAACATATACTTACAATATCTGAGGTAATAAGTATTCATTTGACAAAACCATGTTAACCAAAAATGACCACAAAAATCTATATTAACTCATTTACATTAGATAATTCAATCAAAATATGAATATTGGTACAGAGGAAGTACATTTAAAAAAAACAAATATCTTTTGGAATTTCATAGAATGTTTTAAATTTGACTTCCCTTAAAATAAATAAAGAAAACATATATCTTCTTGACATGTCACAATTCTATCTTTTTTGAACATATTCTGATAAGGGGTAAATAAAGAAGACACATCGAATATTAATAAATACTATAATTTTCTCCACCCCTTTACTTACAGATTTAAAACAATGGCAATAATCAAATCAAATTGTATGTTCCAGGGCAATTGATTTATATTTATTTCAACAAATTTTGTTCTATAATATATTTAAATAAGAAAGCTTCTTATAAACACACAAAAAAATTATGATAAAGAACGTACTAATCCATTATATAATTTCTAATTACATGAAAATCAATATAATAATATTTAATATTATATAAATTATATTATTTCTTATTCTCCAACCTTATATTAGACCACATTGATATACATACATTTAAACATATAAATTTAAACCATATTTATTTTCTATTTAAACATCTAAGCTAGGGTTTCTCACTATCTTTCCCTTCAATTCATAATAATATTTAAAAATCATATATGCCTCCTCAAACATATTGGCAAGACGATTATTAATAGTATTACTATTTCTACTAATTCCTACGGCACCCAATTAAAATAATCAGTTATTTATTAAGAACTAAGAAAGCCATATTCATTATATAATCGATTTCTAAACAATATATACTTTATGATGATATATTTGTATAAATCAAAACATAAATTAATTTTATAACCGAACATTAATACATGATTTCTGTTTATTCTCCTTACTCGGCCAAGATCGATGCGGATCTGGCTCAACTTATAAAAATGGACGGAATAGGCATGTCAAACGGCGTTTTGAAGATCATTAAGAAAAAGCCAATATACATGTCATCAAGACTATTATAAAAACTTGACTGAAATAGAACGTGATTCTGCGTGGGTTAAGATGGTTGAGGCTTCTTAAGAATATAAGCGGCATTGCAATCCTTCGCTGAGACGAAACAAGGTCCATCATACATTACTACATTCAATTCCAGATAAGCCTTTTTAAAGTATGAGTCCATCATAGTGTTTTAATTAGGATTTATTTCATATTAATTAACATAATTAATAAGTTGATTATCATAATTTTATTAAATTGTTTAATATAACTAAATAATTTTAAAATTATCATAATTTTTTTTTTTGACAAATTAAATATAACAATATTATTATTTCTATTTCTTATTGAAAACTACATTAAAGACACAAATATAAAACAAAATATAAAGTATCTTACAACATAGAAATCACTTTAACCAATTTCAGAATAAGAACTCATTCCCTTTTAAAGCATAACTAAAATATGATTAATGCAACTATTCTAGCATTGTCGAGTATAATATTTGATAAATCATATTAATGCAAAAAATTTAACAAGACAAATTATTGTGGTATGTGAATTTGGGTCACTAGCATTTCCATTCTGTAACACTGCAATCATCCCATCTACACTACCCTCTCGGATGATACTCTCCCTCATCATGCTCTGAGGGTGAGACCAATCCTGCATCCACCTCATACCAAATATGTAGTTACTCTGAGTCATCGTATATATAATCAATGATACAAGACTAACAAATATACATCTATACTGCATAAAATAATTGAATGCAATTGTAACATCATGTAAACAAATCATAAATATCATTGTTCCCTATTGCATTTGTCATAGTGCTTAAATTAAAGCATTAAAAAATCAGTTATTAACCACTTCAAATCCATAGATTTAAAGGTAAAATCATAAAGTAAAATCGGGATATAACATCTTTCCCCCTTAAAATTGGTCATCATCTCGATGACACTTATTCAAACAATAGTTTTAGAATATTAAAAGAGTTTAACTGAAATAACAATATAGTATCAAACATCAATCATGCAAATAAATGCAAAAATAGTTTGAAAAACTCATCAAAGTCTTCCCAAGTAGCACTATCCTCAGAGTATTGGTCCCATAAGACCTTACATTGTGACACTTCTCTATTACACAAAAGAAGTTTATGAGTGTCAATTATCTTGATTGGTTCTACCATGACCACCCTGGGATTTATAACCTACAAAGCATTTCAATCCAAAACATGTAAAGGATATGCTATATACTTCTTGAGATATGATATATGAAAAACATTATGTAAAAGGGCTAATGCTGGTGACAATGCAAGCCTATACGCAATAGAATTGATCCATTTTAACACTTTGAAGGGTCATACATATTTGGGTGATAGTTTTACTGACTTCTCAAACTTAATCAAGATCTTTTACAACTTAACCCACAAAAACACTTTATCACCAACAAAAAACTACCTATCAATCATTTTCAAATTAGCATAACTCTTTTGTCTATCATTGGCCTTGACCAATCTCTATTTGATTAACTTAACTTATTTTTTTATTTCAAAAGGCATCTCAGGCCTGAAGACTACCCTGTCCTCTAACCTGTCCTAACTGATTGGTGTCTAATACCTCCTCCCGTATAATGCTTCAAAATGTGCCATCTTCAAAGTAGATTGGTATGAGTTGTTATAAGCAAACTCAATCAATGGAAGATAATCTTTGCACTTGTATGGCTGATCCATGCAATACATATGTAAAAAATTATTTAGAACATGATTTACTCGCTCAATCTGACCATCTATCTCTGGATGATATGCGGTGTTGAAATTAAGCTACATGCCTAAAGCTTAGTTTAGAGTAACCCAAAAATTTGAAGTCATTTTTAGATCATGATCTAAAATAAATTTTTATAGAAATTCATGCAACCTATACACTTCCTTTACGAATCTCTTCATAAGGGTAGGTGCATCATTTATCAAGTTACCTGGTATGAAATGAGCTACCTTGATTAGTTTATCAAAAACTACCAAGATCATATCATGTTTGCTCTGTGAAATTGGTAAACTTTAGACAAAGTCCATACTGATCCCCTGCCACTTCTATTCTGATATATCATGCAGATATAGCAATCCAACTAGGTGAACATATTCAATTTTCACTCACTCACATTCTAGACATTGTGACACAAATTCAACCACATATTTATTGATTCTTTTCCAAAAATACAAAGGTGCAAGCTATACCATAAGTTTTGTTATTCCTAGATGTCCCAAATATGGGTCATTATGTAACTCTTTTAGTACTATACTACATAGATTATCTCGATCTAGCATATACATCCTCTTATTGAAACATAAGAGATCATCACTCTCAAAAATAAATCCTTTATACCGAGGATCTTGGGAATTATTAGATAATGCTTCTCTAACTTTTCATAGTAATCATCCCCTAGTGATAACTTAACCACTTGATCTCTGAAAGTACTCTTAATAATAGCTACAACTATTATGTACCTTCTATGATTCAAAGTGTCAACTACTCTGTTCTCTTTCTCCTTGATGTAATTGATATCAAATTCATAGTAAAAAAGGAACTCCAACCAACATCTCTGAAAAGCATTGAAATTTGGTTGGGTGAAGATATATTTGAGTCCCAAATTGTCAGTCTTGAGCTCAAATGGTTTTCCCAGCAAATAATGTCGTTAAACTTGCAAAGCATGAATAATCGCTGCAAGTTCAAGTTCATGAGGAGCATAATTCACCTCATGAGTTTTTAACTTTCTCAATTCAAAAGCTACCACTACTCCGTCCTACATGAGAACTCCACCCAAAACTTCCCTTGAAGACTCTGTGATCACTGAAAACTATCCATTGGGATCAAGAACTCTTAGCATTGGTGTTGATGTAAGTCTTCTTTTCAACTTGATACTGAACCTCTCATTAGCTTTATACTGAGAAATGTATTTTATAAGTTTGGTAAACTACTCTAAGTATTCATTTACCGACAACTCCCCTTGCTTCAAATTTTGAAAATATGTAAGCTTTTGATCAAATTAAAGTTATAGCAACCACCGTGACCTGAAGAACATCACAAATTGCCTCCAAGTTGTGGTGTTTGAGTTAAAGTTCATCTCTATTTTCTTGTTAGCCCACCAAGTAGCTACTTCACCATCAAACTGGTATGATCCCTAAACTGTCTTAGTGACTTCAGAGTAATTTTGAATCTCAAAGTACTTCTCCATCTCAGTCAACCATGATTCAGCTCCATCACCTACAATAGTTTCATCAAATTTAGGTGGACTAACCTTCTTCATATCCCTAGATAGTTCTGCAACCACCTAAGCTCTTGCATCATGCTGACTCTCCTATTCAACAGGTACTTCATGACGTTCTTCCTTGCCATGACCATGAACCTCTTGTTCCAGGGCTATAATTCGGCCCCTAGTATCGCTCATGACCATGAGTAATTGATCCAACTTTGCTGACTGATCAGCAAAAACCTGATTAAGATCAATGGATGAGTTATTATTATTCAATGGACCCTCCCTTTATGCTCTTGTTTGTACCATTCTTCCTTCTCACTAAAAATAAAAATGCAAAAATATTAGCGAATTCATTAAGTCGTAGAGTTTGAACCTAAACTTTGATACTACATGTAACGACCAATCCAATTGAACTAAAACTAAAAAAATAGTAATTTTTTAAATTTAACTCATTACCACAAGCATTCTATTTACAGTTATAGAACTATAATTTATATAAGTAATAGATAAACATCAAATTTTCAACTTTAATTTCTAATGTAAGATAGAGGGTTACAATTTATGAAAGGAAATACATAATGACACAACTACGACTGATCTCACTATACAACAATGACTGTTCAAGTAAATAATATTATATTTACAATTTTTAATATGAAATTAGCCTTATAAAAGATAATTAACTCTTTAAATCATGAGTTTCACTAACTCGTGTATCTCTGATAACCTCAAGTGTTGTCTCCAAGAATGTACTATAGTGGGGAGAGAGATTATCATCTAAGTCCTTTACCACTCCAACCACAGACCAACAATCCCCCATACAATCTCCTATCAGGGAATGGTCCTCCCTACACAGATAGGTAGATAGAAGGGTGCGAGAATCTAGAATGAGACAATACTAGTACTCCAATGTGCTGTAAAATTCTACTACATGACGTGTACCATAAATAAAAATATGTTTCTACTATGATATTGCATGATATGCAAATCATACATATGAATTGATAATGTTATTCTACCATTACTTTGGCCAAAGTTTTAAATAACATATGATCATCTGGATTAGTCAAATTCATCACACATCACTTGATCGGATTATCCATACCCATCATTGGTGATGCTAGCCAGTGTTGAGAAACTGTCTCATTGCTTGGGTAGTATCATCAATGTAGGCTCCATAAAAACATAACAAGTATATAATCTTAAGCATAGGCTTACCAAACGGGTAAACTAATCTAAAGATCATTAACATATACTTACAATCTCTGAGTAATAAGCATTCATTTGACAAAACCATGCGAACTAAAAATGACCACAAAAGTCTATATTAACTCATTTACATCAGATAATTCAAGCAAAATATGAATATTGGTATAGAGAAAGTACATTTAAGAAAAACAAATATCTTCTGACATTTCACATAATGTTTTAAATTTGACTTCCCCTAAAATCAATAAAATTTATGAAAGGCACTAATTTTCTATTATTCAAAATTTTTAATCTATCACCAAAATATATGTCACAATTCTATCTTTTTTGAACATATTCTGATAAGAGGTAAATGAACAAAACACACAAAATATTAATAAATATTATAATTTTTCCCACCCCTTTACTTACAGATTTAAAACAATGTCGACAATCAAATCAAATCATTTATTCCAGGGTAATTGATTTATATTTATTTCATCAGATTTCATTCTATAATATGTTTAAATAAGAAAGATTCTTATAAATACACAAAGAAATTATGATTAAAGAACTTACTAATCCACTATATAATTTCCAATTATATGAAAATCAATATAATAATATTTAATATTATATAAATTATATTATTTCTTATTCTCCAACCTTATATCAGGGCACATTGATATAAACATATAAATTTAAACCATATTTATTTTCTATTTATACAAATGAATTTAAACATCTAAGCGTGGGTTTCTCACTATCTTTCCCTTCAATTCATAATAATATTTAAAAATCATTTATGCCTCCTCAAACATATTGGCAAGATGATTATTAATAGTATTACTATTTTTACTAATTCCAATTAAAATAATCACTTATTTATTAAAAACTAAGAAACCATATTCAGTATATAATCGCTTTCTAAATAATATATACTTTATGATGATATATTAATTTTATAACCAAACATTAATACATGATTTTCATTTATTCTCCTTACTGGGCCAAGCTCGATGCAGATGTAGCTCGAGTTATAAAATGGACGGAATAGGCATGTCCGGCGGTATTTTGAAGATCATTAAGAAAAAGCCAAAATATATGTCATCAAGACTATTGAAAAACTTGACTGAAATAGAACGCGATTCTGCGTGGGTTAAGATGGTTGAGGCTTCTTAAGAATATGAGCGGCGTTGCAATCCTTGGCTGAGACGGAACGCGATTTCCCTTGATTCAAATCATTTGAGATAAAAAGAATGGCGATGATTTGTTTTTGGGCAAAATTAAAGAAAAGAAAGGACCAGAATTTGATATGGTGTCATCGTTAATGCTATGGAAAAGAAAAGTAGAGGGTTTTTTTTTTAATAGAATCTGTTGAGAGCTTTGACTCATAGGATTGAATGGATCTCCACTCTAATCATTTCAAACGGCAGAATACCAAAGTAAAAATTAAAAATAGCAATAAGAAAGGTGAGAAAAAAATCCTACCGTTGCGCTAAGTTAAATAAAAGAGAACTCATTTAATATCGTTGGGTATTTTTATAAAAAAAAGAAAAAAAAACTACATATCATAACAAAGTAATTTCATTCATTACTCTTATATATATATACTCAAATTTAAATATATATATTATTTAAATTATCTTTATCATAATAAGTCTCATCCACTAAATTCAAATTTGTTAATGGTAAATATTTTTCTAAATTCAATTATTACCTACAGGGTACTACAACCTTCAATAATTTGGGTTCATGAAATTTTGGTTATTGCAGATGGATTTATAGTTTTTAAACGGGTTGCCAAAATCTAATTCCCTCAAATTTTAGTTATAAATATAATTACAGTACCCCCCTGATACGTTTTTCCCTTGTTGATGATGAAATTTTCTCTTCTTGCTTCCGAAGTTTTTCTTCTCTTTTCCAACTTCATGCTTCCTTTATTTTCCATCCCTTGCTCGTCTTTTTTTTTCCCACTTAATACCATTTTTCTTCCATTTTCCTTTTTTGCATGCCATTTGAAAGTAAAGCTTAGGGTTTGTTCTAACTCATTAATTGGGAGTTCTCCAATAATCATCGGATAAATTTTCAATTTATCTCCCTTGATTTCTCAAGTTAACAATAATGTAACTTAACTTCCCTTTGTCAAGGTAAAGTCATCGACATATTTCATACATTACTAACAATCAATTCCAGATAAGCTTTTTAAAGTATGAGTCCATCCTAGTGTTTTAATTAGGATTTATTTCCATATTAATTAGCATAATTAATATGTTGATTATCAAAATTTAATTAAATTATTTAATATATTTACAATTAGTAATGTATGAAATCTGTTGATAAATTTACCTTGACAAAGGGAAGTTAAGTTATATTATTGTTAACTTGAGAAATCAAGGGATATATATATATATAATATAATATATTTAAAATTACTATAAATCTTTTTTTTTTTGACAAATTAAATATAACAATATTACTATTTCTATCCTCTATTGAAAACTATATTAAAGACATAAATATAAAGCATCTTACAACATAGAAATCACTTTAACCAATTTCATAATAAGAACTCATTCTCTTTTAAAACATAACTGAAATATGATTAATGCAACTATTCTAGCATTATTGAGTATAATACTTAGAAAATCATATTAATGAAAATAATTTAACAAGACAAACTATTGTGGTGTATGAATTTGGGTCACTAGCATTTTCATTCTGTCATACTGAAAGATAAAAGGCAAAGCCCTGAAGGGCACTTGCCCTTCGAGAAAAGAGACAAGCCAAAAGGAGATTTCCTTCCGATAAATGTCTGAATGATAGAGAGGTCCGAAGACACTTTTTATTTGAGAAAAAGACTGGCACAAAAGAAGAATTCCTTCAAAAAAATATCTGAAGGAATTCTTTTGGACATTTGTTTGAAGGAAATAGATGTTTGTACAAAATTTGAAAGCCTAAAGGCCACAAAGAAGTGAAGGAAATCCTTCAGACAAATGTTTGAAGGACTTGGCAAGGGAAAATCCCACCGTAAGCAACGAGCAAGCGAACAAGGATAAAGGCAAGGAAGAGAGAAAAGAAAGAAGACAGGGGGGAAGAAAACAAGAAGAAACAAGTCAAAAAGGAACCCATAAAAAAGTAGATGGCAAAGACCCTGAACCCTGAGTAAACACAGGAGGAAGAAGACAAGACAAAGACCAAGGACCGAGAAGGAGTAGAAGATCGTCGAGAGCCCGAAGGCCTGATAAGTAAAGAGAAAAGGAACCAAAGCAAAAGAGAAATCAAAAGAAAGAGACAAAACATTGGCAAAGATAAAGTGTAAAAGACAAAGCTCAAAATAGTTCCAGCAACTTGACAAAGTCAAAAGGCATAATTAATGACCATTTAGAACAAGACAAGTGGCATAGACACACTAAACAAAAGAAATTAATACATTTTGGTGGAATAGTATCTACTGAAAATCAATAAATAGATTGGTTTTTGAACTATAAAGATTAGCATCCCATGTTTTTCATGCTCACCATTAATGCACAACTAGTTGCATCCAGGGATTGAAGAAAGATTAGAAGTCACAACAACTTAAAATGGATTTTTTAGTTGATGGGAATGAGTTTCCCATGCTTTTGCAGCCTAAGGACAATAGAAGTGGTGGTTTGGATAGTCTAAAACATGGTCTCCACACATAGTTTGAAGATATGGTAGCAGTAATGGTGTCTTCTTTCAGTAGATGTTTAACTCAGAATGGGTCTCCATTTCTAGTGATGTCAGCAATCTTGTTTCTAGCATTCTATATATTTGTAACCTCTCATTTGAGAAAAGGGATCTCTCAGCTTGTATGGTGAAGCCCTGAAGGAATTTACCTTGAATCAGAAAAAGCATTTTTACCTCCATTTGAGCTTGCATTTTTGCATATGTCTATGGTTTTATCTTGTGTTAAGTCATTTTATTTCATGCTTTCATAAAACTATTCCATCATATCTAGTGCATAGTGATTTTATTTTTTTTTAGGTCGCAAGAAGTGTCCAGAGCGAGGATAGGCAAGTGAATGGGTTGCCTAGCAATGTGTTTAAAATACCTCTTGTGCTAGTTTCTACCTCCCTATATCTTCATAGGACCCCCTACTAAAATACTAATGCAAGGAAGTTTTTCTCACCTAAATGAAGTTTATGCTTGTTATCCATGGTTCAATGTGTATGCCAAAGCTGAGTAGACCAATTATTTTGGTGCATCACCTCTTAGCTTAGGTCCTATTTTTAGTATTTTCTCACCTTTTTTATCCCCCCCCCATAATTAGTAGTAGGATATCCAGGGCATTAAGGTGCATCAAGAGGAGCTAGCCCCTAATCTATAGATTCATCCCTCACGTTTGCCATCGACAGCAAGAGGGATGTCTCCATTATGTCACATGAATGAAGAGAGCTGAGCCTCCTTGTAGAGGGTGCAATCCACCACGTCAATAGTTTTTGGCATGCTCAATGGGATAGTTTGTCCAAGGAGTTGAAGGATTTTACGTGTGTTCTTCAGCCAATTAGCCTTTTGAGGTATTTCAATCAACACCAATGGCGACTCTGAGTTGAATCAGCTGGTTAAGTAGTCTTGGTGCCATTGAGAAATCATATTTTGGTATGTATAATCACATTGTTGAGAAACATGAGCCTTGTGTTCCTTCATATAGTTTTGATCAAGCTCAAGTTGTTCATGGAATCACTTCAAACAGCTCTCCTAGTTTCCCTTCACTTAGTCAATCTTTGAGTGTGAGGGAAATAATGCTAGAGTTTGAGAAGCAAATAATGGAGATAGATAGATTGGATGAGCAAAATAGATATCTACAAGAGCTTACATATAAAGAGGAGTGCTTGGTTAGGCAAGCTCAAGCCTTGTATTTCATAAAGGAGGAAGTAGCAAGATGGAGGAGTTCATCCCTTCAAGGTAATCAGCTTTGCTTTCCTTTCCCCATCCCAAAGTAGCCTCCTCAAATTCAAAAGGAAAACCCCTCTTGTACACCAAATCCTTTCTATCAAATAGCTCTTGCTCACCAAAATAAGATGAGCCAATTTTCTAGCCCATTTGATCAATTACCTACTCTTGGTCTTAATCATTTGCATCTATATTTTCAGCACCAAAGAGAATCATAGTAGCCTCCCATGGAAACTAGCCTTCTCAATTTCTTAGACTGTGAATCCTCCTATGTCTCTTGGAAAGAAACACATCTCTCTTTAAGCAACTCTTCCTATGCATGAGTGGATCCTTACTAGTCTTCCTCAACCTCCTCAAGTCTTTTAGCATGATGCCAATATCCCAAGTTGAAGGAGGGCATATCATGAACCAGTTCAGGGCCTTGGAAAAGATGAAGTTGTTGCCTATTCTCAAGAGAATAGTTCTAGTCCCAAGGTCATGAGTTGGAAAGAAATGCTGAAATCATGGGATAAGAAAGAGGAAGAGAAAGGTTTTTCCCAAAACCTTGAAGAATATGAAGTTGCACCTACTCATCATAATGATGCATGTGATCTCTAAGAAAGGCTCTTCCAAGAGAATATAGCCAAGCAAATTATAGAGTTGAAGTCTAAAATGAAGTCCCTCAGCCAAGGTGTGATGGATGGTTTAGACCAAATAGAAGAGCCTATGTCTAAACATATCCCATCTACACCCCTTCTAGAGAGCTATCAAGCCACATCTGATGTGGATGAAGTGTTGGACAAATGGAAGGAAGAGAATCATTTGATTCTAGCTCAAGGTTTGCCTCTTCTTCCACGTGAGTTTAACCATCAACCCTCCACTTCATTCCTTCTCAAGGAGGAACCTATTTTGGAAGAGGCAACTGAAGATGAGAGGATCCAATTTGTGGCTGATCAAGAGACCCTCTCAAGTGACAATGGAGAGGAGATCATCATAGAAGCCCCTTTTGAATACATCATCAAATATGGAGAAGACATAGGTGACACATACATGCATATGTTCTATCAATATGAAGATGAGGTTGACAAACTTTATTTGTCAATAATGCATGATGAGGAATATCAATATGTTGAGCTCTCTTCCCGTTTGTTTGATGAACTTATTTTTTGCTTTGATGAGGATAGTGACCATGCCATGGGGCCTGAGATGGAGGAGTTTCAGGAGCATGTCTTTGAACATCTAGAGACTCTTGTTTTTGAGCAAGCAAAAGAGAGGCCTATTCATTTTGATAGAAGCTTTGAATAAGGGAGCCTCAAGTAAGAAGGTGATGTTCTGTGAGATGAGCAAGCAGTTTGTGATCTCATTCTAGACACCAAATTGGTCACCCTTCTTCAAGAAGACCATAATGAAGTAGAATATCAGTTTGACAGGCTCCTTAATGACGCTGAAGGGAACAAGTCAGTCCATGGTGCATGTCAAGGGGGCTATGAGCTAAATGAGGCTTATGGTGATAAGCTAGTAGCAATTGATTTCTTGATGAAATACACCAGCATGAGGGGCCAACATGAATCAAGTTTCAAAAGACAAAGTGAATACATAGATGTTGGAGACATGTTAGACCCTGATCCACTTACATACAATCTAATCAAGGTGGCAAGCAAGAAGGGCAAGTCACCAAGCTTCCATTCCATTTAGCCACTTATCAGGCACCATAAGTTTTCTTGCCATAAAGGAGACTTAAGAAGTTTTCCCTTTGATCCAGGAGGGAGAAGAGCATATTTGCTTAGCTGTACATAGTAGTTTTCTTTTTGTTAGGTTGTCTTTTGTTTTCCCTAAGTGTTGTGACATATGTGTGTGTTATTTTTAGCCTTTATGTGTTTTTTCCCCTTGTGTGTTTGGGATAAATTATTATCTTCTTTGTTTTTTAAGGTTAGTTTCCAAAATGCTCAAGATGCATCCTAACTCCATGCCTCATGAACTTTGAGGCTACCAGTCTTCCCAAGCATAACATGCATGCTTTCCCCTATGAGTCATTAAATGTGTTGACTTTTTGGTCTTATAGGCCAAAATTGGGCTCCCCCCTCCTTTGTCCTGGCAAGATTCATTCAATCCATGTTTTGTTTAAGTCATCCCTCAGCTGCGTTGTGCAAAGTGCCCTTTGTTCGGCTTGTTCCATGAAAAAACCAAGTGTTTACCTCATTTCATTTAACCAAGTGTATTTTAGGTTTTTCAAGAGGCCTTACTTAAGGAAATTTATGAGTAAGTTCTTTCCAAGGACCCAATTTAGTCTAAGCGGCTCACAAAGGCAAGGAATTTCCTCAGAGGGCACTTTGACTACATGTAGGGCAATTCAGAGGCCAAGGAGCCCTTACGGAGGACAAGAGATGAAAAAGTGGACCTTTCCCAAAGCTCTTAAGGGTATTTCTGAGCACAAATGGCCCTTACAGAGGGCATCCAGTTGAAGAGGAAGACAAAAGGCAAAGGCCGGAAGGGCACTTGCCCTTCGGGAAAAGAGACAAGCCAAAAGGTGATTTCCTTCAGACAAATATCTGAAGGAAATAGAGGCTTGAAGACACTTTCCCTTCGAGAAAAAGACATGTGTAAAGGAAGAATTCCATCAGACAAATGTTTGAAGAAATTCCTTTGAACATTTGTGCAAAGGAAATAGACACTCACATAAAAGCCAAAAGCCTGGAGGCCATAAAGAAGCCACGAAAATCCTTCAAAAATTTTATTTGAAGGAATTCCTTCAAACAAATGTCTGAAGGACTTGTCAAGGGAAAAACCTATCTTAAACAATGAGCAAGCGAACAAGGACAAAGGCAAAGAAGAGATAGAAAAGAAAGAAGACATGCGGGAAGAAACAAGAAGAAATAAGTTGAAAAGGAACCCACAAAAAAGAAGATGGCAAAGATCCCAAAACTCGAGTAAACATGGGAGGAATAAGATAAGACAAAGACCAAGGATTGAGAAGGAGTAGAAGATCACCAAGAGACCAAAGGTCTGATAGGCAAAGAGAAAAATAACCAAAGCAAAAGTTAAATCAAAAGAAAGAGACAAAACACGAGCAAAGATAAAGTGGAAAAGATAAAGCTCAGAATAGTTCCATCAACTTGAAAAAGTCAAGAGTCAGAATCAATGACCATTCAAAACAAGACAAGTGGCATAGGCACACTTAGCAAAAGGAATTAATACATTTTAGTGGAATAGTATCTACTAAAAACCAATAAATAGATTAGTTTTTGAACTATAGATATCAACATCTCATGTTTTTCACACTTCACCATTAATGCACAACTAGTTGCATCCAGGCATTCAAGAGAGAACAGTTAGTCAAAAAAACTTGGAATGGCTTTGTCAATTGCTAGGAATGAGTTTTCCATGCTTTTTCAGCCCAAGGATAGCAGAAGCGGTAGTTTGGACAGTCTACAACATGGCCTCCATATGTAGTTTGAAGATACGGTAGCAGTAATGGTCTCTTGTTTAAGCAGATGTTTAACTTAGCATGTATCTCCATTCCTAGTGATGTCAACCATCTTATTTACAACATTCTATATATTTGTAACCTCTCATTTGAGAAAAAAGATCTCTCAGCTTGTATGGCAAAGCCCTTAAGGAATTTACCTTGAATCAAAAAAAGCATTTTTACCTCCATTTGAGCTTGCACTTTTGCATATGTCTATGGTTTTATCTTGCGTTAAGTCATTTTATTTTCATGCTTTCATAATTTTATACTAACATATCAAGTGCATAGTTATTTTCATTTTTTTTAGATCATAGGAAGTGTCCAGAGTGAGTATAGGGAATGCGCTACCCAATAGTGTGTTTAAAACACCTCTGTCCTAGTTTCTTCCTCCCTGTATCTTCATAGGACCCCCTACTAAAATATTGATGTAAGGAAGTTTTTATCACCTGAATGAAGTGTATGCTTATTTTCCATGGCCAAAGTGTATGTCAAAGCTGAGTAGACCAATTATTTTGGTGCATTACCTCTTAGCTTAGGTCCCATTTTTAGTATTTTCTCTCCTTTTTCATCCCCCCCATAATTAGCAGTAAGATATCCAGGGCCTCAAGGTGCATCAAGGGGAGCTAGCCCCTAATCTAGATATTCATCCCTCACATTTTCCACCGACAGCAAGAGATACGTCTCTATTGTGTCACATGGATGAAGAGAACTAAGCCTCCCTGCAGAGGGTGCAATCCACCATGTCAATAGTTTTTGGCATGCCCAGTGGGATAGTTTGTCCAAGGAATTGAAGGATATTTAGTGTGTTCTTTAACCAATCAGCCTTTGGAGGCATTTTAATCAACACCAATGGTAACTCCGAGTTGAATCAACTGGTTAAGCAGTCTTGGTGCCATAAAAAAATCACATTTTGGTATGTATAATCCCATTGCTGAGCAACATGGGCCTTGTGTTCCTTCATATAGTTTTGATCAAGCTCAAGTTGTTTAAGGAATCACCTCAAGCAGCTCTCCTAGTTGCCCTTCACCTAGTCAATCTATGAGTGTGAGGGAAATAATGCTGGAGTTTGAGAAGCAAATGATGGAGATAGACAGATTAGATGAGCAGAATAGAAATCAGCAAGAGCTTACATACAAAGAGGATTGCTTGTTTAGGCAAGCTCAAGCCTTGTAGTTCATGAAAGAGGAATTAGCAAGATGGAGGAGTTCATCCCTTCAAGGCAATCAGCCTTTCTTTTCTTTCCCCATCCCAAAGTAGCCTCCTCTTATTCAAAAGGAAAACCCCTCTTGTACACCAAATCCTTTCTATCAAATAGCTCTTGCTCACCAAAATAAGATGAGCCAATTATCTAGCCCATCTGATGTATTATCTACTCTTGCTCTTAATCCTTTGCATCTATATTTTCAGCACCAAAGAGCATTAGAGCAGCCTCCCATAGAAACTAACCTTGTCAATTCTTTAGACTGTGAATCCTCCTTTGAAGGAAATCATCCTATGTCTCTTAGAAAGCAACACATCTCTCTTCAGACAACTCTTCCTGTGTATGAACGGATCCTTCCTAGTCTTCCTCAACCTCCTTAAGTCTTTCAACATGATGCCAAGATCCCAAGTTAGAGGAGGGCATATTATGAACCAGTTCGGGCCCTTCGAAAAGATGAAGCTGGTGCATGTTCTCAAGAGGACAGTTCTAGTCCCAAGGTCATGAGTTGGAAAGAAATGGCGGAATCACAAGATATGAAAAAGGAAGAGAAAAGTTTTTCCCAAAACCTTGAAGAAGATGAAGCTACTCTTACTCATCATAATGATACATGTTATCTCCAAGAAAGGCTCTTCCAAGAGAATATAGCCAAACAAATTGCAGAGTTGGAGTCCAAAATGAATTCCCTCAACCAAGGTGTGATGGATGGTTTAGACCAAATAGAAGATCATATGTCTAAACATATCCCATCTATACCCCTTTTAAAGAGCCATCAATCCACATCTAATGTGGATGAAGTGATGGCCAAATGGAAGGAAGAGAATCATTTGATTCTAGCTCGAGGTTTGCTTCCTCTTCCACATGAGTTTAACCATCAACCCTCGACTTCATTCCTTTTCAAGGAGGAACCTATTTTTGAAGAGGCAACTGAAGATGAGAGGATCCAGTTTGTGGCTGATCAAGAGGCCCTCTCAAGTTACAATGGAGAGGAGATCATCATAAAAGCCCATTTTAAAGACATTATCAAAGATGGAGAAGACATAGGTCACACATACATGTAGATGTTCCAACAATATGAAGATGAGGTTGACAAACTTTATTTATCAACAATGGATAATGAGGAATATCAACATGGTGAGCTCTCTTCCCCTTTATTTGATGAATTTCCTTTTTGCTTTGATGAGGATAGTGACCATGCCATGGGACCTGAGATGGAGGAGTTTCAGGAGCATGTCTTTGAACATCTAGAGACTCTTGTTTTTAAGCAAGAAAAAGAGAGGCATGTTCATTTTGATAGAAGCTTTGAAGAAGGGATCCTCAAGAAAGAAGGTGATATTCTCTGGGATGAGCAAGCGGTTTGTGATCTCATTCCAGACACCATATTCATCATCCTTCTTCAAGAAGACAATAGTGAAGTAGAAGATCAGTTTGATAGGATCCTTAATGAAGCTAAAAGGAACAAGTCAGTCCATGGTGCATGTCAAGGGGGCTATGAGATAAATGAGGCTTATGGTGATAAGCTAGCAGCAATTGATTTCTTGATGAAATACACGAGCATGAGGGGATAACATGAATCAGGTTTCAAAGGGTAAAGTGAATACATAGATGTTGGAGACATGTTTGACCCTGATCCACTTGGATATAAGCCAATCAAGGTGGTAGGAAAGAAGGGTAAGTCACCAAGCTTCCATTCCATTCAACCACTTGTCTGGCACCATAAGTTTTCTTGCCATGAAGGAAACTTAAGAATTTTTCCCTTTGATCCAAGAGGTAGAAGAGCATATTTGGTTAGCATTACATAGTAGTTTACTTTTATTTAGGTTGTCTTTTATTTTCCCTAAGTGTTATTACACATGTGTGTGTTGTTTTTCCCTTGTGTATTTGGGGTAAATTGCTATCTTGTTGGTTTTTTGAGGTCAGTTTCCAACATGCTCAATATGCATCCTGACTCCATGCCCAATGGACTTTGAGGCTACTAGTCTTCCCAAGCATAGCAGGCATGCTTTCCCCTGTGAGTCACCAAATGTGTTGACTAATTTTTGGTCCTACAGGCCAAAATTGGGTACCCCTATCCTTTTTCTTGGAAAGAGTCATTCAATCCATGATTTGGCTAAGTCATCCCTTAGCTGCCTTATGCAAAGTGCCCTTTGTCAGACCTGTTCTATGAAAAAACCAAGTGTTTACCTCATTTTGTTTAACCAAGTGTATTTCAAGTTTGTTAAGATGCCTTACTTAAGGAAGTTTATGAGTAAGTTCTTTCCAGGGACCCAATTTAGTTTAAGTGGCTTGTAAAGGCAAGGAATTTCCTTAAAGGGCACTTTGACTACGTGTAGGGCAACTCGGAGGCCATGGAACCCTTGTGGAGGGAAAGCGATGAACAAGTGGACCTTTCCCAAAGCTTCTAAGGGTATTTTTTAGCATAAATGGGCCTTATATAGGGTAGCTAGTCGAAGAGGAACACAAAAGGCAAAGGCCCGAAGGGCAATTGCCCTTCGAGAAAAGAGACAAACCAAAAGGATATTTCCTTCAGATATTTGTCTGAAGGAAAGAGAGGCCCGAAGACACTTTCCCTTCAAGAAAAAGATCAATGTAAAGGAAAAATTCCTTCAGATAAATATCCAAAGGAAATAGACACTCACACAAAAGTCAAAACCCCAAAGGCCACAAAGAAGCGAAGGAAATCCTTCAGACATTTTGTCTGAAGGAATTCCTTCAAACAAATGTTCAAATGACTTGTCAAGATAGAAGCCCACTGTAAACAATAAGCAAGAGAGAAAGGACAAAGGCAAGGAAGAGACAAAAAAGAAAGAAGACAGGCGGGAAGAAAATAAGAAGAAACTTGTTAGAAAGTAACCCATAGAAAAGAAGATGGTAAAGACCCTAAAACCCAAGTAAACATGGGAGGAAGAAGACAAGATAAAGACCAAGGATCGAGAAGGAGTAGAAGATCATCGAGATCCCAAAGGCTTGATAAGTAAAGAGAAAAGGAACCAAAGCAAAAGAGAAATCAAAAGAAAGAGACAAAACATGGGCAAAGATAAAGCAAAAAAGACAAAGCTTATAACAGTTACAACAACTTGACAAAGTCAAAAGGTAGAATCAATGACCATTCAGAATAAGACAAGTGGCATGAGCACACTCAGTAAAAGGAATTAATACATTTTGGTGGAATAGTATCTACCAAAAACCAATAAATAGATTGGTTTTTAAACTATAGAGATCAACATCCTGTGTTTTTTAGACTTCACCATTAATGCACAACCAATTGCATCCAGGCATTGAAGAGAGAATAGTCAATCACAACAACTTGAAATGGCTTTTTCAGTTGTTGGGAATGTGTTTCCCATGCTTTTGCAAGCTAAGGATAGTAGAAGCGGAAGTTTGAAGAGTCTAAAACATGGTCTCCACAAATAGTTTGAAGATACGGTAGTAGTAATGGTCTCTTGTTTCAGTAGATATTTAACTCAGCATGGGTATCCATTTCTAGTGATATTAGCCATCTTGTTTTTGGATTCTATATATTTGTTACCTCTCATTTGAAAAAAGAGATCTCTCAGCTTGTATGGCAAAGCCCTGAAGGAATTTACCTTGAATTAGAAAAAGCATTTTTACCTCCATTTGAGCTTGCACTTTTGCATATGTCTATGGTTTTATCTTGTGTTAAGTCATTTTATTTTCATGATTTCATAAGTTTATTCTAACATATCTAGTGTATAGTGATTTTTCTTTTTTGTAGATCACAAGAAGTGTCTAGAGTGAGTATAGGCAAGTGAATGGGCTACCCAGCAGTGTGTTTAAAACACCTCTTGTGCTAGTTTCTTCCTCCCTATATCTTCATAGTACCCCCTACTGAAATACTAATGCAAGGAAGTTTTTCTCACTTGAATGAAGTGTTTGCTTGTTGTCCATGGTTCAAAGTGTATGTCAAAGCTGAGTAGACCAATTGTTTTGGTACATCACCTCTTATCTTAGGTCCCATTTTTAGTATTTTCTCTCCCTTTTCATCCCCCCCATAATTAGCAGTAGGAGATCCAGGGCCTCAAGGTGCACCAAGGGGAGCTAGCCCCTAATCTAGAGATTTATCCCTCGCATTCACCACCCACAGCAAGAGGGATGTCTCCATTATGTCACGTGGATGAAAAGAGCTAAGCCTCCCTTCAGAGGATGCAATCCACTACATCAACACTTACACTGTGACACTTATCTATTAAACAAATGAAGTTTGTGAGTGTCAATTACCCTGATTGGTTCTACCATGACCACCCTGGGGTCTAAAACATATAAAGCATTCCAATCCAAAATATGTGAAGGATCATCTATATACTTCTTAAGATATGATACATGGAAAAAATTATGTAAAAGAGCAAATGCTGGTGGCAATGCAATCCTATACACAACAAGATTGACCACTTCTAACATTTTGAAGTCTCCTACATATTTGGGTGATAGTTTTGCTAACTTCTCAAACTTAATTGAACTCTTTTATGGCTTAACCCATAAAAACACTTTGTCACCAACAGAAAAATGCCTATCAGTCCTCTTCAAATCAGGGTAACTCTTATATCTATCATCGACCTCAGCCAATATCTATCTGATTAACTTAACTTACTCTTCTATTTCATAAAGCATCTTAAGCCCAAAGACCACCCTATCCTCTAACCTATCCCAACTGATTGGTGTCCTGCACCTCCTCCCATAGAATGCTTCAAAAGGTGCCATCTTCAAAGTAGATTGGTATGAGTTTTTATAAGCAAACTCAACCAATGGAAGATAATCTTCCCACTTGTATTTTTGATCTATGTAATACATACATAAAAGATCCTCTAGAACTTGATTTATTCACTCAATCTAACCATCTGTCTCTAGATGATTTACGATGCTAAAATTAAGTTGCATGCCTAAATCTGAGTTTAGAGTAACCCAAAACCTTGAAGTCATTTTGGATCACGATCTGAAATGATCTTTTCTAAAAATCCATGCAACCTATACACTTTATTTACAAATCTCTTCGCAAGGGTAGGCACATCATCTGTCAAGTTGCCTGGTATGAAATGAGCCACCTTGGTTAGTTTATTAACAAATACCAAGATCATATCATGCCTAATCCATGACATTTGTAAACCTTGGACAAAGTCCATACTGATCACCTACCACTTCCATTCTGGTATATCATGCAGATATAGCAATCCAATTGGGTGAACATGTTCATCTTTCACTTGCTAACATTCTAGGCATCATGACATAAATTCAACCACATTTTTATTGATTCTCTTCCAAAAATACAAAGGTTTAATCTTTACCATAATTTTTTTACTCATGGATGTCCTGAATATGGGGAATTGTGCAACTCATTCAACACTATACTACGTAGATTCTCTCGATCTGGCACATACATCCTCTTATTGAAACATAAGAGACTGTCACTCTCAAAACTAAATCCTTTATATCAAGGATCCTGGGCATTATTAGACAATACTTCTCTGACCTATTCATAGTAATCATCTCCTGGTGAGAACTTAACCACTTGATCTCTGAAAGTACTCTTAATAGTAGCGATGACTGCTGTGTACCTTATATGATTCAAAGCATAAGATACTATATTCTCTTTCCCTTTGATGTAATTGATATCAAAGTCATATTTAGAATGGAACTCCAACCAATGTTTCTAATGAGCATTTAAATTTGGTTAGGTGAAGATATATTTGAGCCACAAATTGTCATTATTGAGCTTAAATGGTTTTCCCAACAAATAATGTCACGAAACTTGCAAAGCATGAATAATCACTGCAAGTTCAAGGTCATGAGGAGCATAATTCACCTCATGAGTTTTTAATTTCCTCAATTCAAAAGCTACCACTGCTCCATCCTACATGAGAACTCCACCAGAACCTTCACTTGAAGCATCTATGATCACTGAAAACTATCCATTGGGATCAAGGACTCTTAGCACTGGTGTTGATGTAAGTCTTCTTTTCAACTCTTGAAAAGCTAATTCACATTTCTCAGACCAGTAAAACTTTTGATTCTTTCATTGTAAAGAGGAGATTGGATTAGTTATCTTGAAAAAGTTAAGAACGAACTTCTTATAGTAACCTACTAACCCCATGAAGCTTCTTACCTCATGCACATTTATAGGTGTTGACCACTCCATAATAGCCTTTATTTTAGATGGATCTAAAGAAATGCCATCTATAGTAATAATATGCCCTAGATATTGCACTCTTTTCTGAAAGAATAAGCATTTAGACAATTTTCCATACAACTTGTGCTTTCGCAAACATTGTAAAACTAGTTCCAAATGTTGTAAATGTTCCTCCTCATTCTTAGAATAAATAAGAATGTCATCAAAAAAAACCAATACAAAATGGTCTAAGTATTCTTTGAATATACTATTCATGAGATTCATGAATCCTGCTATTGCATTGGTTAATCTAAAAGATAACACTGTGAACTCATAATGCCCATAGCAAGTCTTGAAAGCTATTTTTAGAATATCCTCATCCGGAATCCTCAATTGATGATATATAGATCTAAGATATATCTTAGAAAATACCATTGTGTTGGGTGAATATTTTGTCACTAGCTAACTGATGAGCAAAATAGGTCATTTCAACCACAGCATAGGGAGATTGGTCAGCCAAGTGTGTAGGTTTACCACATCAAAAGGGGACAAATCTCTCCTCTCATCAAGGGGAGGTTCCCTGTAAATATGAGGAGCTATATAATATATATATATATATATATATATATATATATATATATATATATATGTAAAAAATAACACTCAAGGGTAGGACAACACCATCCATCTCTCTTTTTTTAGAGATGATGTTCACAAACAAAGGAAAAATCCAAGTGAGAACACTGAAGGCACTTCTCTTCTTTCAGAAGTGATCTTACAACAAACAACCAGAGTTCTTTCTAGTAAGTAACAAGTAACTGGTAATAAGGGCATAGTAATAAGCAAAATGAGGTGTAGCATAGTGTCTCCCCCTCAACTACCCAAGAATGAAATACGAAGGACAATGAGGGCACAAAGTCATCCCAAGGTCCTTTACACAGAAACAAAAAATAGACAAACACACTAAAGGCAATTGTAGACAACACAAAGTCTTCCCACAGTTAGCTTCAGGACACCTTCTTGATTACTTCTACTAGTTCTGCTTATTTCATTAAAATAGACAAGAACTCATTTAAGAAACAGACATAAGAACAACCTCCTAAAATGACACAAGCTATAATAGCACAAAGTTTGAAAGTAACTTGCTTTCTCATTTAAATAAAGAAATATGATCAACAATCTGAGCTCAAAGTCTCAGTAATCACCTTTCAATTTTGGCAGAGTTTTGCTTCTATAACCAAAAAGATCTCCTTTGCATAAAATAAGAGAATACAATATATAGTAGCCAAGAAAGGCTTGGCACTTTGTTTCATGGAATGGCCCATGCTGCATTCAATGCCTTGAATGCATTTTTAGTTTTGTCAAGGGACCATGCTGGAACAGGGCAGCTACCTTAACTATGGCATGTCAATTCATCTCAAATGTCTTCTCCTGGGCTTGGGTCATCTGGTTTGTCACCTGATATCTGTGCAGTTGTCCACTTCAACTTTACTCTAAGGGAGAAAAATAGGCTGCACCTTTAATGTTTGCAAGCTCAAATATCTACTTGGTGGACTGTTCCACCTACTAGAAATAACTCCTATATAGATATTTCTGATCTTTCCCTCTTTACTGTTGTAATTTGAGATCTCAAGCTATCTTTTCCCTTTTTGTTGGTTCTTTCAGCTCCTTCTTCAGCTGATCACTGAGGTTGTTTTTAACTTTTGTCATTTTCTAGCTTTGTCTCTTCCTAGAATTTGAGCTCTTGGGGCTATATTCCCAGCTGTCTTGGCTCCTTGTGCTCTTCTCTCAGTGGTTCTTCCTTTTGGCCTTTTGGCCTTTGAATGCATTCAGGTCTACACTCAAGCCTTTAAATATCAATGATTATTTCATTGCCATAAAGATGACGTTCGTGCACCCGTCACTATTTGAAAGCCAACAGCTAGTTTATTGCCCTAAATTTGATAGCTTTGAGGAAGTCACTGGACGTCTGGATTCCAACTGCTAGTTCATGGTGCCCAACTTTGATGTCTATGGGCCCATCACCCCCTCATCAATTCCTTCAACTTTATTTCCTTTGGATTTCCTTTGATCGAGCTTAGTCTTTGAATCCTTTCGAAGGGTACCTGCCCTTTGGGGTCTTGAGAAAGGTCGATTTCCTGATCACTGAGAGCCCCCCGCAAGGGTACCTGCCCTTTGGAGTTCTTAAGGTGGCCTCCTTCATCAAATCCTTTAGACAAAATGTCTAAAGGAAATCCTTCAGACATTTTATCTGAAAGATTTTTTCCTTTGTCTTTTTCACTTATTCCTTCGGGCTTTTTTCTTTCGGGCGAATTCTTTTAGACAAAAGTCTGAAGGAATTCCTTCAAAATTTTTGTCTGAAAGAATTCATCTTGTCTTTTGCCTTGAACAAATCTGAAGGAATTCCAATTTTACTGCCTTGTTCACTTTTTTGAAGAAAACCTTACCCTTTCGGCCTTTTGTAACGACCCATTTTGCTCATCACCTGCCCTCCGGAAGGGTTGTTTGATTTCCAAAATTGCCTTTCAAAAAAGTCACAAAGGTCCTTTTGGCACCTATGTGCCCTCCACAAGGGCACTTTTCCTTCAATATTTTGGAATACTCCTTTGAAACGTTCGATTGAATCGACCTTGAAAATGCCTAAGTTTTGGGAACTTATTTCTTTCCTACAGAGTCTGTAGAAATCAGCGTGCAGAGTCCGTAGAAACAAGCCTGCGGAGTCCATAGAAATCAACCTATAGAGTCCGTAGAAACAAGAATGCAAAGTATGTAGAAACAAGCCTGTGGAGTCCATAGAAAAAACCCTGTGGAGTCTATAGAAACAAGTCTATAGAGTCCATAGAAACAAGCTTGTGGAGTCCGTGGAAACAAGCCTGCAGAGTCCCTTAGCTGAAAAAGCTTGAAAAATGAAAAATTTGAATGCTCAGAACAATTTTTGAGAAGAGAAGAGATAATTTTGGTTTGTAGAACCAAAAAAGTTCATATGTTGTCCCAAAAATGAGTGACAAATTTTGGGAACAACAACTGGCTCCAGTTGGAGAACTTACTTCAGTTGAAAATTTGAAACAACTGAGGAGAGTAGAAACCAGAATCTCCAGTGCCTTTAAGTATGCCATTGGGCTACGGAGTCATGCTACCCAAAAAAGAAAGGTGCCAAAAATGAAAATGAAAAGCACAAAATAGAACTAAAGACTATACAAATATATATATATATATATATATATATATGTACAGGTGATCTTATCTGATACTTCAAGAATTGAGTGCTTCAAATGCTGCCCATTGTGAGATAGAGAAAAGGGCGTGCCATCTTGATATATCAGCAATAAATCATTTTCTCCCTAGAAGCGATGATTGGTGAATGGACCTCGACACCAGGAATCAAATTTTTTGTGCATTTTTTTTGGTTCTCTCTTCTTACCCCACAGAAAGACTTGATTTCCAGTCTAAAAATCACGAATCTTGGTTCTCTGGCAGAAGAGTTTCTTTCCCTGACTTTGGCACATAGGAGTATGGTCCATTACCATAATTCACTATTCTTTTGGTTCAGTCCAGCACATGATTTGATTGTCATCATCAAACACTTGCCAATGATTGGAATTATCAGACACATTTGGCCAAGAGATTAGCTCGATAGTGTATTTCTGCTCTTCAAAGTCTTTGTGATGAACCAAGAGGGTCGTAGAGACAGCGAATGAACCTGCATGACTATGAAGCTCTCTGGGCACTGCAGATATATTGAAAGCATCAAAACTTTCAATATAGTCCCATACCAGATTGCGATAATGGCACAATCTTTTGTTCTTAGTTTGACACAAGTTCCTCACCTGACAAACCATCAGCTCAGCATCAACTTTAGCATGAAGGAGCTTGACACCTCTGTCATGAGTAGCCTTCAACCCGAGTAACAAAGATTCATACTCGGTAGTGTTGTTGGTGTTGTTGAACTGCAACTTGTATGAAAAAAGAAAAATATCTCCTTGAGGAGATATCAACACAATCTCGACTCTAGCACCAATAGAAGAGTTGTTCCCATCGAATTCTAGGATCTAAACATCATTAGAAAATAATATTCTATCAATTTTTTCTTCATCAGAGAGGGAAGATCCTTTTTCATCTATACTACGCCCTACCAATTCTTCTGATGTCTTGTTTGAATCAATTTTTAGATGGCCACCTACAGGACTTTCATCTGCTATAATAGGAACATCTTCAATAGACAAAAAATAATTACCATTGCCTGAAGACTTAAACAGAATTTGAGCTTCAGGGATCGACGTTTGGGTGACAACATATTTTGCCTCCTCAAGAAGTAATCTCTGCATGACACCTTTGACTGGGATCCTTGCTTCAAATAGGTTCATGCTCAGCTCACCACCAACATCCTTGCAAAAAAATTTCTCAAGAAAGATGTCATATGAGACGGGATGTCAGCCACCAGGACTATCATCTTAATTCTCTTGTCTAGGAATGCCGCAAATGCAAATTGGGTGTCCTTGATTTATCCCAGTAATGGCACTTGTTTATTCTCCATGGAGAAACATCTCCCAAATATCTTGGTCAGTGTGAGATCAAGGGATTCAACTACTTTGGTAGGTATGACATTTTCAGACGCACCTAAGTCTATGATGTAATTGTTTAACTAATGTCGATTTATCAGCAGGGAGACATAAAATGGTTCAGTCCTTTCAAGAGCAGGAGGAGGAGTAATGACAATATTGTTTGGGGTAGACATGTTCCTTGGGGGATCATGAGTTACCTTTCTAACATCTTGTCCTGCAGGGATGTTTTAGTTCTTTACACATTAAACCAACTTATCCAATTGCTCAGGGTTGGATTGTAGGAATTCAAATTCAGACATTTGAATTTTAGTTTTCTTGACATGGTTGACTATGTCAAATGTCTGAAATGAATTATGAACAGGGGAAGGGAGTTCATCCTTTTGGTTTTTAAGGGGGGAAGGACTGATCTATGAAATTGAAGTTGAAGGTGAAGGCAAATTTGGAGTACTTACTTATTTAGTAATCACTGAATCCTTTGGTTGAAAAGGCAGAGTGATTCCTCATTTGGAAATCAAAATTGTAGGTTGAGATCGTTCCTTCATTTTTTCTTTATCAGCTTGTTGGGCTGATTGGTTCTTGGACTGGGTGAGTATAGCGTATGATCCCTCAACTACTTTACCTTCACTTCTGGGTTCATCCTGGTAATTCAAGAAACCAATGTTGGAGTCGCCAGCTAATTCTTCTTCTCCTTATGTGAAGAGATTAGCGTCATCTTTTGGGTTCAACTCAAGCTAGAAGGAGAAATCTGATTCTACTTCAAGATATCTAACTGCTGAATTGGTTGGAGGTGCTTCAATGGCCAATTTTCTCTAAGTGGGAGGAAGATGATTTGGTTGCCCTTGATTCCTGGAAGCACTACCTTGGTATGATTGATTGGGGAATGTCCTCCTTCGTATATCTCTGTACGAAGGAGCAGAGGACATCCCTTGTGTTGTCCCCCAAAAATAACTCATTTTTGGGACAACATTTGAACTATTTTGGTCCTATAGACCAAAATTGTCTCTTCCCTTTTTGAAATTTGTCCTGGGCATTCAAATTCCTCATTTTTCAAGCTTCTCAAAAATCTATGGACTCTGCAGGAACAAAAATCTACCGACTCTATAGGAAAAGAAAATCTACGGACTCTGTAGGCCAAGTTCAACGGGCTTCACAGGTTGATTTCTATGGACTCTATAGGAAAGAAACAAGCTTTCAACACTTAGGTGATTTCATAGTTGGTTCAATGACTAGGTTCAACCAAAAGAGTTCATTGGTGAGCTTCTAAGCAAGGATTGAACCATGGAACCGTCGAACCTTGAACCATTTTGGTTCAAAGGTTAAACAGGTTCAAAGGTTCAAAGGCTCAACATCAGGTTCAATCAAAAGAACAAGTTTCTAAGGCTTGAACCATTGAATTGTTGAACAATTGAACCACTTTGGTTCAAAGGTTCAACGAGTTCAAGGTTTAATAGGTTCAACGCGTTTGGTTCAACGAGGATCAAAAGGACTTAGCCAAATCAAAGGGAATGAACCATTGAACCGTTGACCCAAATCTTGGTTCAACATTTGGTTCAATGCTTCAGTTCATTCAATTGGTTCATCAAATGGTTCAACGTCTTTTGGTTCAATCAAACGGTTCATCGGCTTGATTCAAATTTTAGTTCATTGGCTTGGTTCAAAGCTTGGTTCAATTCAGTCGGTTCAACGCTTCGGTTCACTCAGTTGGTTCAATCAAAGGGTTCAACGATTGGTTCAAAGCTTGGTTCAACGGTTGGTTCAAAGGAGCGGTTCAATGCAAAAGTTCAAAAGAGCCTCCCAAAGGACAAGGGCCCTTGTGGAGGGCACTTGGTCGATAAAAGCACCCTTCAGAAGGATCATTTTCAAAGAAGCCGCAAAGGTAAGTTCTTTCAAAATTTTGTTTAAGGTAGCCGAAAGACAAAGGGATTTCCTTTGGGAAAAAGACTAAGGCATAATTCCTTCAGACAAAAAGTCTGAAGGAATTCAGAAATACTGCGGGAGGAAAGCCCAAAGGAGTTTCTCAAAGCCAAAGACAAAGCAATAATTCTCGCAAACTTTTTGTCTGTAGGAAATTATCTACAGACTTTTTATCTGCGGGAAATGTCTGTGGACTTTTGTCAGTGAGAATTGTCAATGAGAAATGTCCGTGGGAATAGTTCTGAAGGACTCCAAAGAAAAGGCCGTCAAATGACCTCGAAGGGTAGGTTCCCTTATGGGGGACTCTTGACTGCCATCTTAAAGGACACTCCCCCAAATTCGAAGGGTCACCTTCCCTTCGGGAGGATGCAAAACAAAGGACTTAGCGACCCGTCGGAATAAAGAAGCGCGAAGGCCATCCAAAGACCACCCGAAGGGCAGATACCCTTGTGGGGGGCTCTTCTCAACCCAAAGTGGATCATTTCTTAAGGCCCAAAAGGCAGGTCCCCTCCGGGAAATCTCAAATGACAAAACTGAAGGAATTGCTGAGGAAAGTGACGTGCCCACAAACGTCAAAGTTACGACAATGAAATAGCCATTGATCTTTATAGTTTTAAAGCTACAGACCTGAATGCATTCAAAGGCTTTGAGGCCAAGATCAGCAGAAAGCGATTAAGGAACAAAGCATCGAATTAAATCCAGGACTGGATTAAGTTACCCAGAAAAGGAGGAATGATGAAAAAGGATCAGATCGCCAGGTGGACATTGAAAGATGCAAACTTTCAATAACGTGATCCATTTCTCTGCATTGAGAAAAGCAAATGGGTAAATGCCCCTAAATTCCAGCATATCTTCTTAACAAATTTCAATGTAACATGATGTGTTACTGTTCTCGAGTCCTTCTTGAAGAGGCTATATAAGGGACTCTCTTTTATTGTTAAAAGCATCTCTCTCTGACAATCAGAAATGACACTATGCCCAAATTGAAAGGCATTACTGAGACTTTGAGCTCAGATTGTTGATCATATTTTGTTATTGAAATAAGAAAGTGACTTTTCAGACTTTGTGCTGTGATATCTTTGTTGTTGGGAAAACTGTTCTTATGTATTTTTCCTTAATATATTTTATGTTCCTTTAATTCAACAAGCAGAATTAGTGAAAGTAGTCAGGAAGGTGTCCTAAAGTCAACTATGGAGAGACTTTGTGCCCCCATAATTGCCTTTAGTGTGTTTTCTTTTTATTTCTGTGTAAAGGACCTTGGGATGACTTTGTGCCCCCATTGTCCTTCGTATTTCACTCTTGGGCAAATTTAGGTGGAGACTTTGTGCTACATCTCAATTTGTTGGTTACTACGTCCTTGTTTACTTTTTGCAATTACTACCAAGAGTTTTCTTGTGGTTTGCTAAATAGTACTTATGACAGAAGAGGAGTGCTTTCTATCATTTCCCTTGATATTTTTCCTTTGATTTACATGCATCATCTCTGAAAAAAGAGAGATGGATGGTTTATCCTACCCTTGAGTATTATTTTCTATATATATATATATATATATATATATATATATATATATATATAAATAACCTATCTATAGGGAACCTCCCCTTGATGAGAGGAGAGATCAGTCCCCTTTTGATGTGGTGAACCTACACATTCGGACGACTAATCTTCCTACTTTGGCTGATCAGACCTATTTTGTTTATCAGTACCCTTATCGACAAAATATTCATCCAACAATTTTTGGCGACTCCACTGGGGATATAACCCATTATCATTATATCCCTTATCCATTACAGACACTGGTGACTCCGTTTCATGTCTTACCTATTATTCATTATAGCCTTACCATCTTCCTCCACCTCCGTTATTTTATCTAGTCTACAAAACCAGAGCTGCTGGGAAAGAGTGCACAATTTGAAGCCTCAAGCTGAAGCTGAGCCAATCCTTTTCCATTTTTATTTTGTAATCTGGCCACTCCATCCAAATTGGTTATCTCTATTTTTCTTAATTAAATCATGGCAATTCGAGGCCCCTGGGGTAACTCTTTTGGCCCATTCAACTTGACTCCACCTTTGCATGAACTCCTACGTAGTTCAAGAAAGAATTTCCTCAAATTTTTTGGTGATGGAATAGTTCACCCTGATGAACACATTACAGCCTTCAGCATAGCCTGTGGTGTTATAGGGGTGGAATTTGAAGATGTGGCAATCAAGCTTTTTGTGGAGACACTACAAGGTGCTGCTACAGACTGGTTCTACCATCTGCAAGCTAGATTAGTGACTGACTGGGATACACTCAAAGCCAATTTCAAAGCAAGGTTCAAGCCCGCAGAAGATGCACATGCCTTGCTGGCCCAACTCACTCAAATGAAAAAAGAGCCTCATGAGCCTATGAGGGATTTTATTGCCAAGTTCGATAAGCTGAGGCACATGATTCCCATGGTTGCCCAGCCAACACCTCAGAACCTCAAATGCTTCTTCATCAATTCACAACTGCCTAAAGTGAGTTTTTCGCTGAGATGAGTTGGTCATATAGATCTTGCTGCAGCTCAAATTTTGGCCACTGAGGTAGAAGATGATCTCATCTTAGCAGGAAAGATAAAAAGAGATCCAAATAGAAATAGACCCTCATCATCTTCTGAATACTCACACACAGTCACCACTAACCCAATGGTACAAAAGCTAGCAAATGAATTACTAGCCTTGAAAAGGCAAATGACACAAGGTATGTCTTCTGCTCCTCTATATAAAGATATACCAAGGAGGACATTCCCTAATCAGCCATATCAAGGCAATGCTACCAAAAGTCAAGGGCAACCAAATCATCTTCCTCCCCCATAGAGGAACCTTACCCTTGAAGCACCTCCAACCAACTCAGTAGTTGGATATCTGAAAACAGAACATGTTTCCTATTTGAAACCTGAGTTCGAGCAAGAAAATGGCATTGATCTCTTTAGAGAGGATCTAGAAGAATCAGCTGGCGACTCCCACATTGGATTCCTAAATTTCCAAGATGAACCCAGAAGTGAAGGTGAAATAGTCAAAGGATCATACGTAGTATTCACTAGGTCTGAGAATCAGTCAGTCCAGTAGGCCAACAAAGAGAAGATGGAGGAGTGACCCCAACCAACAATTTCAATTGCTGAGCAGAGAACCCCTCTTCCTTTTCAGCCAAAGGACCCAGTGATTGCCAAAGAAGTAAGTACATCGAACATCTCTGCATCTTCTACTTCAGCTTTGCAAACCAGTACTCCTCCTCCTGGAAACTAAAAGGATAAACTCCCATCCTCTCTTCCAAGTCCATTCCAATCATTTGACATGATGGATCATGTCAAGAAGTCCAAAATTCAAATGACTGAGATTGAATCCCTGCAAGCCAATCCTGAGCAATTGGACATTGATGAAGAACCAGGTGCAGACCTGTCTAAGGCAAAAATTGTGGTCACCCAAACGTCAGCCCCTACAACTGAAATTCTATTTGAACCTTCAGGCAAGGGTAATTACTTCTTAAACACATAGGATGTTAATGTCTCAGCTGATGAAAGTCTTATAGCTGGCAATCCAAGATTTGATCCAAATAAGGAATCAAAAGAATTAGTAGGGTGCAGTACAAATCAAGAAGGATCTTCCATCTCTAATGAAGAAAAATCTGATAGAAGATCAGCTTCTGATGATGCTTGGATCCTAGAATCTGATGGCAACAATTATTCCACAACTGGATGTAGATCTTTGTTGCTTGGATTGAAGACTACTCAAGATGAAGAGATCAAACTCCTTCATACCAAAGGAGATGCTGAGCTGATGGTTTGTCAGGGGTCTAATGCTGACAATCAAAGCATGTGCTGGACTGGACCAGCAAAACAACAAGCTATGGTGGTGGACCATACTATTGTATTCCAAAGTTAGTAAAAGGAATTCTTTACAGGGAGACCAAGGAGTTATGGTTTTCATTTTGAAGACCACGTCTTGCCTTGGAGCAAAAAGAAGACAAGGCCAAGAGGAAGACGCAAAAAATTGGTTTCTTGGTGGAGAGCTCCATTCGCCCGTCACCGTTTTTGGGGACAAAATGTCTTCTTGCTGGTTTATCAGGATGGCACACTCTTTTCACTACCTCACAATGGGCAACATCTAAAACACTTCAACTCTTGAAGTATCAGATCATTGCATCTGTACATATGTATATTTGTATAGTTTTTAATTTTATTTTGTTTTATTTGTTTTTATTTTTGGAGCTTTCCTTTTCTGGGTAGCATGACTCCATAGCCCAATGGCATACTTCAAGGCACTGGAGATTCTAGATTATACTCTCTTCAATTCTTTTTTACAATTGATAGAAGTTCCCCAACTGGAGCCAGTTGTTGTCCCCGAAAAAAATCACTCATTTTTGGGACAACATTTGAACTATTTTGGTCCTACAGAAAAAAATTGTCTCTTCCCTTTTCAAAATTTGTCCTGGGCATTCAAATTCCTCATTTTTCAAGCTTCTTAGAAATCTACAAACTCTGTAGGAACAAAAATCTACGGACTCTACAGGAAAAGAAAATCTACGGACTCTGCAGGCCAAGTTTAACAGGCTTCACAGGTTGATTTCTATGGACTCTGCAGGAAAGAAACAAGCTTTCAACACTTAGGTGATTTCAGAGTTGGTTCAATGACCAGGTTCAACCAAAAGAGTTCATCGGCGAGCTTTTAAGCAAGGATTGAACCATTGAACCGTTGAACCTTGAACTATTTTGGTTCAAAGGTTCAACATCAGGTTCAATCAAAAGAACAAGTTTTTGAGGCTTGAACCGTTGAACCATTGAACTACTTTGGTTCAAAAATTCAATGGGTTCAAGGTTCAACAGGTTCAACACGTTTGGTTCAACGAGGATCAAAAGGACTTAGCCAAATCAAAGGGAATGAACCATTGAACCATTGAGCCAAAGCTCGGTTCAACATTTCGTTCAATGCTTCGGTTCATTCAACCGGTTCAATGTCTTTTGGTTCAATCAAACGGTTCATCGATTTGATTCAAAGTTTAGTTCATTGGCTTGGTTCAAAGCTTGGTTCAAAGGCTTGATTCAATTCAATCGGTTCAACGCTTCGGTTCACTCAGTTGGTTCAATCAAAGGGTTCAACAATTGGTTCAAAGCTTGATTCAAAAGTTGGTTCAAAGGAACAGTTCAATGCAAAAGTTCAAAAGAGCCTCCCAAAGGACAAGTGCCCTTGCAGAGGGCACTTGGTCGACAAAAGCACCCTTTAGAAGGGTCATTTTCAAAGAAGCCGCAAAGGTAAGTTCTTTTAGAATTTTGTTTAAGGTAGCCGAAAGACAAAGGGATTTCCTTCGAGAAAAAGACTAAGGCATAATTCCTTCAGACTTTTTGTCCGAAGGAATTCAGAAAGACTACGAGAGGAAAGCCCGAAGGAATTTCTGAAAGCCAAAGACAAAGCAATAATTCTCACAAACTTTTTGTCGACGGGAAATTATCTGCGGACTTTTTGTCTGTGGGAAATGTTTGTAGAAAAAGTTTTGAAGGACTCCAAAGAAAAGGCCGCCGAAGGACCCCGAAGGGCAGGTGCCCTTGTGGGGGACTCTCAGCTACCAACTTAAAGGACACTCCCCCAAAGCTGAAGGGTCACCTTCCCTTCAGGAGGATGCAAAACAAAGGACTTAGCGACCCATCAGAATAAAGAAGCCCGAAGGCCATCCAAAGACCGCCCAAAGGGAAAATACCCTTGCGAGGGGCTCTTCCCGACCTAAAGCGGATCATTTTTTAAGGCCTGAAAGGCAGGTCCCCTCTGGGAAAGCTCAAATGACAAAATTGAAGGAATTGCTGAGGAAAGTGACATGCCCACAGACGTCAAAGTTACGACAATGAAATAGCCATTGATCCTTGTAGTTTTAAATCTACCAACTTGAATGCATTCAAAGGCTTTGAGGCCAAGATCAACAAAAAAAGATTAAGGAATAGAGCATCAAATTGAATCCAGGACCCGATTTAATTAACTAGAAAAAGAGGAACGATGAAAAACGATCAGATCGCTAGGTGGACATTAAAAGATGCAAACTTTCAATAACGTGATCCATTTCTCTGCATTGAGAAAAGCAAATGTGTAAATGCCCCTAAATTCCAGCATATCTTCTTAACAAATTTCAATGCAACATGATGTGTTACTGTTCTCGAGTCCTTCTTGAAGAGGCTATAAAAGGGACTCTCTTTTATTGTAAAAAACATCTCTCTTTGACAATCATAAATGAAACTCTACCCAAATTGAAAGGCATTACTGAGACTTTGAGCTCAGATTGTTGATCATATTTTGTTATTGGAATAAGAAAGCAAGTGACTTTTCAGACTTTGTGTTGTGATATCTTTGTTGTTGGGGAAACTGTTCTTAGTCTTTTTCCTTAATATATTTTTTGTTCCTTTAATTCAACAAGCAGAATTAGTGAAAGTAGTCAGGAAGGTGTCCTGAAGTCAATTGTGGAGAGACTTTGTGCCCCCATAATTGCCTTTAGTGTGTTTTCTTTTTGTTTCTGTGTAAAGGACCTTGGGATGACTTTGTGCCCCCATTGTCCTTCATATCTCACTCTTGGACAAATTTAGGTGGAGACTTTGTGCTACATCTCAATTTGGTGGTTACTACGTCCTTGTTTACTTTTTGCAATTACTACTAGGAGTTTTCTTGTGGTTTGTTAAATAGTACTTATGAAAGAAGAGGAGTGCTTTCTGTCATTTCCCTTGAGATTTTTCCTTTGATTTGCATGCATCATCTCTGAAAAAGGAGAGATGGATGGTTTATCCTACCCTTGAATATTATTTTATGTATATATATATATATATATATATATATATATATATATATATATATATATATATATATATATATATATATATATATATATATAACCTATCTATAGGGAACCTCCCCTTGATGAGAGGAGAGATCAGTCCCCTTTTGATGTGGTGAACCTACACATTTGGACGACTAATCTTCCTGCTTTGGCTGATCAGAGCTATTTTGTTTATCAGTATGTTAATCAACAAAATATTCATCCAACACCTTGCACCATTTGCTTTCTAAAAGCAAGTAACTCATTCGCTAACTTCTGCACCATTAGATCAGTGGTGCCTGTAGATGGATATTCAGAAGATGAAGAAGATTTATCTCTGTCAGGATCTTTCCTTATCTTTCTTGCCAAGATAAGGTCATCTTCTACCTCAGTGGCCAAATCCTAAGTAGTAGCAAGGTCTATGTGGCCAGCATGTCTCAACAGGAAATTCACTTCAGGCAGTTGTGAGTTGATGAAGAAACATTTAAGGTTCTCAGGTGTTGGCTGAGAAATTGTAGGAATCATGTTCCTCAGCTTATCAAATTTGGTAATGAAGTCCCTCATAGGTTCATGAGGTTCTTTCTTCATCTATGTGAGCTAGGCCAGTAGGGCATGCACATCTTCTACAGGCTTGAACCTTGCTTTGAACTTAGCTTTGAGAGTGTTCCAGTCAGTCACAATCTGGGCCTGTAGATGATAGAACCAGTTTGTAGCAGCACCTTGATGTGTTTCCACAAATAGCCTGACTACTACATCCTCATGCTCCACGCCTATCACACTGCAGGCTATGCTGAAGGCTGTAATGTGTTCATCAGGATGAACTCTCCCATCACCAAAAAATTTAGGGTAATTTTTCCTTGAACTGTGTGGTAGCTCATGTAGAGGTGGAGTTAAATTGAGTGGGCCAAAAGAGTTACCCCAGGGGCCTTGAACTACCATGATTTGATTATGAAAAGTGGGGATAACAAATTTGGGTGGAGTATGTATAGGCAAAGCTTTGCTAACAGTAGAAAAAGAAGCTCTGCCTTATATCGGTGACCTAGTGTTGGTAGGAGGAAGACTCCTAGTTTGTTGAACTTGAAGTTGTGGAGGAAATAAATCAAAATTTCCCTGCTGCACCAACTCAAAAATAGGGTCCACAACACCTTGGGCTCTCTAGCTTCTAGTATAGAGTGGAGTTGCCATATTGTAGAATAAAAAAGGAAAAGAACTGGCCCTACTTTAGCTTGAATCTTGAGGCTTCAAACTATGCGTTCTTCCCCAATGGAGTCACCAAAAAATGTTGCATTAGGCTGGGAGGAAAATTAACAATGGGAAAGAACTGGAACTGCACGTTCAATCCCCAACGGAGTCACCAAAAAATTGTTGCACGAGGCTGGGAGGAAAATTAACAATGGGAAAGAAATCAAACTGCACGTTTGATCCCCAGTGATATGAAATGCTTCAATTGGAATAGACTAGAAAATGACTGGAAATGCTCTTCAATCCCCAGTGAAATTGCCAAAAATTGTTGGCATGGAGCTGGAGGAAAGTGGAAAAAAGAAGTGAAATGTTCAATCCCCAGCGGCTCTAGTTCGCAGACCAGAGTATATAACAAAAATGGATAAGGCTATAATGATAATGAAAAAGACACAGGTGATGCTTCAATCTGAAGCTTGAGGCTTCAAATTATGCAAAATTGTTGTGTCCCCAGTAGAGTCGCTAAAAAACTATTGCATGAATATTTTGTCACCAGCTAACTGATGAGCAAAATAGGTTGTTTCAAGCACAGCATAGGGAGATTGGTTGGCCAAGTGTGTAGGTTTACCACATGAAAAAGGGACAAATCTCTCCTCTCATCAAGTGGAGGTTCCCTGTAAATATGAGGAGCTATATACTATATATATGCAGAAAATAACACTCAGGGGTAGGACAACACCATCCATCTCTCTTTTTTCAGAGATGATGTTCACAGACAAAGGAGAAATACAAGTGAGAACACTAAAGGCACTTCTCTTCTTTCAGAAGTGATCTTACAACAAACAGTCAGAGTTCTTTCTGGTAGGTAACAAGTAACTGGTAACAAGGGTGCAATAACCAACAGAATGAGGTGTAGCACAAAGTTTCCCCCTCAACTTCCCAAGAGTGAAATACGAAGGACAATGAGGGCACAAAGTCATCTCAAGGTCCTTTACATAGAAATAGAAAACATACAAACACACTAAAGGCAATTGTAGACAGCACAAAGTCTTCCCACAGTTGGCTTCAGGACACCTTCCTGATTACTTGCACTAGTTCTGCTTATTACATTAAAATGGACAAGAACTCATTCAAAAAACATACATAAGAACAATCTCCTAAAATGACACAAGCTATAATAGCACAAAGTCTGAAAGTAACTTGCTTTCTCATTCAAATAAAGAAATATGATCAATAATCTGAGCTCAAAGTCTCAGTAATCGCCTTTCAATTTTGGCAGAGTTTTGCTTCTATAACCAAAAAAATTTCCTTTGCATAAAATAAGAGAATACAATATATAGTAGCCAAAAAAGGCTTGGCACTTTGTTTCATGGAATGGCCCATGCTGCATTCAATGCCTTGAATGCATTTTCAATTTTGTCAAGGGACCATGCTGGAATAGGGCAGTTGCCTTAACTATGGCGTGTCAATTCATCTCAAATGTTTTCTCCTGGGCCTAGGTCATCTGGTCTGTCACCTGATATCTACGCAGCTGTCCACTTCACCTTTACTCCAAGGGATAAAAATAGGCCGTGCCTTTAATGTTTGCAAGCTCAAATATCTACTTGGTGGACTGTTCCACCTATTGGAAATAACTCCTACACAGATATTTCTGGTCTTTCTCTCTTTACTATTACAATTTGAGCTCTTAGGCTATCTTTTCCCTTTTTGCTGGCTCTTTCAGCTCCTTCAGCTAATCACTGAGTTTTTTTTAACTTTTGTCTTTTTCCAGCTTTGTCTCTTCCTGGAATTTGAGCTCTCAGGGCTATATTCCCAGCTTTGCTAGCTCCTTGTGCTCTTCTCTCAGTGGTTCTTCCTTTTGGCCTTTAAATGCATTCAGGTCTGTGCTCAAGCCTTTAAAGATCAACGGTTATTTCATTTCCATAAAGATGACGTTCACGCGCCCGTCACTATTTGAAAGCCAACGGCTAGTTTATTGCCCTGAATTTGACGCCTTCGGGGAAGTCACTAGACGTCTGGATTCCAATGGCTAGTTCATGGTGCCCAACTTTGACGTCCGTGGGCCCGTCACCCCCTAGTCAATTCCTTCAGCTTTATTTCCTTCGTATTTCCTTTGATCAAGCTTAGTCTTTGAATCCTTTCAAAGGGTACCTGCCCTTCAAGGTCTTGAGAAAGGTCAATTTCCTAGTCACCGAGTGCCCCCCGTAAGGGTACCCGCCCTTTGAGGTTCTTGAGGTGGCCTCCTTCGTCAAATCCTTCAGACAAAATGTCTGAAGGAAATCCTTTGGACATTTTTTTTGAAAGATTTCTTCCTTTGTCTTTCCTGTTTATTCCCTCGGGCTTTTTTCTTTCGAGTGAATTCCTTCGAATAAAAGTCTGAAGGAATTCTTTCAGACTTTTTGTCTGAAATAATTCATCTTGTCTTTTGCCTTGAAAAAATTTGAAGGAATTCCATCTTTTCTGCCTTGTTCATTTTTTCGAAGAAAACCTTACCCTTTCGGGCTTTTACAATGGTCAATTTTGCTCATCACTTGCCCTCTGCAGGGGCTGTTTGATTTCCAAAATTGCCTTTTGGAAAAGTCACAAAGGTCCTTTTGGCACCTAAGTGCCCTCCGTAAGGGCACTTATCCTTCGGGAGTTTGGAAGACTCCTTTGAAACGTTCAATTGAACTGACCTTGAAAATGCCTAAGTGTTGGGAATTTGTTTCTTTCCTGCAGAGTCCGTAAAAATTAGCCTGTAGAGTATGTAGAAACAAGCCTGCGGAGTCCGTAGAAACAAGCCTGTAGAGTTCGTAGAAATAAGCCTGTAGAGTCCGTAGAAACAAACCTGTAGAGTCCATATAAACAAGCCTGCAGAGTTCGTAGAAACAAGCCTGTGGAGTCTGTAGAAACAAGCCTGTAGAGTCCCTTAGCTGAAAAAGCTTAAAAAATGGAGAATTTGAATGCTCAGAACAATTTTTGAGAAGGGAAGAGAGAATTTTGGTCTACAGAACCAAAAAAGTTCATATGTTGTCCCAAAAATGAGTGACAGATTTTGAGAACAACACATTGCAACATGCATTTGATAAAAAAGATCATCTATATGAGGCAATGAATACCTATTCTTGATAGTTGCCTTGTTAAGCATTCGATAGTTAATACAAAGTCAAAGGGTACCATCCTTCTTTACCAAAAAAACTTTTGCACCTCATGGAGATATGTGAGGCCTAATAAATCTCTTATCCAAAAAATCTTGGAGTTGAGCCTTCAATTTGACCAATTCAGTGGTCATCATCCTATATGATGCCTTAGACTGAGGTTTTGATCTAGGTATAATATCAATAGAGAAATCAAATTCACATTTGGGAGGTAAACCTGGTAATTCCTCAGTGGACACATCGTGAAAATCTCTAAGAAAAAAAGTCTTCAAGAGATGGTTCCTTAGTTTCCTCCATTTCATTTATCTTGAGGATAAATGCTTTGTATCCTTTTGCTTGAGCCCTTTTTAGTTGCATTTCAAAAAAAAAATTAAGCCGCAACTCCCTCTTAACACCTTGTAGTTTGGTTGGATTCTCATAATCATCCAGACACTCAACCTTCTTCAAGTGACAGTAAACTTTGGCTTTATGATTAGCAAGATAGTTCACTCCTAGAATCACATCATATGATCCTAGTGGAGCTACATATAAATCCACTATAGTTGTGAATTTATGCAACTCAATCACTGCTTCAACAAGACACTTATCAATCATTACTTTAGAGTCATTCCCATATTTTACTGACCATGTATTTACGATATATCCATCTTTTCTAGGAAACTTGCTAAGCATTATAGGAGGTATAAAACATTCAATAGCCCTTGTATCTAACAAAATAGAAACTAGATGTTCAAACAAAATACCTGATAACTCTATGGGTGATACCTGAAATTCAGCTTGCCAGTTATCAATTGTTACATGAATACACTACTAAAAATTTCCATGCTGAGGGTTTGGATCTTTGTTCTTAGACTTGTCATGAGGACATTCATGAGCATAGTGATTTCCTCTACAATTAAAACAACTCCCTGGTGTCCTTTCCTATTAGTTTGAGAGTTTCCCTCAAAACCACCTTTGGAACCATTATCTAATTTATTGTTATTAGATCCACTATTGAATTTTAGATTCTGATTCTTGAACTGCTTGGAGTCTCCACTCCTTTGATTCAAATTCCTCTTTTTGAAAGTTGGCTTGGAATCACCAAACTTCTTCTTGAACTGCTCCCTAACTTGAGCTAGAGACTTCAATTTATATTCCTATTTTACCGCCTTCTCAAAAACTTGATCCATAGTAGAAGGCCCATGAAGATCTACCTCACCTCTAATATGGGGTTTCAGTGTCATAATAAATTTCTTGATTTCGAACCTTTCATCAGCTTGATACTGAGGCACGTATTTTAGAATTTTGGTAAACTACTCCCAGTAGTCATTTATTGACAACTCCCCTTGCTTCAAATTCTAAAAATCCGTAAGCTTCTGATCAAAGTAAAGCTATGACAACCACCGTGACCTGAACAATGTCATGAACTTCCCCCAAGTTATGGTGTTTGAGTTAAGTTTTATCTCTATTTTTTTGTTATCCCACCAAGTAACTACTTCACCAGCCAACTGGTATGCTCCTCAAATTGCCTTAGTGACCTCAGAGTAATTTTGAATCTCAAAGTACTTCTCCATCTCAGTCAACCATGATTTAGCTCCATCACCCAAAATAGTTTCATCAAATTTAGGTGGACTAACCTTCTTCATATCCGTAGATAGTTTTGCAACTATCTAAGCTCTTGCATCCTGTTGATTCTCCTGTATAATAGGGTGCTCAATGGGTAATTTCTGACGTTCTTCCTTGCCATGACCATGAACCTCTTATCACATGTCACTTGATCAGGGCATCCATACCCATCATTGGTGATGTTAGCCAGGGTTGACAAACCATCTCATTGCTTGGGTAGTATCATCAATGTAGGCTCTATAAAAATATAACAAGTATATAATCCTAAGCATAGGTTTACCAAATGGGTAAACTAATCTAAGGATCATTAACATATACTTACAATATTCGAGGTAATAAGTATTCATTTGACAAAACCATGTTAACCAAAAATGATCACAAAAGTCTATATTGACTCATTTACATTAGATAATTCAAGTAAAATACGAATATTGGTACAAAGGAAGTACATTTAAGAAGAAAAAAAAATATCTTCTGACATTTCGCAGAATGTTTTAAATTTGACTTCCCCTAAAATAAATAAAATTTATGAAGGCCACCACTTTTCTATTATTCAAAAAATTTAATATAACATCAAGATATATATAATGTCACAATTCTATCTTTTTCAAACATATTCTGATAAGGGGTAAATAAAGAAAACACATCGAATATTAATAAATACTATAATTTTCCCTGCCTCTTTACTTATAAATTTAAAACAATGCCCACAATCAAATCAAATCGTATGTTCCAGGGTAATTGATTTATATTTATTTCAACAAATTTCGTTCTATAATATATTTAAATAAGAAAACTTTTTATAAACACACAAGCAAATTACGATTAAAGAACTTACTAATACATTATATAATTTCCAATTATATGAAAATCAAGATTATAATATTTAATATTATATAAATTATATTATTTCTTATTCTCCAACCTTATATCAGACCGCATTGATATACATACAATTAAACATATAAATTTAAACCATATTTATTTTCTATTTATACAAATGAATTTAAACATTTAAGCGTGGGTTTCTCACTATCTTTCCCTTCAATTCATAATAATATTTAAAAATCATATATGCCTCCTCAAACATATTGGCAAGATGATTATAAATAGTATTACTATTTCTACTAATTCCTATGGTACCAAATTAAAATAATCAGTTATTTATTAAGAACTAAGAAAGCCATATTCATTATATAATCGCTTTCTAAACAATATATACTTTATGATTATATATTTGTATAAATCAAAACATAAATTAATTCTATAACCAAATATTAATACATGATTTCTGTTTATTCTCCTTACTCGGCCAAGATCGATGCAGATCTGGCTCAACTTATAAAAATGGACGGAATAGGCATGTCTAACAGTATTTTGAAGATCATTAAGAAAAAGCCAAAATACATGTCATCAAGACTGTTGAAAAACTTGACTGAAATAGAACGTGATTCTGCCTGGATTAAGATGGTTGAGGCAAGAATATAAGCGCCGTTGCAATCCTTGGCTGAGACGAAACGTGGTTTCGCTTGAGTCAAAATAGCTGAGATAAAAAGAATGGCGGCGATTTGCTTTTGGGCAAAATTAAAGAAAAGAAAGGAGCAGAATTTGATATGGTGTCATCGTTAATGCTACGGAAAAGAAAAATAGAGGTTTTTTTTTTAAAGAATCCGTTGAGAGCTTTGACTCTTAGGATTGAATGGATCTCCACTCTAATCATTTCAAATGGTAGAATACCGAAGTAGAAATTAAAATCGCAATAATAAAGGAGAGCAGAAAATCTTACCCTTGCGCTTAGTTAAAGAAAAGAGAAGAACTTTTCTAATATCGCTGGTTTTTTTTTGTTTGTTTGTTTTTGTTTTTGTTTTTTTTTTTTTTTTTTTCGAAAAACTACATATCATAACAAAGTAATTTCATTCATTATTTTTAAAATAAAATATATATATTTACACTCAAATTTAAATATATATTATTTAAATTGTCCTCATCATAATAAGTCTCATCCACTAATTCAAATTTGTTAATGGTTAATATTTTTCTGAATTTAACTATTGCCTAGAGGTCATTACGGCCTCCAATAATTTGGGTTAATGAAACTTTGATTATTGCATATGGATTTATAGTCTCTAAAGGGATTATCAAAATCTAATTCCCTCAAACTTTCTACAGGGTCAACAATGTTTTCCCCTAATTTTAATGTACATTATAAATGTAATTACAATACCCACTTGATACGCTTTTCTTTTGATGATGATGAAATTTTGCCTTTCTGCTTCCGAAGTTTTTTTTCATTTTTCCAACTTTCCGCTTCCTTTCTTTTTTGTCCCTTTTACCATAAATCTTTTTTTTTTTGACAAATTAATATATCAATATTATTATTTCTATCCCCTATTGAAAACTACATTAAAGACACAAATATAAAACAAAATATAAAGTCTCTTACAACATAGAAATCACTTTAACCAATTTCAGAATAAGAACTCATTCCCTTTTAAAGCATAATCAAAATATGATTAATGCAACTATTCTAGCATTATCGAGTATAATACTTGACAAATCATATTAATGCAAAGAATTTAACAAGACAAGCTACTATGGTGTGTGAATTTGGGTCACTAACATTTCCATTCTATCATACTGCAATTATCCCATCTGCACTACCCTCTTGGATGATACTCTCCCTCATCATGTTCTGAGGGTGAGACCAATCTTACGTCCACCTCATACCAAATATGTAGTTACTCTGAGTCATTATATATATAATCAATGATACAAGACTAAAAAATATACATCTATATTGCATAAAATAATCGAATGCAATTGTAACATCATGTAAACAAATCATAAATAGCATTATTCCCTACTGCATTTGTCATAGTGCTTAAATCAAAGCATTAAAGAATCAGTTATTAACCACTTCAAATCCACAGATTTAAGGGTAAAATCATAAAGTGAAATCATGGTGTAACAAAATTCAACCTTTGAATAAGTCCCATAAATATCATAACATACCTTCACAAGAGGTTATAGGTTTAATGCATGCAACATGTGCCTTGTAACAAAAAGTGCACCATTTTCTCTAGAAATCAAAGCATATTGCACTTGTGTTGATTCTAATGCAATATATGGAAACCGCAATGTGCATATGATTCTTAACTCACCACTACCCCATGACTTCATAATGCATCCAAATTCATTATTTGATGGGAATAGTGATCCATTCTTACACCTTAAGATCATTAAATTTTCCATGGGAAAATATAATACAAATGATAGAATTGTACTGAAGAAATTCCCTAAGAGCTTAATTGGTAAGGCTCTAGATTGGTTCCATTGTTTCCCTAATGGCTCTTTAAACGCATATATTGAGTTATAAGATACTTTATTAATACAATACATTAAAAATAAATGCCATGTGTTACATATAAGCACCTTCATTATCTTCACTAAGGGAAGTCAAAAATAGTTAATGATTGCAGATTACAATTCATAACATATATGCATCAATTTATTAATCAATCAACAAAATTGTAAAATCAATAAATTTGTGTAGAGGCCTCATATTTCCTCTAGAAGATAGATTTTTAAATTATAATTGAAAATATTTCCAAACTCTTTGCTTTGAGACTATCTCATTAGAAAATGAACTTGCACTTGCTCAAGATCATGATCATGATATTACAACTAAGGTTACTCATCACAAAAAGTTCCACATAAGGATATTGATACAAATAAAACCCTAAATCAATAAAAAAATTACAAATAAGGTCATGGAAAGTAAAGATTCTCTAAGGAATTTATTTTACAATACATTAACTCACATGACTCATACGCCTTCAAATGTGAATCAACCAATTAAATTTTACAATTTCAATGATAGACCAAGTTTTATTTTATGAACACTTCTTAATGACAAGTTGTTCAAGTTATCTCCTAATAACCATCACCCTACACATCACCTTCAAAAATTTTGGGTCAAGTTCATTTTGTAACTATCATTGTATCAATGGGCATGAAGTAAAAATTTCTACACATTGCAAAATAAGATTGATTGATCAACTTGTGGATAGGGTTGTTATTTCATTTGGAAATTATAATCCCACAAATTTAGCCTTTTATTATTCCTATATTACACATTGTATGAAGTTTGATGTATCTCAAGTTATTTATACAAAGGAACAAATGGTCAATCAATATTATATAGAAGATACAACAAAAAGAAGATCATCTTGTAGTTCACAATCTATAAAGACCGATATTTGCCAAGAGGTTTGTATTAAAGAACTAGTGGCCATTTATGTTTTTATAGAGGATGAACATAGAAACACATATTTTTGGTCGATAAGGCATAATGCAATGCATGCACAATTGGGTTTATTAAGGAATTGGGATATGATGAGTAAGAGTTATAACATATGACTACATATGAGGATGTAATAGGGCATGTTATTATTTAGATTATTGTTGGGCCTAATACACTAGATACATTATTATATGTAAAACATACTATTCCAAAATTGAATGCAATAATTATACAATCATGGTTACGATAAATGGAAGCAAACTTGTATAATATTAATATGACTATACTATTAAATTTTCAAGGGATCTTGTTTACATATCAAAGAAATAGAATAAGTGAACATAACACTTCTACTAAGGGTACAATTACATCTCCTAGCACATAAGCATGGATACCAAATTAATATCAATGAAGTATGAATCAAAGAATTGAGCAAGTTAAGAATAATACATAGAAAGATCAAGAAAAGAAACAATCTCAATCTATCATAATTGGACAAGTATTGTTACAGGTATCATCTCAATAAGTGACAATAAGTATATAATACAAATGAAAGTGAAATTGTCTCTAAGATTTTAGTGGCACAATATTTGGTTGATAATGAGGTTAAAAATAATTTAGAATTATTATCTCAAAGTGGTTGTTCAAATTATTCCATAATAATTGGTGTGTCTAATTGCATTGAAATCATTGGTTAGTTATAGGCATACACATGTTGAACTTCAATTCTATATCATTCAAGCATAAAAAAAAAAATCTTATCATTTAAACTATTAAAATTACAATTGATAATCAACACATAAAAAATGAAATAACATGATACATAATTAAAAATTACAAGACCATTACATGCACATACATGAGACATAATCACATATCTAAAATCCATAATATAGACACATCTAAAGCATAATAAATGATCATATACAAAAATACAAGTGGTTATCATGGTAATAAAGTCTGTCAAATACATGTCAAATGAATCAATCCATAATGGGGCCATGATGCCCTTATCCATCTACATTGATGCCCTCATCTACATCTCTAAGCCTAGGGAACCTCAACAAGGATGCCCCACTATTGTCACATCATAATCTCAATCGAGACTGACTATGCCTCTTATGATTGTCATAAATGGATAGCCTAGATTTAAGGTCTACACTATAAAAAAATAATATGACCTATATTTTGACCACCAACTTGCGTAGGAATTTTTTACCTCACTAGTTGTGCCTCAACTTGTTTTCCTCACTAGTAATAACAAGATACGCAATAGTAGAAACTAAAATAACATCAAAAATAGATGCATACACTCCATCTATATCATCTAATAGCTCCAACAGCTCACCTGGCATTGCATTATGAATAATGTGCCTTTTCAACACTCGAATGGAGACCTCAATACTAGTAGTCTAATACTTATCTCTTGTAAGACACATGACAATTGCAAAGCATTGGTGACTGATAATAAAAATTTTAGAACATAATAAACATTCCAAGTACACACATAGACACACATACACATACCTCTATCTATGACAAGGGAATCAACTTATCTAAGTAACAATCCCTCTCCTCCATCCTTACCCATCTCTACATCATTTGGTGACTTAACTTAAATAGCCACTAACTCTATTAAAATAGGAAATAGTAGGGCCCATCAGAATTATACGATGTATGGACCTTCTAGGTTCATGGGAAATCTTGCATCAACCAAAAGTACGAGTAGGTTAATAGTAACAATTGATAGTGAATCAATTCAATGTTTTGATGGTTTTCAAAGTTTATCATAGCATCAAATTACTCTTCTTTATCATCAAAAGTTATGGTTCTTTCCCATAATTTTACATTGAGGAATCTATTTGAGTGACTCTTGGTGATTTTATTTTATTACCACATTTCACCACATTGGCATGGTGGTACTCTGAATTCAAAATGTTACTTCAATTTGTGGTGCAACATCAATAGACTTGATTCTACACTTTTTTTTTCCTTTCTCACTTTATAAAGCATAACACTAGCCATTTGGGAACCTTATGAAAATGAGTGGTAAGAATTCCATTAGGACAAGACTTATGATTGAATTGAGAATAGGTATAATGGATAATATGTTATCGTGATATGTTATGAAACATTAAGTTGTGATGTATTATCTTGTGATGCACTACCAACAAGATGAGTATGCATTTAATCATTGTAAGTGGGTTTTTTTTAGCAATTAATTTAAAATGGGTGGAATGTGTGTCTATAAACACATCCCATACATGTAAAAATGCATTTGATTCCATATTGGGATAATTAGTTTAAGTTTTGGTTGCGATGAAGTATAATTATACTTATGTGTATGTGTAGGAGGGACTATAAGGATTGAGTTGTTTGGAACAAAACTGTGGTGTTGGATTGTTATATGTAAACCTGCATGTATATTTGAGGTTGTTTGTATTTGGGTTGTAAGTTTGTATCTTTGGAAATAAATATAAGCGTATGAATATATATGTTTAAGACAATAAAGTTAAGTTTTGTCATATAAATTTTTGCTGTGTAATTGTGGGCTATGCATTAGAATGCATCTCTTAACTAAGACCTCTAACTGTAGCTACATCATTTAGTATCAGATCAAAGATAACAACTCTAGGGTTGAGAGATTTAGTTTTGTGTTTTCCATTTTTTTAGATTATGGGAAGATAAAAATAGGAGTGGGCAAGAGAGGTCTACCTAGGATTTCAAGTGGCATAGTAGTAGATCTTTAAGTGCAAAATTAGTGAAATCTACACACATTTATGCAAGGAAAATCAATAGATCTAAAGTTTTTGAGAAGTCAAGATGCCACGAAGAAGAGTACGATGTTGTGAATATGAATAGAAGATTCGATGAGATTGTAAAATATTTGAGTTATGCAAATAAAGTTGGCTAGAGTAGAGGAAGATAGAAGACCGATATTAGTCTTGAGGGATGATGTGAGCAATGTAGAGGATAAATCACGAAGGTGAGGATGAAGAATAAGATATAGCACAATAAAAATGGACGAGGGAGAAGAAAGTTGAATCGATTACATATCCAAGATTAGAAGATAAACATGAATGAAGGTTTCATATTTCACAAGAACCTTGAAACTAGAGGAGCTAATAGATTATATCATGTTAGTGTAGGATAATATTTTCGTCATACTTATTATTGTGGATTATTCCTACACGTGTATTTAGATTGCTTAGGTGTAATATTAAGGTCACATAGGTCTAATAATGAGGTCATTAAGGTGCACATTCACATGTGAATATTATAGTCAAATTGGTGGGTGAGGATACCCTTGACATTTACCCACCAATATTGACATGTTGCACATGGGGCACACAATCCATTTGGAAATTATCTTATGCTCACATTGCCAAATGTATTGGTTCTATGACTATCTTGTACCTATAATGTACCTCTTATCTAAGCTATTTTTAATGAATTCTAAATGCAATATTATCATAATTTTTCTATGGATTGATTTTGTTCTCAACAATGGAGTTTTGCTTCTATTTACTTTCACATTCGCAGTTCGTGTGTTACACTCTCGCCAGTTAGATCTTGGAAAATTCTGTCATGGTATCAAAGCTCTTTTCAACTAACTAACATTGTTATGTTGTTAATTTCTTAAAATCTTGAGTAGTTTTTGAATTTTTATTCTAACTTAAATTGTAAAGGAGAATTATTTAGATCCGTGTGTACCATCTAGTCATTTCTTCTCTAATTGGTGAGCTTCATTAGTATTTGCATGTATTTTACTTGTATTGGCTATATAAGTAACATTTTGTAGATATAGAAGGAGGATTCAAGACTGTTGGAAAATAGAGTAAATCATTTTTTGTTGATAAGAAGGCAAGATCGGCAAGTTGTTTCTTTTGTAAATCTTTTTTTTAATTAAAAATGATTGTTATGTTTATGACAGTGATAAAATTATAAATAAACACTCAAAAAATATTATGTGTTATGTGTGTCTTGATTTCCTCTTTTTGAAACCTTTTGAAATTTATAATTTCATTAATAATTTTAAAAGTTATCATAGTTTTACTGACTATGGTACTATTAAAAAAATACAATTTTAATGATGGAGAAATTATAAGGAAGTTTATTAATTATTTTTTTAAACAATATTATTGTTATAAATCATACTAAAAGGAGTTACCGATCATTTTTTTGTAACATTCATTCCATTTTATGAAGATAAAGGGTGAGGTCCAGTTTGGCAGGTGATCAAACCCCCCTCACAAGCAAAACAAACTTTCTCCTCTCCTTCCTTGCTTGACCCATAGTTTCACACTCTTGTTCTCCTCATGGATGCATTTTCAGTTGAGTCTGATGCCCATTTTTTGTTGATCTTTCACTGTCACTTATGTAATCATTGCATATATTGCTCATTTGTGGATGCATTCTCAACTGAGTCTGACATCTATTTTTTATGAGCGTGCATTGTCATTTGTGTCTTTAATGCATAGATTTCACTTGTTTTTATGTCAACCACTTTATTATTGTGTGTATTGCAAGATAGTAAATAATTCACTATACTACACATTCAACAACCTTATATAATCATCTTGTTGTTGTGTGTATTTCATGATGGTGGATACGACACCAAATCATGCACTTTGACAATTCATAATATCAGAGTGCAGATCTACTGTGTAGTACCTTATCTTTACTGTACGCATCATCTATCCTTGTTACATCAATTGAAGCTGCATGAATCAATTCTATACTCATGTTTATGGTTGTCTTTGGACTTGTACAATATCTTAATCTTTGATGGGATATATTATGAAAAAAATTTGTGCCAATTGTATATGTACTAAAGTTTTGATTATATACGCACTAAAATATAAAGTACCAATTATATACACATTAAAGTGTTGATTGTATATGCACTAAAACATAAAGTGCCAAACTTTTGTAATTGGGTGGGTTTTTCTGATAGTTTTACAGTGGTTATTTTGTGCCTTACTTTCTTTGTTGATCATTCAGTTTCTACTTGCACTACATCATGGATCACAATTTGGTTCCACTTCTCACTCCATTCAATTATCATGACTAGAAATATAAAGTACAAATTTTTCTAAGAAGAAAGGTTTACACAGGATAACCATGAATCTGAAAACTGAACTAGAACTTGGTGTAGATAAAATTAAGTGGTATAATAGGTGTGATAAAGCACGTGGTCTTTTGTGTTTGGCTATTTCTCCTGACTTATTTTTTCACATTGAATCTACTAAATCACCATATGATATTTGAAACAACTCTTTGGGAATCAAGATGTAATGAGGGGTCATGAACTAGAGAATGAGCTCATTAGTTTGAGTCCAAGTAGTTTTGACACTATACAAGAATTTTTCACTAAACTTAAATCACTTAGATTGTAATTGAAATTATGTGGCATAGAGAAAAAAGATGAATAATTGATCCTCTTTATTCTTGTCAAGTTAGGTCCTGACTACTCAATTTTTGTCTCTACCTTTTATGCTACAAAACATGCCTTAGGAGCTACATGGAGTATGCCATCCTTACATGATTTTGACAAATAATTTACTAGGGAGAATACAAGCTCATCCAAATGGGTACATTGAATCCTCAAAATCACATGCTTGTTGAGTCAAACAAATCAAAGACTTCAACTAGAAAGGAGAAAAAACAAAACAAGAAGGACCAAGAGCAATGAAAGGGTCAAAAATAAGATGCTAAGGCAAAAGTATCATATGAGTCCTCTTATTCATGTGGGAAACCCAAGAAAGAGAGGATCACATGTGCCTACTACAAGAGAACTCGGCATGATGGAAAAAAATGTATGAAGAAACAGATTGATCAACTAACAAAGATGCTTGAAAAAAATAACATCAATGTCCATGATTCAGTCAAATCAAGCTCATCATCATAATAGTCTTCTAAGTCAAAAGATAGTAGTAAAGGCAAAGGTAAGGGCAAGGCCCTTGTTGCAATTACATCTAAACCATCCACATTGGTAATTGATTCTGGTGTCTCACATCACATGGCTTCTTCATGAGACTTTCTCATCCTTAGAACCATGTTCTATGTCATTTATTTTGATAGGTGATGACACTTATATTGAAGTTTTTGGGAGAGGGTTTGTTGAATTTGATGATGTAACATTTGAAGATGTCTTATATGTTCCCTCACTATCAGCTAATCTCCTATATTTTTAACAAATCACCCACATTGAATCAGGTAAGAGAGTTGAGTTTACTCCAAATTTTCTAGTCATTAGGGAGTTACACAATAATACTACAATAGCCATTGGGAAAACAAATCACCAGTCAAGGTTGTACACCTTCTCAAACTTTCATCTTAATTACCCTTGGACTTCATTACTCACTCATTCTAATGGGGTGAGTAAACTATGGCATGAATGATTTGACCTTCTAAACTATCATTACTTGGAACAACTTAGTTGACAAAATATGGTGATAGGGTTTCCTCATGTCCATTTTTATGATAGTGTTTGTGAAGTTTGCATGCTTGGTAAACATCCTAAAGAGAAATATGAGAAAGGAAAATTATGGAGAGTCACTCAAATTTTGAAGCTAATTCACAATGATGTTTATGGTCCATTTATAAAACCTTCATTCAACAAGACTAGATACATGCTTACCTTCATAGATGATTTCTCTAGGTATACTTGGGTGTATTTTCTTCAAAAAAAGTCTAAGGTATTTGACCATTTTAAGTATTTTAAGGCTCTTATTGAGAAAAAGTCAAGGAAAACCATAAGGATTTTTTACATAGTCAATGGTGGCGAGTATGTTAGTCATCGCTTTGCTAGTTCTACAGTTCAGAAGTGATTGATCTACAACAAACAGTTCCATGTGGTCCTCAACAGAATGGTGTTGTAGAACATTAGAATAAATCTTTACAGGAAATGGCAAATTGTATGATACACTCCAAATCACTTGCACTACAATATTGGGCATATGTCATTAATTGTGTTTGTTATATCCAGAATCATGTTCCTCACAAACCATTGAAAGGAATCACTCCTTTTGAAGCTTGGAGTAATCAAAAGACTGAACTTAAGCACTTTAAGGTCCTTCGATCTCTAACTATAGCCTACATTCCTAAGAAGAAATGTAAGGCCATGGAATTTCAAAGTAGGCCTTGCATATTTGTTGGGTATTCAAAAGATGTTAAGGGATATAGGCTTATTCATACTACCACGCATGAGCTTCTAAGAGGAGTGTACATTTTTAGGAGGGTCCATCAGACTCCACACTTGACACTTATCCCTCCTCCTTGGACTCATTGGGATATCATGACATTTAAAGTGATTCAGATCATCCAAATTAGATACCTGATGATGAGGATTCTTCTTCCAATTCAGATGATGAGGATAGTGATAATGATTCACCTCATTCCATTGACAATCACATTTTTGAAGTTGAATAATCTCCTCCTGATTCTCTGACTTCAAGTCCTCTTTGGGCTAGACAGACTCTATAGAGTGAAAGTAATTGGGTTGGGGTTCCATCAGATGTTAGATATACTCATTCATAATTTTAGGGTGTTCCACATGTTTTCATTGCTTGTGATTTTGATCCATAGTCATTTTGTAAGGCATATATAATTCCTAAGTGGGATACATCTATGCATGAAGGGTATAGTTTCTTAATTAGGAACCACACTTAGGATTTAGTACTCATTCCTAAGGTAAAGAAACTTGTTCAATGTAGGTATAGCTACCAAACAAAATTTATAGCAAATGGGTTGATGGATAAGTTCAAAGCACGGTTGGTAGCGAAAGGATTTTCACAAGGTCTTGGCATAGACTATACTGAAACATTTGCTTTAGTCACTAAAAATGAATTCTATTTGACTCACTCTTTCCATTATTGCAGATCATCATTGGGATGTTCATCAGATGTATTGAAGAGTGTCTTTCTTCATAGCGACCTTGAGGAGGAGATCTATATGGAGCACCCATAAGATTTTGTGGAAGATTCTTCCTTAGTGTGTAAACTTCAAAAATTTATCTATGGCCTCAAACAGGCCCCTTGGGCTTGGTATGCTAAGATGGATTCATCACTTCTCATAGTTGGGTTTACTAGATGTCATTATGATCTAAATGTCTACATCTTGTGGAAGGATGATTCATTCTTGATTCTAGTTCTATATGTGGATGACCTATTGATCATAGGGAGTTATTTATCCTCCATTACAATAGTAAAAAATGATTTACATGAAAGATTCTCCATGACTAACTTGGGTTTGTTGCATTACTTTTTTGGTATTGAGATTTCATAGTTTGACTCAGGGATTACCATTGCACAATCCAAGTATGCTCTTGATTTTATCGCATGGTTTCATATGGCTACTTGTAAGACATATCTGATTCCCTTTCTTTTTGGAGTTAAAATTGATGATGAGTGTTCTTCTCCATTGCCTGACATTACTTTGTATTGACAACTTATTGGTAGCCTCATCTATCTGACTCACACTAGACTTGATATTTCATATGCAGGGGGCATGCTCTCTAGGTTTATGTAGACATTGCATGAGCTATACTGGAAAGTAGCCAAATGGATTCTCCACTACATTCAGGGTACTCACAGTTTCAAGATTCACTATAGAACATGCATTGATATTGGATTGATTGGATACATAGATTCAGACCGGCTTGGTAATATTCAACATCACAAGTCCACTTCAAGATATACTTTCTCACTTGGTTTGGGATTAATTAGTTGGTCCAACAAGAAGTAGAATGTTATTGATTTACCATCTATTGAAGCTAAATACAAAAGGGTTGTAAATGTTACTACTAAATATATTTGGCTTCAGGGGATTCTTACTGAGTTTGATATATAGTTCAAGACCCACAATCATCTTTTATGACAACCAAAGCAACATCCAAATCTACAAGAATCCGGTCCAACATTAGTAGAACAAGCACATCAAGATTCATATGCACTTCATTTTAGATATCATTCATGGGCAAGTCATTGATCTCAGATTTTGCTAGACTGTAGAGTAAATAGATGATATCTTCACTAAACCCTTCACTAAGAGTAAGTATCTTCACTTGCACACTCTTCTTTTGGGTATGGGTTGTATCACCATCATCTTTATGGGGGTATTCTAGTCCTCTTCTTCTTTTCTCTCTTTTGGGGGAGAGTTTTTTCCTACAAGTTTTCTCCTTTTCCTCCACTTTGTGATAGTTGCATTGTACTTGGGTACCTCATTAGACCATGTTGTTAGAACCTATATTTGTGCCCAACTAAGCTATGCTTAAAGTATGGTGTTAGTGTAAGATATTATTTTCTTCATATTTATTATTGTGGATTATTCCTACACATGTATTTCACTTGCTTAGGTGTAATATTAAGGTCACGTAGGTGTAATAATGAGGTCATTAAGGTGCACATGCACATATAAAAATTGTATTCAAATTGGTGGGTAATGATACCCTTGACATTTACCCACCAATATTGACATATTTCACATGGAGCACACAATCCATTTGGCAATTGTCTTGTGTTCACATTGTCAAATGTATTGGCTCTATGCCTCTCTTTTACCTATAAATGTATCTCTCATATAATCTATTTTTAATGAATTATAAATGCAATATTATCATAATTTTGTTCTACCTTGATTTCATTCTTAATAATAGAGTTATGCTTCTATTTGATTTTGCATTCACAATTCATGTGTTTGATTCTCACCAGTTGGATCTTGGACAATTTTGTTAGATCACATATATGGATGAATACTTTGAGTTTTACAAAGTTATGGATGAGCACAAGACAAAGGTCACATAGACAAAGTTGGAGGGGCGTGTACCTATGTGGTGGAAGGAGTGTAAGGGTAAAAGACAAAATCACTCACTAGGAGAGAATAGTTATGAAATTAAAAGGAAATTTTATGCCTAAATATGATTAATTGGATCTATTGAAGAGGTTTCCTAATATATGAAATAAACAAGGTGAGTGTGAAATATTATACATATGATTTTTATAAGATCACTATTCGGGCTAGAAATAGTAATATAGACCAAGATAAAGTAGCATGATACATTAATGGACTACAATGGGTCATCCAAGATGAGATCAACATATTGATATTGTAAATAATGAAGTGTATTGATATACATTATAATTGAAATAAAATTTGGCATGTACACAAGGTATTGTGAGAGGTAATGCAAAGGCCTATAGTCATAAAAATAACCATCAAACAAATTGATGAAGATGCAAGCATTGCACAAGGGGAGGATTATCTTTTGAAATAGGTGGTAGAGGAATACGTGGAATTTTCAACATAACATGTTTCATATGTGGGGAGGAAGTAAAATGCACATATGAGTGTCCCCATGCACACTTTGATGATAGAAAGAGAGTAAGTGTGGGTGCATGAGTCTTACAAATACAATCAGAGTCCAAAGAATAAAAATTTATAAATGAGCCTAAACGAGGAGAGATTTTATAGGAAATGAGGAGATTCATGAAGTTTACATGAAAGAGTGGATATGTGAGGTAATGATGATATATATTCTAGACCAAGTGTAGGATAATAAGTAAATGTTATAAAATTTTCCTAGATAATGGGAGCATAGATAACTTGGTATCCACAGAGATCATGAGGAAGTTAGAATTGGTGAGAAAATTGCATCCAATGACATACATAGTAACATTGACTTATTTCATGGTAAGGGGTCCCAATAAATGGACTCCCTTGGCTGTGCATCCAAATTCATGTAGTGGAAAACAACATTCATTCTTCATTATTATTTGAAAACAACATTTGTCTCTCTAGGCTTTAGAATCACTCATTTTTGTAGACTATGCAACCTCCTCTCTGAGACCTTGCTCTGATATCTACGGTATCCTATGTTCCACATTATGATAGTTCTATTTTTGTGTCCCCTCTTTGATATGTGGATCCTATTTAATCTTATTCAAAAAGGTAGCCCTCTTTAATATCTCTTCTAATGCATTGACTATGGTCATTCTCTACTTTGTGCTATTGGCACATTTTTTGTTCTCTTAATGGTAACCTCTCCTCTAATTGAACATCCTTGTCCATATTTATCTTCAATCCTAATTTTTATTTGATATAAAATTCTCCTAAATTCAAGGAATGAGATCCCTTTTTACTTTCCCATTCATTGATCTTCTATAAATTTCATTTTACTTCACATGAATATTGGGACATTTTTTTTTATAATAGCATGAATATGGATGAGCTAATTATCTCATGGCCAATACTAACTAAAATTTATCTTTAATATCTTTCCAATGAGACCTTAAACTCCTTGATTGGTGTTGTCTCACAAAAAAAGTGGTTTCTTGAAGCTATTTGTGTCATTTCCTTTATTGTGATCAAACTGTGAATTTGGTCCTAGGTATCAATGAATTATACTAGATGGTGTGATCCTGGGGTCTTTGAAAAATGGTATCCAAATCCATTTGTGTGATCTCTTGGTCCTTTTTGGGAATATGGATTTAAAAAAAAATACTCCATGGTTGTCACATAATAGCCTATAATGTGAATTGTGGTCCTCGTCGTGACTTAATTATGACCTCCATGTGAATGATCTGAATGTGACACCTATCTTTAATGAAATCATAAATTCCATAAATTTTTCCATGTGTCTCCTTAGAATATGGAGACTATAGTCATTATGAAATATTGAATAATATAAGTGAGGCCTTTGTTCAACATAGGAATTATCGATGGCCTCCATGCGATAAATTGTGAACTAAGAGACATATAAAATGTGATCATCATGAAGTCGCAACTTGAAATTGTGAATGTAAATGTGACCTGATTAAGAGATCAAATGGGAAAATATGATCTCTACAACTTTTTGATTTTTCTAATTTAACTCGAGTAATATGATTAAATTGATAAATCAACCAAGAGACTCCTTATTGAAAAATGCAAAATTTTCTACCTAATTTTAGTGATGCAAGATTGCATGTACATATTGGATAATCCTACATAAAACATCCTAGGTAATTAAAATTTGAGATTCTACTCACATAGATGGAATAATTGAAAAACCCACTCTTTCGGAAATAGAGATTGATAACCATGGTGTTCCCTTCCAACACACCAAATATCTCATTGTATTTTTTATTTTTCTCTTCCAATCAAAGAGTCTTTCTAGCTTCAAATCCTTCCTCTTTTTCTCATCTCTACTCATTATTTTCTCTTTTGTGGGATTATTCCCACCATAAACCATCTACCTCCACTAAATGGATCTATTCTTCTTATTTTTACCCACTATTTGGGTGTAGTCCATCCACCTCCAACATATTTTTTCTTCTTTTTACATATTCATGTGGGATTAACCCACCTTTGTCTAACCTATTCCACCTATGATCTTTATTTCATATTTTATTCTCTTGTGGGATTATACCCACTATTGTATGACCATATTCTCCTAAAACCTTCTTGGATTTTTCCATTCACTTTCCAACCTGATGTTGGATTATTCCTTGTGTATCTCTTCTCTATTTACATCTCCTCTTTTCTCTTTTTATTCACGTATCATCTTCTTTGCATCAATACTAGGTTGATTATGTTCTTGATCCTTCCCCTCCTTATTTACTTTTATGTCACATGAGTGACATTTTTCATCTCTACAGTCCCTTCTCGTTTCTCTTATGAGAGTCTTCTCTCCCACATCAAACTGTTGTATGTGAAATATCTCTTGTTCTCCTTCCTCTTGTTGTTCCTCATACATATGAATATGTTATACTGAATCATAATTTGTCATTTTATTTGATATCCTTATCATCTTTGGACCTACACATGAATTTTACACATTATTGAAAATAATAACTCCCACAAACACTTTGTCCAACTCTTTTTCATGATTCAAAGACATATTTTCCAGTGCTTCTTTGTTGATCACATTCTTCTTATAACTTTCACTCCCAAAGGCCCACTATCAACAACCTCCATGGCTATTTTATCCTCATTCTTCACTTCATCTCATTCTTATTTACATATGTGTTTTTCAACCATATGATTTTTATTTGCATTAACATGTACTTCTTCCATCTCATTTGTTTCCTTCATGAAAACTTGAACTTATTTGTTTTCATCACCCTCCCATCTTTGCAAAAGATAAATGACAAACACATTTCCCATATTCTCCAAGGTTAATTCAACCTCTTCCCACATATTTGATACCACAAACTCTTCCCATAATCCAATAATGGGTATCCTTCTTCTGGTGAACAATATCTCACCTCTATTTATTATTCCATGAATATTTATTCATCTATAGGTTACTTGCATCTTTATTTCTATTTGTTTTTATTGGAAAACATATTTTGATTTCTCACTTTCTCATTTTTTCTCAAGAAAATATTCTCTTCACTCATATCTTTGAGCTACTCACCTAGTAACTTTCTTTTCTCATTGCCTTTCAAGATAATATTCTTTTTCTTCAACTTGGAGGACTTTTCTCTTAAATAAAATTAAAGATTTTTTTTCACAACTTTGTAACTAACTCAAAAAAAATATTCTCGCAATTTATCACATAGCTCTTCTTCACTTGCAGGACTTTCCCACACCTAAAAAAAAGTGTGACTATTCTAATACCACTTGACACAATTCATATTATGGGTTCCTAGTGAATGGATGCCCTTCACCATGTAGCTAAATTCACATAGTAGGAAATAATATTCATTCTTTATTATTATTTGAAAATAAGCTTTTACAATATCTACATTCACAATTTCTTTTTTCCTACTCTTTCTCTAAGCGTATCTTTCAAGTATCAATTTTGGGAACTTCTTCCACCATTTTCTCTACAATTTTAGATGCACAACATGACCAATCAATTTGGAAACCATCTCTAACCAACTCCTCATCTTCTTATTTCCTTTCTCTTCTCTTATTTTTGAGATCTCTCCAATACAAAGTTGCATGCCCACATAGATTTTTGCATGCAATATTTACCCTCATGGAGTCTACAATATTATCCTCTTCAAATAAATTTTATGTAACTCAACAATCCATTTCATGAGCTAATCTGGATCTCATTACTAAAAAAAAATCCACAGTGTAAGTGGACTTACTTCTTTCTTTCATCTTGAACCTTTCTAGTCTCATTCTTTTGTTGGGTTGTTTTCTTTTGCTTGTTTGGTCTCTCTCAAAAGCGTATAAAGTTTCTACATCTAAATTTTCTCTTAGGGACAACAACCCCATCATCATGTCTTATTCATATTTTGTACTCATAGCTATAACATTTCCACTTTGTTTAATCTCCATCATTTAAAATCGCACTTGGATTTCCTTTAACATATCTTATAGGTCTTTTAGTCTTGGTGTTTTTCCTCTTTCATGTGTCATTTCTTCTTCACAAACAGGGATCTATTTCACACCATGTAATAGATTTAAGTAGGCTTATCTTCAATCACAACCTAATTTGTACTCAAACAAGAGTCTTTCTTCCACAACTTTATTCACACTTTTAAGACCTCTGACACACCTACAACAAAATTTTCCTCTCACATGAAATCTTCTATTTCATAACTTGAAATTGACACAAGGAGGTTTCTTTTTAACAACATGCACTAGACTTTTGACAAAAGTCTCTCTTGCTTCCACATAACACTCTTCCCTTGAAGGAATTTTATCATACTTAAAACAAATGCAAGCTTCTCTCTCTCAAATTAAAGCTGAAAGGAGTCTCACACTTTATCACATGGCTCTTCTTCACCTGTATGAATTTCTCACACCTACAACAAACTCATGTTACTATTGTAGTATCAATTAACATAGTTCATGATATGGGGTCCAAATGAAGGGATACAATTGGCCATACAACTAAAGTCACAAAATTGAAAACAAAATTCATTCTTTATTATTATTTGAAAACAATATTAATTTTCTTTGGGATTTACAATCACTCTTTTGCAGACTCTACAACATCATCTTTAAGATCTCTCTCTCGCTCTGATCTCTACGGTCTCGTTTACCTAGCTTTATGGTCATTCTAATTCTGTGGACCCACTTTGATTTGTGGTTTTTCTTTAATATTATTTAATACACTGATATTATTTTATCTCTTTATATACACTAAAATATGGTATTAGACACTTGTAAATGTCAATCTTGACCTACATTTATCCTACATGACTTGTACATCTCAAAATAGCTCTTATTTGCCTTCTCTCACATCTACATATTTAACTGAGTTTGACCCTCCCATTTACTATCAGTCACCTACAACAACCTCTCAGTCAGTGTCAAACTAGATAAATATCTTACTCAAACATCTACAGATCATTAGATTTGTATTCTAGTCTCCTAAACATAAATGTCAGGCTCAAATAGTTTCATCGACATAACTATCATTAGGTGGACAATATTGTCCCTCACTTTATAATGGTTATTTTTCAAATCTAATCAATCCCAATGGGTCAACCCATTTTCCTAGTGTATCAATGATGTGATAAATTTTCCAATTGGAGTCATATAAATACAAATCAATGTAAATTTTATTAAGTACCTATTAGTCAACTATCACTCATATGGTACACATATATACACTACTGCACATTGATAAAAACTTCCCTATTCTTCCCAATTGGAAAATCAATCACCAAGAATAATCATCAACCAAGTTTGAAGCACAACAAGCCAAGTCAAGACTGAACATTGTTAAGTGTCAAAATTTAGATAAATAGGTGCATGCATATAGAAAATTAGCACAAGTACGCATTCACACTAAGCAAAAGAACTACGTGTGGCCTTACTTCCATCTTCTAAGTATTAGATATGTAGGCAACAACCAATAATCAATAGGGGAGATTGGGGTTAGCTCGCCCCTTTACACTTCTCAAGTTTTTATAGGTTTCATCCCTTCACAAGTGGACCTAGGGTTTTGAAGAGAAGGAGAGTTCTTTTTGTAGTTACGCACATAATTAGATGTCAAAATCACACACAAATAGTTATTGCAATCATTCACAACAAATTATATGATCATGTAGCCTCAAAACAACCCAAGACAATAACATCAATGTAAAGTCATATACATTTTTGATTTTCCCTAACACTGATGTTAGTGACATTGTGTGCATAGAAAGTCAGTTCCATATCCAAGTGACTTGTAGGCCTAATTATAGATTATTTCCACAATCATAAGCCACTAATAATCATTCAATAAACTAGAAAAGGTAGATATCTTGATCTCTTTAGTAATTTATATATTTATCATATGCCATTTATCAAATCAGTTTCAATAGTTTACATTCATATTCATACTTAATTACCATACTTTATAATTTTTATCATAAACTTTTTTATATATTAATTAGGGTTAGAATTAATCCAAATCAAGGTTAAACATATTGTTGTATCCAAATATTTCTCGAATCGTGTCAAACCTTCAGTATCCCTTAAGGTTTCTTCCTTATTTTTAGGGTTTTTAGATTTCTCCCTTAGGGTTTGATTTTTAGACCTGGTTTTTTATTTTCCTCTTATCATTGCTTCATTTCCTCTAGGTATTTATTTAACCCTAGTAGTCTATGTTATCCCTCATCTAGTTTTAGTCTTCATTATTTTGTTTCTTTCCATCTTACAATATGGGATTAAGGTGAAGTGTTAGTGATATGGATTGTACACATAATCATATTTTTGTGTCCACAACCATGCAACATGCTCATGTGTATCTTCCTCATGAGTCATCATCCTCTATGCCTGCTACATGATCCCTCATGCAAACCATCATATATTTACAAGCTAAGGTGTCTCAACTATAGAAAATATATCTTATTTCACTTGAACTCATAAATCCTTCGACCACATCTAGTGATATACCACCACTCACTCATTTGGCACGATATTGGTCATGCATTCAAAATTCTACAAAAATAAGGATTTAATGGTTAAGGAGTTGGAAAACATGCACAAGGAATCAATGAGCCTATTTTGATGAAGAGGTATTGGATACATACATCATTCACAAATTATTACATAACTCAAAAAGACTAATGTACATGTGGATACAACGCAAGATATTTCTACAAACATTGATGCAAAATATTAATGTTAAATCCCAAGAAGAGTACACCACTAAATCACAAGTCAAGGAAAACCATCTAATTTAAATTCAAACAAGTGTATTAACAAAAAGGTCAAATGTGTATTGATATATATTAATTTTGACGTAAACATGTGCAATGAGAATTGTCTACAAACATTGGATGGAATTTACAAATCCAATCAATGTCACAAGTCTTTATAGTATACAACTCAAGTATTTGGGACCATATCATTGGATGTGACTATGGGACCTGAGTGAATATCTTATTTCAAATCATCTATGAGACTATACAATACACCTTGTTCTTAGGCCAACATTGGATACAAGCTATAGAAGCCACACCATTACATAGGGGTGTGAAATTCATGCATGACAGACAATGGTATGCATATCATGTAGATGATTATCCTTTTGAACACCAAATCTTACCACATCCTATCAAACTAGCTCATAATAAGAGGTAGTTTTCATAATTACCCCAACCTCATCATCATTTATTACAAACAGATACTTGGATACAATCTTATATCACTCCCCCCAATTATAGAATTGGATATAACTAGAACTGTGCCTTAGGGATATGATGGCACCATGTATTGTGATTGTCATCAATACATTAGGCATTCCAAAAATAGGTGCTTTATATTAAGGCACATGATACATGATCTCATTGATTCCAACACTATTGTCATTTATAACAATATCACATTCGTTTATGATCTAAAAATGATTTCATAGACAACACAAATATTTTATGAGAATATACATGATAGGATGGACACCATGGTTGAATGACTTACACCAAGACAGATTGAGTATGGCAGTGATGATGGATATTACATTTCAAATACACTTGAATATTTTACCACATGGACAAACATGTTGGTACTATGTGATACAAGTCCTACATATGGGTCTTTTAGTCCATTAACACATAACCTATTGTATATAGCTTCTTGATTGTATACAACTTCAATCATTCTACTTTTACTTACATGTGTACATATGACTTGTATTGACCAATCTTATATCACTTAGCTTTGTCTTCATTTGGTTGTTTCCTTTTGATTTGATATTCACAAAATCTATCCTATGATATTGGTGTCATGATTTACATCATGCACCTCTTTATTGCATAGGCTTATTCAGTTCTTATATTAGTGGTGGTCACTATTGCGTGTCTAATTGATACATTTATCTTGAAATGACACTTATATGTCATGCATTACATATGTTACATACATGCTTTGATGACATACTTTTTTATGATGACATATTATCCATGTGTTGACATGATTTTACATGATTACATCTTTATACATTACATGATACAATTAACTCTTTATTTGGAGATCAATGACTTACAAGCTACACCCCTCATCTCAAAAGGGGAGCATTTTAGTGAGAGCTTGTCATAGAGACATGAGCCTTCATGGACAATAAAATAAATTTTGGGTACAAAATAAAAATTACAAATATTTAAAGTGGTTTAGATATGAGATAGACAATTTATACATTGGTACAGATTCTGGGGGCATATGTTATGCATATGCACTCACTTTATAGAAACATGAGTTAAATAATACAAATTTAGATATACTTGATCGCATATGCCATGAAAGTGTACACAGTTTTACAGGAATAAATATTATAGGTTTTCACATACATACTACATTTGAGATACAGGTTCTCATATTTAGTATATAGATGCATAGTATTATATATTAGTTGTAGTCGATTCAATGGAGCATGATACTAGTTCAAGCACATTGATATTATAATATATATTATTTGGCACCAATTCATAAGGCATGATACCAGTTCATACACATACACACTATGACAAGTTACAGTTGGCCCCAATTCAGTGAGACGTGATACTTGTTCATGCACATTTACATCTTTTTTAATGAGCACTATTTTAGTTGTTTATTATCAAACACAATTCAATGGCACCATGAAGTGAGAAACTTTGAATCTATAAGTCTATCTACATTAGTTGATTCATGTTTTTTAAATTAATGTATGCTAAGGTTTAGCGACACTCAATGGTCATGGCATTTACTCATATCGAACTCATTATTTGGTTCCCACATTACCATCTTGGGTTACAAGATTAAAGCTACATTATTTATTTGAGAGGGTTAGGGAATTTATCTTCCCAACCCAGGCCTTACATAGTAACACAAATTTTGGGCACAGTCACCCGAACTCTCCATGTGCTTCAATAAGGAAACTTAGTTATCCAATGCTTCAATAAATAAACATCATCTCCAACAAGATACATGGCAACATAATTGCACCCACATACAAGTGTGCTCCTTCTTGCTTTCAAGTTTCATGTTTCAATTATAGTTCAGATTTCAGATTTCACATATGAACTATAACTATTACATTTTAATTGCAAGTTTGCTTGGGACAAGTTGCATATTTGGATCCATCTCTAAAAGACAATGTGTGTTGTACACACTCAAGTATATATTTATCATTTTACTATAGTATTTATATTTCATTTCAATACCAGAATAAAAAGAATATTTGTAGGCAGTAAAATCTAGTATTAAATACTTGGAAATATTAATCTTGACCTACACTTATCCTACATGAATTGTGCATCTCAAAACAACTCTTATTCACTTTCTCTCACATCCATATGCTTCACTATGGGTCTGACCCTCCCATTTTGTTGTTGGTCACCGACAAGAACCTCTCAGTCTATGTCAAACTACCTAAATATCTTACTTAAATGTCTCTAGTGTTGGGTTTTACATGATCCAAATTATTGTTTAGTTTTGTTATTATTTATTTACTATGTATTAACTTGTTAGTTTTTAGTTTTCAATATTTTGGTAGTTATGTCCCGTATCAATGGACTTTTAACTTACCATTTACATTATATATTTTGGATGTACCTCTTTTAGATGAAATAATGCTTTTATGGGAATATATTTTTCTGGTTTAATTATCTCAGTTGTTCCTCTATTCTTCTCGATGGTCAAGCATCCTTGAGGAAGAAATAGAAACTATGAAAGAGCCCTGAGAAAAATAAAATTTCATGAAAATTTTGTGTAGAGCAGCTTTGGTAAATTTATCTCAAGTTTTTCTTTTATTTTGTTTGGCTCCCTAAAAGCGTTAAAAATCATTTTCTTTTCCTTGAAGAAAATAATCAAATATAGAGAGAGCACTTGAGATTTTTTATTTTTTTTTAAAATTATTTGAAGCACCATTTGCATCAAATATACATATTGAAATATATTTCTACATACTTAGAGAGCTATGTTTAGATTGATGTTCAATTTTTTTTTTTAACATTAAAAAAAATTGGACTTTTTATTTTGTTTGGAGAAATGTTGAAGTGTCCACAGAGCCAAAAAAGGGGATCGGGGGAAGGGGGGGCATTGGAAGCATGTATAGCCAAAAAGGCATTGGAAGCCAGTATGTACAACCAACCACATGAAAAAAATATATATCAAAAAATCAGACATCTACAACATTGAAATCAAATTTGTACGGCCTCTAGGGATGCAATAATGGTGCTCCATTTGTTTAGTGTTTTTTCTACTTGATATTTGAAAGCTTAAATATGTTTGGTACAACCTATAGTTTGTCTATGAGATAAATACACAAAAATCTGAGAATAGATATAGCATAAAGAACCAGTTATGGTGTATCAATACAACAAATGGCTTAGTAATTTAAAGCAACAATTTTTATAAACTTTATATTATAGTTTTTCATATTAGGTTAAATTGGATCCCACCTTTACAAAAGTAGAGTGCAAAAGTTTTCAGAATGGTTGGATAAATTTAAAAAAAACTCACATCCACAATAACTTTTTTACATGCACACCATTTTATTATTTTGACAAAATCATAAAATATAGTTTAAATATACAATCTTCAACTAAAATTTCAATAAGGATTGTAGAGGGAATGGTCAAGCTTGCTTTTTAAGTCACTTTCCAAGAAGGGGTCAAAATTTTAAACCTCCAAAAAAAGATTTTGCTCAAATTTCATTTTGGTCATAATTTTATCACATTCGTCATTTAGCAACTTGTATTGCAACACATTTTTAGACAACAGCACATTTTTAGACAAGTCGGTATTTTATTCAAATGTAGTTGTGTGACCAATCAATTTATAGTTTTTATACGTTACGGACACATTGGAATGGTCAATTATATGATTTGAAACTTATTTTTATGGTTGTTTCAAAAAAAAATTGAAAATGATGTGTAATGTGTATTTTTGGTGGAAATTGACACCTTCAAAATGAAAATTTTTAAAATTTCATTTCACACTTGTGCTATCAGTGACCATCTCATCCTTTATAGGTTCATCAAGATCTTTGTGATTGACAAAGTGTAAGTGTCTCACGAGAGGTTGGAGGATCTGTTGAAAGCTGGAGGACAATTACCCTCTCTAGTTAGTTATTTGCTTAGAGTTTGGGTTCAATACTTGAATGGCAAATTTTAGTTTATATTCTTGTTTTCAGTTTCATTTTTGGCTTTTTATACCTGATGTTCATGTCATAGAGCAAGAAATGTTAGTTGATTTTGATTCTCTTGGTGCACAATTTCTCACCTCTTGCCTGATAGGGGAGAAGATATTGCATTGTTGGTCTTCAATTAGTCATTGGTTACATTACGAGTTGATAGGGATTGCTAACACCTTCAGTGTTGAGCAAATGTCGTCAGCATTTTCTAGACATTAGGGAGGTGTGTCATACACAATATGGGTTTGTCATATGGATGGGTCCCTGTGTGGGACCTTATGTGAGTTGATGTAGTGGGACATGCCTGATCATGTTCTAATGTAGTACGTTATGATGATCATCAGGGATGAGTAGGCTTTGATTGTGCTTATTAGCCATTTTTTGCCAAACTCATAGGGGTGGGCACTCACAGGGGTGGGCTTCTTTATGGAGCGACATCAATTTTTTGGTCAATGTCAGAGGTACAATGCACCACTTGCAAATGTGATAGAGTTTATTTGATGACTTTAGAGTCATTGCTCATGTTCTTCCATACCCTTTGGATCAAGGGGGAGTTTGTTGGGTTTTCTATGATCCAGATTATTGTTTAGTTTTTTTATTATCTATTTACTATGTATTAACTTGTTAGTTTTTAGTTTTTGGTATTTTGGTAGTTATGTCCCATAGAAATGAACTTTTAACTTACCATTTACCTTATATATTTTGGATATACATCTTTTAGATGAAGCAATGCCTTTAAAGGAATATATTTTTCTAGTTTAATTATCTCAGTTATTCCTCTATTCTTCTTGATCCATCATTTAGATCATCATGTTTCAATTCATGTCTCCTAGACATAAACACTAATCTCTAAAAGTTTCATCGATGGAATTGTCTTGAGGTGGATGGTACTGCCCTTCACCCAATAATGGGTATATTACTAATCTAATTAATAACGATCGATTAGCCCATTTTCCAAGTGTGTTAATGGTGTGAGAAATTATCCAAATAAACTCATATAGATACAAATTAAGGTCAAGTTTATTAAGTACTTGGCAGTCATCTAACACTCATATGGTACACATATATACAGTATTGCACATTGAGCAAAAATGACACATTGTTCCCAACTGAAAAATCAATCACTATGAGTAGTCATCAACCAAGTCTAAATTACACCAAGGCAAGTCAAAACTGAACATTGTCAAGTGTCAAAAATTAGATCATTGTGTGCATGCATATAGAAAAGGAGCACAATTGCACATTCACACTAAGGGTAAGAATTATATGTGGCTTGACTTCCCTCTTCATATTATTAGATATGCAGGCAATAGTCAATCATCAATAGAGGTGATTGGGGTTAGTTCAACCCATTACATGTCTAATTTTTTTATAAGTTTTATCCCTTCACAAGTGTACCTAAGGTTTTGAGAAGAAGGAGTTGGTTTATAGATTTGCACACACAGTCAAGTGTCAGGATCACAAATACAAATTTATTGCAAGAAGGCACATCAAACTATACAATCACATAGCCTCAAAACAACCCAAGATAGTAACGTCAATCTACTATCAAATTCATCGATGGTTTCACCCCACCCTGTTATTAGTGAACCTATGTACATAAATAGTCAATTCCTGATCCAAACAACTCGCAAGCCTGCTTACAACCCCTTTCCACTATTAGATATTAGTCATGATCAGTCAAGGAATCAAAAAAGCTAAGTACCTTTATCTCTTTAATACTTTATATATTTATCGCATGTCACTTGTCAAATCAATTTCAATAATTTAAATTTAGATTCATGCTTAGTTGCCATAATTTATACTCTAAATCACAATACTAGCTTCTATCTTAATTAGGGTTAGCATTAATGCAAATTAGAGTAAAACACTTTATTCTAATCCGTCAACTATGTTTGTTATATTATTCATGCTATTGGCCCATTCTTTGCTCTCTTAATGGGAACCTCTCCTCTAATTGTCCATCCTCTTCCATATCTCTCCTCGATACTACTTTTATTTAAGCAAAAATACCTCAAAATTCAAGGCATAAGATCTTTTTTTGGCTTTCCCACTATTCGATCTTCTGTACTTTTCCTTTTACTACATGTGATTCTTGGGAGATTTTTTATAACAATGTGCACATGCATGAACTAACTATATTGTGGTCACTAGTAACTGAAAGTTATCTTCAATAGATTTCCAACAAGACCTTAAACACCTTGATTGGTATTGTCTCATGAATACTATGGCCACTTGAAACTGTGATCAAACTATGAGCTATGATTGCAGTGATCATGGGATTGTGCCACATGGCATGATCCCAAGCTCTCTACATAACATGCTCTAAAGCAATTCCCTCGATCTCTTGGTTCTCTATAGACCCGTGGATTTATAAAATCCACTCCATGGTTGTCACATGTCCACTTATTGTGTGAACTATAAGTTAAAGCGGATCCCACCTTTACAAAAGTAGAGTGCAAAAGTTTTCATAATGGTTGGATAAATTTAAAAAAATCTCACATCCACAATAACTTTTTTTACATGCACACCATTTTATTATTTTGACAAAATCATAAAATATAGTTTAAATATACAATATTCAACTACAATTTCAATAAGGATTGTAGAGGGAATGGACAAGCTTGCTTTTTAAGTCACTTTCCAAGAAGGGGTCAAAATTTTAAACCTCCAAAAAAAGATTTTGCTCAAATTTTATTTTGGTCACAATTTTATTGCATTCGTCATTTAGCAACTTGTATTGCAACACATTTTTAGACAAGTCGATATTTTATTCAAATGTAGTTGTGTGACCAATCAATTTATAGTTTTTATACGTTACGGACACATTGGAATGGTCAATTATATGATTTGAAACTTATTTTTATGGTTGTTTCAAAAAAAAATTGAAAATGATGTGTAAATGTGTATTTTTGGTGGAAATTGACACCTTCAAAATGAAAATTTTAAAATTTCATTTCACACTTGTTCTATCAGTGACCATCTCATCCTTTATAGGTCCATCAAGATCTTTGAGATTGACAAAGCGTAAGTTTCTCACCAGGGGTTGGAGGATCTGTTGGAAGCTAGAGGACAATTACCCTCTCCAGCTAGTTATTTGCTTGGATTTTGGGTTCAATACTTGAATGGAAAATTTTAGTTTATATTCTTGTTTTCAGTTTCATTTTTGGCTTTTTATACCTGATGTTTATGTCATAGAGCAAGAAATGTTAGTTGATTTTGATTCTCTTGGTGCACAACTTCTCACCTCTTCCCTGATAGGGGAGAAGATATTGCATTTGTTGGTCTTCGATTAGTCATTGGTTACATTATGAGTTGATAGAGATTGCTAACACCTTCAATGTTGAACATATATCATCAGCATTTTCTAGACATTAGGGAGATGTGTCATACACAATATGGGTTTGGCACATGGATGGGTCCCTGTGTGGGACCTTATGTGAGTTGATGTAGTTGGACATGCCTGATCATGTTCTAATGTAGTACGATACGATGATCATTGGGGATGAGTAGGCTTTGATTGTGCTTATTAGCCATTTTTTGCCAAACTCATAGGGGTGGGCACTCACAGGGGTGGGCTTATTTATGGATCAACATCAATTTTTTGGTCAATGTCAGAGGTACAATACACCACTTGCAAATGTGATAGAGTTTATTTGATGACTTCAGAGTCATTGCTCATGTTCTTCCATCTTCCATACCCCTTTGGATCAAGGGGGAGTTTGTTGGGTTTTCTATGATCCAAATTATTGTTTAGTTTTTTTATTATTTATTTACTATGTATTAACTTGTTAGTTTTTAGTTTTTGGTATTTTGGTAGTTATGTCCCATAGAAATGAACTTTTAACTTACCATTTACCTTATATATTTTGGATATACATCTTTTAGATGAAGCAATGCCTTTATAGGAATATATTTTTCTGGTTAATTATCTCACTTATTCCTCTATTCTTCTTGATCCATCATTTAGATCATCATGTTTCAATTCATGTCTCCTAGACATAAACACTAATCTCTAAAAGTTTCATCGACGAAATTGTCTTGAGGTGGATGGTACTGCCCCTCACCCAATAATGGGTATATTACTAATCTAATTAATAACGATCGATTAGCTCATTTTCCAAGTGTGTTAATGGTGTGAGAAATTATCCAAATAAACTCATATAGATACAAATTAAGGTCAAGTTTATTAAGTACTTGGCAGTCATCTAACACTCATATGGTACACATATATACAGTATTGCACATTGAGCAAAAATGACACATTGTTCCCAACTGAAAAATCAATCACTATGAGTAGTCATCAACCAAGTCTAAATTACACCAAGGCAAGTCAAAACTGAACATTGTCAAGTGTCAAAAATTAGATCATTGTGTGCATGCATATAGAAAAGGAGCACAATTGCACATTCACACTAAGGGTAAGAATTATATGTGGCTTGACTTCCCTCTTCATATTATTAGATATGCAGGCAATAGTCAATCATCAATAGAGGTGATTGGGGTTAGTTCAACCCATTAAATGTCTAATTTTTTTATAAGTTTCATCCCTTCACAAGTGTACCTAAGGTTTTGAGAAGAAGGAGATTGGTTTATAGATTTTCACACACAGTCAAGTGTCAAGATCACAAATACAAATTTATTGCAAGAAGGCACATCAAACTATACAATCACATAGCCTCAAAACAACCCAAGATAATAACATCAATCTACTATCAAATTCATCGATGGTTTCACCCCACCCTGTTATTAGTGACCTTATGTACATAGACAGTCAATTCCTGATCCAAACAACTCACAAGCCTTCTTACAACCCCTTTCCACTATTGGCTATTAGTCATGATCAGTCAAGGAATCAAAAAAGCTAATTACCTTTATCTCTTTAGTACTTTATATATTTATCGCATGTCACTTGTCAAATCAATTTAAATATTTTAAATTTAGATTCATGCTTAGTTGCCATAATTTATAATCTGAATCACAGTATTGGCTTCTATCTTAATTAGGGTTAGCATTAATGCAAATTAGAGTAAAACACTTTATTCTAATCCGTCAACTATGGTTGTTATATTATTCATGCTATTGGCCCATTCTTTGCTCTCTTAATGGGAACCTCTCCTCTAATTGTCCATCCTCTTCCATATCTCTCCTCGATACTACTTTTATTTAAGCAAAAATACCTCAAAATTCAAGGCATAAGATCTTTTTTTGACTTTCCCACTAATCGAGCTTCTGTACTTTTCCTTTTACTACTTGTGATTCTTGGGAGATTTTTTATAACAATGTGCACATGCATGAATTAACTATATTGTGGTCACTAGTAACTGAAAGTTATCTTCAATAGATTTCCAACAAGACCTTAAACACCTTGATTGGTATTGTCTCATGAATACTATGGCCACTTGAAACTGTGATCAAACTATGAGCTATGATTGCAATGATCATGGGATTGTGCGACATGGCATGATCCCAAGCTCTCTGCATAACATGCTCTAAAGCAATTCCTTCAATCTCTTGGTTCTCTATAGACCCATGGATTTATAAAATCCACTCCATGGTTGTCACATGTCCACTTATTGTGTGAACTACGGTCCCCACTATGACTTTACTATGAACTCCATGTGAATGTTGTGAATGTGACACCTATCCTTCACTGACTCATAGACTCCATGAATTTATTGTAGACTACATGGGGATTTACTAAGGCCATGACTGATGGGGAATCCAAGAACAAACACACTTGTTCTGATCCCACTTGTTAGGATCTTGCTCCTCAAAAAGAGCACAATATGATTACCAAATTTAAGCAATTAAATATGCGGAAATAACCAGAAGCACAAGTAACTAGAATTCACCAATAGCACAGAATATGAGAGACAATATACAATCTTATATTAATACTTGTACAGAAAAGAATACAATAAAGAGCTGCCACACTCTTCCACCTTACAGAGGCTTCTCACACCTCAAGTGTATAGTAATTCTTCTTCAAAACACTCTCCTACCAAAAACGGTCCCAACACACAACTCACACTCAGAATTGGTGTTCACCTCATCAACCAGTCAGTAATAACCTTGCTAGTACACCAAGCACTCTATAGTACTTCAAGTTGATCTCCCATGAACCTGCAACCTGCAATTCAACTGACCATACTCACCATGGAAGGATCTTCCTTGCCTTCCTTTCTAGCTCATTAGTGGAACTAGGAGAAACACACACTTAGTTCTCTTCACTAGCACACTTTACAATACATGCCAATGGGTCTATAAATAGATCCTAGACTTAAACAATAACTTAGACTCTTAATTTAGACAATTATCCACGCAGCTCAATACTCTAACTGGCCTTTACATGCAAACACTCCGTTCACTTAACTAATTGTTCATGCAACGAACAGTTTTGGAACACATAGGCGATCGACGTCGGTCCCTGCTTGCTTGGTGCTGCCAACGTCGGCTGACTTCCTACCGTCGTCGGTTGCCTTCTGCGCTGGTCATGACCGACGTCGGTCATGTTGCCGACGTCGGTGCTTTTGGTTCTTCAGCAACCTTCAGTTTTCGTCTGCAAAGTTGAGGCTTTTAGCTCCACAACCTAACAATCTCTCACTTGGAGATAAACAGCTGCAACCTATACCTGTACCTGTACTCTGTCTAGTTTGTTCCCTTGGCTCTATATCCCTCTTCAAGACCACTCTTGAAGACCAACCACCACAAAACCTGTAGTGCAAAACCTGTCATCCAAATCACCTGCCACATCCACATCTACAAACCATGTAAAAAATAACTTGAACTTGCATAGCATGTGCACCTACTACTGGTCCCTCTAAGAATCCACTGAACTACCCTCTAATGATTCTTTCCCGGATTGGCTCCAAACTTGTGACAACTCCCACTACTTGAGAAATATCAGGTCTAGTACATACCATGCACTCAACCTCATTATGTGAATCAAGACACCTATTCTGTGAACTGTCCAACCATCGGCGTGCTAACCGGTCTCACACAATCATCCTGAAACAAAGTCAACATATGACCTTCCATGTCCCTAGAACACACTCATGCCAAAGAACCTTGCTGCTCCTAGATTCTCCATGACATCCCTCTGAACTAGCTTTACCTTTAGTTCAGCAATACCTGTATATGTAACCCTGCAACAAGCACACCATACAATAATAGGATAATTTAGCTAATATTATCCAACCTAGTAAAGAGAAACACAATGATCAAACCTCCATTGCCCTGCAGCTTATACAAGACCATATACCCTGATCTTCCGTCTCACGTATCCATTTTCGCTCTTCTTCATCCTGAACATCCATTCGTCTCTCAGTGCTTACTTACAGCTGGCAACTTCACCCAAAACTCTTGTTTGGTTCTTCTCCAAGGAATTACATCCTCCATCCATGCCAAGCTCCCACTGTTTCCTGGATCTACCTGTTCTGCTTCTTTAACAACTTCCTGGTTCTTTACCATAAGTGAGCAACAAGTAGTGTAAAGAAGGGAAATGACGAATTTGAGGCTTACATACCCTTTAAGTCCTCCAAATGGGTGCTTGAGACTCCTTGACAGCTTGCTGTCCACCCAAAATTTGTCTCAGTGACCGATGCTGGTCACATTCTAGTCTGCACCCGACCGATGTCGGTTTCCTGCGACTGCCCCATCGCTGACGTCAGTTTTCCCCTTGCCGACGTCGGTGTTTATCTGCCCTGAGTCACCGACGTCGGTCTGCACATAGCCGATGTCGGTCCCTGTCTGGACACCGACGTTGGTTTTCCTGTCGACGTCGGTCTCTGTGTTTTGCTTGTGAGAACTGACTTCTTCTCGCGAGCTCCTTTTGGATCAAACCCTTGTCCAAATCACCTTTGCTCTGCTCAAAATTCTTTTGCCTCTCGTGCTGAACTCTGTCTGTCACTTTCTCCTTGAAAACCAAGGCTTTCTTGTTCTTGTCACTAACATCGGATCTCTCAAGAAACGTCTCTTTCTTCTTCTGCATACAGAAATCTCGATCTATACCCTTTGACTCAAGAACATGCATCTCCTTTTTATTCATGTGACCAAGCCTATTAAGTCACATCTTTGAATCTACAACTGAAGTAGGTAACCCAGAAAGAGAAACAGTAATACAAGTAGATAGATAAAGAGTACCTACTTTCTTACCTCTTGTTACAACAAGTGCACTCTTGGTAACCTTCCAAGAGTCCACTGTGAGAGTTACTGTGCAACCCTCATCACCCATACTTCTTACAAAAATTGAATTCCACTCCAGAATTAGGACATGCATGACCTCCTTTAACACCCATGTGTTGTCCATCTGCAATTTCAGCTTCACTTTCCCTTTGCCAACCATTTGACAAGGCTTACCATCCCCTACACAAATTTCTCCAAAGTCTCCCTAGACATACTCATGAAAAAATTCCCTAATTGGGGATGCATGAAAAGAGGCACCAGAATCTAAAACCCAAGATTCTACTTTATCTAAAGAACATACCAGAGCACCCTGTGCAACGAAATCTGCAACACCTGCTTCTTCTTCATGTCCTTCATACTGATCTGCTACCAACCAACAATCTTTCTTTTCCTGCTCTTTCTTTCCATATCTCCAGTAGGTTATTCTGCCATACCTGAACTTGGACCTCCTGCTATTAAACTTCTCCATTCATAGTCTACTGTCTTCTGCCATTGCTCTACTCCCACTCAAACAGAAACCCCTGTAACCTGTAATCAGCACACACTAACCAAATCTGAAACAACCTGTTAGTATCCCAACCAAAAGCTCTGATACCAATTGATGGGGAATCCAAGAACAAACACACTTGTTCAGATCCCACTTGTTAGGATCTTGCTCCTCAAAAAGAGCACAATATGATTACCAAACTTAAGCAATTAAATATGCGAAAATAACCAAAAGCACAAGTAACTAGAATTCACCAATAGCACAAAATATGAGAGACAATATACAATCTTATATTAATACTTGTACAAAAAAGAATACAATAAAGAGCCGCCACACTCTTCCACCTTACAGAGGCTTCCCACACCTCAAGTGTACAGTAATTCTTCTTCAAAACACTCTCCTACCAAAAACGGTCCCAACACACAACTCACACTCAGAATTGGTGTTCACCTCTTCAACCAGTCAGTAATAACCCTGCTAGTACACCAAGCACTCTATAGTACTTCAAGTTGATCTCCCATGAACCTGCAACCTGCAATTCAACTGACCATACTCACCATGGAAGGATCTTCCTTGCCTTCCTTTCTAGCTCATTAGTGGAACTAGGAGAAACACACACTTAGTTCTCTTCACTAGCACACTTTACAATACATGCCAATGGGTCTATAAATAGATCCCAGACTTAAACAATAACTTAGACTCTTAATTTAGACAATTATCCACGCAGCTCAAGACTCTAACTGGCCTTTACATGCAAACACTCTGTTCACTTAACTAATTGTTCATGCAACGAACAGTTCCGGAACACACAGGCGACCGACACCGGTCTCTGCTTGCCTGGTGCTGCCGACGTTGGCCGACTTCCTACCGTCGCCGGTTGCCTTCTGCACTGGTCATGACCGACGTCGGTCATGCTGCCGACGCCAGTGCTTCTGGTTCTTCAGCAACCTTCAATTTTTGTCTGCAAAGTTGAAGCTTTTAGCTCCACAACCTAACAATGACCCCATGAAAATTTGTATAATTTTTGGGTTTTTTAAGAGGCGAACACACTCTATGAACTTTTTATGGTCTATGGGTGCTTCTCGAGGCTAATAGGTTCCATGGTCTCATGTGCAAATTTTAAGAATCCCATGTTGACATTAACCCCATGAGATGTTCTCAAGATTCATGATTTTGTGTTGATTTGGATTGATCTATGTGGTCACAAATCTGTTAGACTTCACAATCCAATTTATAAACTGTTAAATTTATCGATACTCCATGGGAACATAGACTTAGTCACATTAAAATATTTGGAGTATGTCCACCGATTGAACTTAGAACTTACGAATGTGTGTGGCAACCGAGATATTTGTGTGTGTGGGGGGGTATCTCCAGAACAGGGAGATTATGGCCATCGAGAATGCTTAAATAATATAATTTAGGCTTTCATTTAACATAGGAATTCCCTAGTGGTCTCCATGCAACAAACTATGAACCAAGAGACATAAATGTGATCACCATAACATTGAAACTTAATGTTGTGAATGTAAATGTGACCCAACTAAGATACCAAAGGGAACATAGAGATGTCTACAACTTTGTGATGCAAACTTGAAAAACTATCTACCTACTTTTGGTGATACAATATTTCTCATATGCCTTGGATGTTTTTACATCAAGCATGGTTAGTTGAAGGTCAAGATAGTGTTGTGTAGGAGCGATGCAAAGTGGAGATATAGATTTGTAGCTTCACAAACAAAGGTTTGTGCGATATGTTAGAGATGGATGCATGTCATGGTTTGTTTGAGAGTTTGTGGTAGTATGGCCATGAGATATTATATGATGAAAGCGAAAATATAGTGTGAGTGAGGAAGGATGGATGAGTTCATATGTTATATCCATTGAATGTGGAGAATAAAGAAGATGCACACCAGAGTCATTTGGTTGTGCATAATAGCAAGGAACACTTGCACATGGAAGAGTGGGTAGAATATGTGAAGACACAAAATAATTCCATGTAAAGGAAAGAGAGTGATGATGTGAAGGTAAAGATTAATAGCACTCAAAGGACCATATATTAGAATGTGAACCACCAATGTAGGATCATTTCAGTGGGTAACATCATAGCAAAGGAGTGCGACAATGGATTGCACATCGCAGATAGAGGATGTCGACCCAAGGGGAGTGGGAGTTGGTGCAACTATGAAAAGAAGCAATTTGGCAGAGGAGTTTAATTTTTGACCCAATTCATAAACTATGTGGATTGGAAGGCTGAAATTATTTTGCATGGTGCAAGACCCTGCCAAGGCCTTTGACAAAGGATGAAAGGGTGGTTCTAACACCCAGCTCTAATGTGTAAGAACCATGACATTTTTCTTACTTAGGGTGTATGATGCAGGAGCATCCAAGTCTATAAGAAATATTGCATCAACCAAAAATATAAGTGGGTTGATAGTAATAATTGGTAGTGAATCCCGTTGTTGTTTTTATGGTTAGCAGTGTGTTTCATAGTATAGAATACTCTTGTTTGTCACCACAAATTTTGGTTCTTTTTCAAAGTCGTATATGGAGGAGTTTATTTTAATAACTCTTGGTGAGGTTGTTTTCTCACCGCATTTCACTACACTAGCACAACGGTAATATGTATTGAGCATGTGACTTCAGTTTGTGACACAACACCAATAGACTTGCTTTTGGACTTCTCTTCTGGTTTTGTTCTTCCACACCTTGTAAATCTTAACTCTAGCCATTTGGGCACCTTGTGAAAATAAGCGGTAAAATTCTATTAGGATATGACTTGTGATGCCATTGGGAATAGGTATGATGTGTTATGGTGCATTGATTTGTGAAGTATTATATTTTGATGTATTACTATCGGGAAAAGTATGCAGTTAACCATTGCTAGTGGGTTGTTTGAGAAATTAATGTAAAATTGGTGGATTGTGTCTATAAACACATTCCCTATAGATTTGAAAAGGAATTTGACTTCAAATCAGGAGAATCTGTCTAAAGTGCGATTGCGAGGAGTACTACAATTAAATTTGTGCATAGTTCTAGGAGGGATTATAGGGATTGAGTCATTTGGAACCACATTTGCAGTGTTACATTATTATCTATAAGCTTGTGGGCATTTGTGAGGTTACTTGTGTTTGGGTCATAAGGCTATATCATTGGTTATTGGTCTATGTGTTTGTAGATTTATGTTTGAAGGAATAAAATTAAGTTATGTTACGTAATTTTTTGTTGTGTATTTATGGCCTACGCAATATAAGGCATATTTTCAATGATACCCCTAATCATGGCTACATCATTGTCCCCACCACTTGTATGTTCAACAGTGCACCCTGTATCATCTATATCTATGATAACAATCAGAGGATCCACCTCTCTAGTAAGAATCGGTGTTAACTTTGAAACTCGTAGTTGGCCTCTCTCTCCATGGTTTTAGCCAAATGTAAGAGTGTGTCCAAACCCATGGAGTTGGGGGCACACTTTGCATCACATTGAACTACCTCATAATACGCTCATACTGAGATTGCTCATACACCCCATGAAATCTCTCATGGAATAAGAAGTTTACTATAATCCTTTGTAATTGTATGACATCCTCTGGCCACCCCATGAATCCTCTATATGGCCTCCAAATATTCAAATCAGGGGTTAATTGATCAAGTAAACTTGGCAATGCTTTGTACTCCGCCCAGTAACACATTGGCTACCAACCCATATTTTTGCATACATTTGTGGATGCATTCACTCTACACGTGGCATACCTAAGGGTGAACCACTTATAAGTGCTCATATGCCCATACATGTAGGAGAATAGCAAACTCCACACCTCCACTGTAATCCTCTTATGTGAAATGATACATATATTTATACAAGTGCACTAGCATGGTATGCCCCCATGAATACATGATCTCATGACTCTTTATGTCCTCCACAATATTATGCATCCAGTAGGAGATAACAACACACCCTCCATCCACTGCTATAAAAGAAGCAAAGCAATATGCATAAATATTTTTGCAAATGAGAAACATCTAGCAATACAATCTCTAACAATAGAATAATGGAATCATCTGGGGTATATTTCCCCTCCCCCCAAATCTTGACCACTCCTCCCCATCCCCGTCCCTCCCCCGCCATGGAGCCCAACTTGTCATATATTTATGTGTGCGCTCTTTTGGGCCCTGCGCCTCTACACCCTACACAATAGCACGTGTCCCTAACACTGGGAATCACAAGATCCTCCACACATCCTACAAGGTGACAATCAACTCCCCTATTAGGAGCCAAAATGTGCAAGTATCTGCATTCCACCTCTCAACAAGTGTGGTCATCAAATGCATGTCATATGGCATATGTCCTAATTGGCCAACATGGCATAAATGCACCTAATCTACAATTTGTTGCTTTGCATCACTCATATCTAAACCCAAAACAATCTTTATGTTTCAACCACATTGGAACTCTCTAACATGCATGTCACCTTATAAATGCATAAAATGCATGATCATATTTATGATACAATGGAAAAAAAATCAATACAATGTTCAAAATAAAATTACATAAAATTGTCATTCTCCATGAACACTTACGACACAAATTAAATGCCTGCGACAATGTCAGCAAACACAAAGACGACACCAACAAAATATTGGATGCCTCGAGTAAAACGATGCCTTCGATGAACTCCTAAAAGTATCTAAACATACATTAAAATTGACAAATTTGCAAAAAAATAATTTTTAAATTACAAAAAATAAATCAAATGTCTAGTTTTTTCGAAAAATACTAGTGGTAACGGCTTCTTTACCTATAGTGAACTCTCCAAAAGATTGAATCTTGTTAGTGTCACCTCTCATCACAACGGCATTTTCACAATCAAAGCTCAAACCCATAATAAATGAAATTCAAATGATTTCTAAAAACACAAATTCAACTTATTTATACTTGATGAATTTTGTGTTATAAGGTTAAAAATCAACTTTATTATTAATCTACCATGATACAATACACATGATATCTTGATAATTGTATGCTCATTTCACCTCCCATCAGTTGCATTAGAGCACATGTTCGATATTATTCCACATGGTGTTATTCTCAATACCATTCATTACTATATTACAGATGCACATTTTACATATCTCTAAGGTATATTCAACATACTTATTATTGCCCCAATCCTAGTGACTGGGGACAAATCAATGACTATCATACGAAATAATGAACATTGCCTATGGCAATCCTTTAACAACTTGAAGAAATCATAATGTGACTAAATTGTTTATCTCATTTACTTACCCTTTGGGGTCAATACAAGGACTATCACCATGTGCGTAAGAATACAAATGCATTTAAGTCAAAATTCAAAGAACTTTAGGAACATAGCAAACTTAACAATTGGTAACAAACATTCGATACTTAACACCTCTACGATGAATACATATAAGACTCTAACTTAGTCACTTACCAGAGTACACAATGTCACATATGCTTGCAAATGATCAAACTTTCCTATGATGACATATCCTTTCATGTGGATATATGTATTTCACATGGTTACATCTTATTTATAACACATGATGTGTATACTTGGGTCTTTTGACATGAGTGATTCCCAAGCTTTCTCCCTCATTTCAAAAGAGGGGCATACATTGGGGCTCCCCCAACATATTCAAATCATATCAGAATGAGCATTGATATTTTGTGGCATATTACATGGTTCAAATGACACACATTACATAGATTACACTAATTTGTGGCACATGCCACACGGGAGGGGAATCTTACAGGGTTATGGTGAACACCTGAGATGTTCCATGACATTATGAGACAACTTCTACAATTAGATTGTTAAATTTATCAGGATACATGGATCAATTTACGTCAAATTATTAGAGTTATTAAGCTACATGGATAAAATGGGTTCAAATTATTAGTGTGGGATAGATTATGAGATAATTTGGGAAAAAATAGTTTGGGACATATTGGCATTTATGCAATGCATGTGGGACCTTATACAGGATCATGTGACAAATTCTATGACATAATAAGACATATTACAAGGATTAGATTGAACATATTTATCAGAATACAAGGGTCAAATTCTCACATTCGATTAGATTATCACATTGACACAGAGTGGCATACATGTTTATGGCATTCTATATCACATCGGTATAGATGGATCACATTATGGGGCATGCACATTGATCATGCATACACTTTTTATTTTATATCACGATAACAAAGGTAATGAATGTAACACTTTGAATCTAAATTTCTCTTGCATTGATGATTCAGAGTTTTCATATTTACATACGACATTGATATGGGAATCCACCCTTTTTGCATATAACCATGGTATAGGGTCCATATCTACACACGACACTCCAAATCTTATTCAATTCTCTAGCCAAGAACAAAACAAGACTAAGGGCACCTTCTCCATATGAACTCAGTTATTTGGGACCCACGACATCTCCACTCCAAATGGTATGAGCATACTCCATGAGCGGCAGAACACTGCATGCTCATAGGGGTAATCATTCTTTAATTATTGCGATCTTTCATTATGACTATACTGCTTTTTATTAGAACAACAATCTATCTGAGTGTGCACATCTTTGCTCAAATGTACAAATGGATATTATGAAGCACTACAACAATAAAAAGTCTAAGTTTAAAATCGTCAACATAGGTATGCATTCTCTTAATCCCTTAAACCAACGTTTGACATTGCACATAAAAAGTAGATTAAAAAGGGAGCATTTCTAGATACCCAAATTCGGTATAAGCTTTGTTTGTATAATGGTTATTTATGTGACTTTACAAATATATACTCTTAATGGCAAATAAGGTACTTATTGGTGTATTTGGTTTGGTCTTGTGTCTTCTTGTCTACTTCATTTATTGCATAGTGTACTCTTGAGCTTTTTGGATCTTTCTTGACTATGCCACAAGGATCCTTGGTCCTATTCTTTGGGTTCTAACTTTTTTATGGCTTTAGGGCAGTGTCGATTATCGACAATGTCCAACTTTATTTAAGGCGTCCTAGCATATCTTTCAGGTCTGTTTTGGGATGCCACATTTTGAGACACTTTTTTTAGTCTTTTGAGTTATGTTTAGTTAGCTTGTGCACACTAATAGTTTCCAAATTCAAATTTTTTAAGCCTAAATATACAAATCTTTTAGGAGCATCTGGGGAGAAGAGGGACTCATTGATTAACAAAAACATTCAAAGAGCACAAAGACATGTTGCTTATTATTACTCAAATTCTACAATTTCTAAATGATAAATCTATCGCATACTTGTACAACAAGAGGGCCTAGGCGAAATTGCATTTAGACTTGTAGTTACATGATTTAACACACACACTAATGGGGGACCTACGTGTAATTTGAACCTTCTTCAGAGTACTGGCAACATAAACAACACTTAGCTATTCAATGGGAAGTGGTTTGAGCCCACTCCAACCTAACCTACTAACCCCTTTTTTTGGTCACATTCTTCGCAAAAATGCAAGCTATGGTTTTAGAGCAAAGAGAAGGAAAAAAATACTATTCGCACAATGCTGAAGGTAAATGGATTCAAAAAAGTTGACTATAAACATAGGCACAACAATCTCTACTGTCACAAACCAACATAAACATTCTAGTTATTTTTTACAGATAGTAGATGGATATCGTCATTGCAACAGTCTAAGTATTATCAAAAGTGTCCTAGGAGACTTCATTAATCTTTTCCTTGATCAGACCCAACACAAAGCTATTGCAAAGTATATATGATGATTGTGACAAAAATAGTGAGCAAAAGATAATCATGAATAAGTGTCTTCTTTCTCTCTTATGCTTGGTTATTTCTATAAATAACAAGTGCAATAAATCATAGTTAACATTCAGACTATGCAATTTAATCATTTATTATACAATATGAATTATTCAATGGTTTTAGCTTGTTTAGATAACTAAATCCAAAATAAGTTAAAACAAGTAGAGGGGAGCATTTCAAAACCAGATTTTTTGGAAAGTGTTGCATTTATTAAAGATGGGGAAAACAATTTAGCATTACTAAAGTGATACTACATTCACATTTATACAAAATCTCTTGGTTGCAAAAGGGTCATTAGGTGGCATTAAATGAAAAATATAATGTGATATTAAAAATAACAAAGGCTTTGTGTGATGTCACGCTAATGGATGGCATCATGCACTATTAGTAAGACTATGGTGGTATTGTATGGGAGAGAGACACAATGAGAGAATAAAAACATTTTTTTGTCCTACAAAAACAAAGAAATTTGAATTGTTGCCACTTGATGAAGCCAAGGAGTGAGGAAAGGTAATTATTATTTCAGGTAAATAATTTATATAAATTGTTCAAAGCCCTAAAGTGTTTTATGCTTGGATCTCAAGGCAAGGGAGCCATAGTTAAAAGAGGAAGTACTCGCATAAGAAAATGCATTACTAGATGAGTACAAATTAAAATATTGTCGATGGATTACCTATCAAACATGGACCAATAAGAAAGATAACTAATCATATGGACTTTGTTTCAAGTGTGAGCTTCCAAAATAAAGCTGAATACATGAAACTCCATTCAAGAATGAAGAATTAAACAAGCAAGTGCAATACATGTTGCATACAAGACTAGCAAAAGAAAGTTCTGCGCATGTCTTGTTAAGACTCCAAAAAAGGGAGAGAAGGATGTGCACCTAGGGGAGTTAATAAGACCACAATAGAAATACAAATATACTTGGAACGGATAACTTGATGAACTATTTGAGTAGAGTTAGATATTTTTTTAACTTTCATTACAAGAGGTTGATTATGCCAATTGGACTAACAAATGCCCATGTACATCTAAGGATGAAATATGAAGCGAACAAACTATGGGCAAGTTCATAGTTGTATACTTTGAAATATTGATGTTCTACAAGATAAAGGTGCATTTTTTTCAATTAAGACAAAATAATTAAGGGTTTGAAGAAGTTAAATTAATTTTAAGGGATTGAAGAAATCGATAAATTTCAAGAAGCATATGTTTGTGTAGGAGGGGTTGATTAATTTGGAATACATAATTTCCAAGAAGGAATGGAGATAGATGTAGAGGAGAAAAGCCACTTTTGAATGTCCATGTTCTAGGAAATAAGGACTTTTTAGGGTTTAGTTACTTTGTATAGAAAATTCATTAGAGACTTTAGTGGGATCGGTGACCCACTAATTGATTGTGCAAGGAGAAGAGTATTTCCTTGACAACAATTCAAAGGAGTTTTGTTTTAAAGAAGGCAATAGAAAGCCATGTGTTTGCTTTGGTAGAAAACACTGTTTTTCAACTTGACTATGACGCTAGTGGCAGGCAATATGATGTAGTTAAACCGAATCAAGGTAACTTGTTGGGAAATGATATTGATTACTAGCTGTCTATAAAGAATAATGTGCAATCAGTAGCTTAGTTAGATTAGTATGATTTTGCGTGTGCTAGATGGAAGAAACAGGGGATTCCTCATGGCAATGAACGTAAAGGGACAATTTTCTTTTGAGCCTGGTTTGGTGATGTTCTTTATGCATTCCATACCCATTTGGTTATGATTCCTAATTTGTGTGGTTAATACAACAGTATTATCATAGCTACAAGCTATTGGGTTGTGCTTTGTCATCTTAAATGAGTATCCATGTCGTATAATCTGTTACAATTTCTCTTCATTTTAAATCTTCCCTTGAAATAGTGTGTTTTTATTTCTCTGAAAAGGCAGGGACCCATCAGTCAATATAACATACAGAAAAGAACCATTGACAGTGACAAAAGTTCTGTTATGTAACCATTGTTCTACAAACATGTATCAGTGAGTCATTTTATAGGTAAAACATAAAAGAAGGAACAAAAGTAACAATTTAACTCTGAAATGTTTCTAATGCCTGTCTATACAGAACCATTAGCTAAGTTGCTTAGAAAAAATGTTTTTAATGAGATATCTCCATCAGGAAATGGCACAGCAATTTCACGATTATATTACAGCTAGGATGCAGGAAACAGAAGAAACCGGGGGTGTTTCCAAGGGGAAACGTTTCTGGGTCAAATGGTAAACCAAAATGCCTTTGAAATGGCACCACAGCCCAGGTTCTTGCCAGAAACAGCCATGTTGTTTCCAGCGAAGTTTCCAGGGTGTTTCCAACAAATTTCCAGTGCCAAAAAAAAAAAAAAAATCAAAAAACATTTCAAAATAAAAAAAATTACCCTCAAGCTAATTAAACTAACCTAAAAATAAATAAATTTAAGCATGTTAAATATTCTGAATTTTCGAGAATACTATATTTTTAAGTGTTTTATCTTTTATGGACATATATATAGTACGGATGTTTCCGTGCCATTTCATTTCCAAGGGTTCTTAGAAAATCGGCCCACGTTTTGGATCAGTTTCCATTACCTGGCAATTTATTATTATATTAAGAAATTGTGGAATGCATGTGTATGTAATAAGAACAACAAATAAAACAGAACATATTTGTCTGCTCACAGGTGGTGCAAAATGTATATATCTACAAAGAAATATCTAATGGACTTTGAAATCTCAAATGTACATCCTTGACATGTATATACAGAAGCAATTAAATACACAGAACCATTAATTGAGCTGCTTAAAAGAAGTTCCTCGTAAAGGACATCATCTGTTGGAAAATAGTATACCAATTTCACAGTTATATTATATTAAAACATTACAGAATGGATGCATATCTCTTAGTGGCAGCCAAAGCCCTAGAGACCAGATTGGATTTTTTCTATCTAGAAACAAGGTGCTACTGACTAAATATCCACAAAGAGCACAAAAATAAAAAATATGGCTTTCTTTATGCTTCTGACAATACCCCCGTTATTTGAAGAGGTGGAACGTGACTTCCAGGCCTGGAAGTCCACCCTTTGCGCTGCCTATAGGTTTCAATAGCTCGCAATCTAAGCCTTTCTTGTGAGACATCTTGGCGCATTTTGATTTCCTGTTTAAAGATGACAACCACCAAACATAAGTAAATAATTTATTTGGTAGAACAAAATAAAAGAAAACAAGCTCATAAATGAAAATCGAACGATCATAGATTGATCCTGAAAAGGAAAAAAATTGTGTCCAAAGATGTACCTAACAGAATCTCAGATTACAACATCCTAGGCAAACAGATAACAAAAAAAAAAGAAACTGTTAAATGTACAATAACTAGTACAGATATCTTAAATACATATATCTGATATTCGCTGAGAGATATCAATTTGAAGGTTCTTATCTTGTATTTTTCACATACAACATCGATTAATAATTCCATTACCTTCCCCACCAATTTCCCACTGACTGGTGACAAATGGCATCAATCTAGCTACGCTATGTCAGGCTCAAAAAAAACTTACAAGGGCAAAAAATGGGGCTCAAAACTTCACCATATGGCCAAAATATTAACATTTTTCAATTAGCTTTTCCAAACAAGAAAAAAACTTCTAAGTGACGGTCAAATATATGTCAAATTTTAAGGTTGAAATTGCCCTGTGACAGTCAAATGGGTGTCAAATTTACAGTCCAACCTAATAGTGAACAAGCTTGTGCCATTACATCCCACCCTTGCTGCCATTGTAGAACACCTGTTGGCATAATTAAATACAATTTGTAGCAGATGTAAATAGTACAGAACCTAGGCTTACGCATGGAACAAACTGTTCACTCAAACACTCCATCTAGAAAACATTGCAGAGAATATGAGTCCTCAGGCTTTGCATGAACAACCATTCAGAAATCCACATGGCAGTTCAAACGTCACTACTCCTGTTCAGTAGAATAGACTTTGCCATATATAATTTAGATGTTACAAAGAAAGAAATTATGTTAATGTCCAGAGGCACCAAAGTAGGTCAACAGGACTTGTCAATACATCCAATTACAATAGAAATTTGAAATGTTGGTTGTCATGCGACTCATAAATCAGAAAGAATGTATGACCTATTTGAATTGGCAAGTTATCAGCTTATGCTACAAACATAGTCAGCAATTAGACCTAACCTTGCAATATGTCTTGGAGCCTATCTCTGGCACATTTCAAACCAATTAATGAACAAAAAGCTTGTGTTTGTCTGTGCTCGGAGAAGAGCTAAAATTGGATTATGAAGTTTTAAGTTTCTTTTATTGCACATCAGCATTTCAATTCACCCCAAACAGTCATTTGATTCAAACTCACCCCTCCCATTGTGTCTTTTCATACCCGTTGTACTAATATCCCAAATCAGATTGAGATCATTCCAAATTTGAAGCCCAAGAAGGGACACCATCACCTGAAGAGATAATATGCATAGTGCATGGGTCACTTCCATTTCCATCCCCAGGAAATTCCACAAATGATTGTCGTATATTTTCTCTGTGACAATCCTAGGTTTTAACTTTTAAATACATCTTGAACATATCGGGCAATCATAACAGGATTTATTTTCAGTTTTCATATGAAAGCAAGCATGAAATTCTGTTTACCATGACTGAAAATGCTGTTAAGGATATTGGTGAATAGTAATTTCCTAGGTTGTAAATGAGACTATATACCCCAGATATCACACCAAGAGTAAATTGAAACCCTAGAAATAATGTTGCAGACCAGGTATTTACTATTTTGTAGTTGCGAAATCCAACTGTACTGTTCAGATGATTACTCAAACATGCAGCTACAAGTTCCAACCTAAGTCACAAGGTTTGAGTTCCAGTTTGAGTTCGAGTTCAATGAGGACAAAATTTGGTTCAAGTTTGCCAATAGATAAAGTTTGAAAAAAAATGCCATTAAGTTCGAACCATAAAAACATATAAAAGTATTAAAAAATACATAAAATATAAATAATATAATATTATAAATATCAATTATAATTTATAAATATAAAATTAAAAATATTTTAAATTTTAATAAACAAAAAAATATAAAATATTTAAAAAGTAAATGACAAAATAAAATTTTACAAACATTAAATAAAATAAAATATAAATATAAATTAAAAAAATAAACAAATAAAAAAACATTTAAAAACATGACAAAATAAATAAAGATTGACAGCATTAACCCCCCGCCCCCAAAAAAAAAAAAAAAAAAATCAAAATTGCCGACTCTCATCTATCTCTTCTTTTAACCTTTATACCCAATCTTTGGCCTCTTCTAAACAAGCCCAAAAACAAGAATCATGTGTTTCTTAATAAAGTAAATAGTACAAAAAGAAAAATAATCAAAGTGAAAAGCAATAAAAAGGACAGATCAGAAGTACACAGATTTATGTGGAAAACCTAGAAGAGTTCCAGGAAAAACCACAGGGAAAGGGTATCTCAATATTTTGATTAATATCAGAAATCCATCCGCTGTTACATCAATAGCATAACCACTCTTTAGCTAGCTTACTTTCTCCTAACTCACAAGTTCCTTTTATAGAAGGAACTAGAATTAGAAACTGCGGTACAAAACCGTGTCATACAAACACATGTCATACAATTGTGTGTTGTACTGTATGGACACCCTGAAAACACGTTGTACGGACACCAATTTTTGAACTAGTCGTCAACTACTCTATTAATGCTGGAAGAATAAAACTGACTTCACATACCAACAATCTCCCACTTGAAGTCAGATTTCTGCCCTACGAATAACTCTTACTAAAAGACCAAAGCCCAGCTACCAATCATCAAGTAATGTGCAAGCCTAGAGAAATTCTGCACCAAATGAACTTCTCTCAACCAATGGGCTTTGTCAACATATTTGTTGGGTTTATATCTGTATGTATCTTGGCCAAAGAGATGTCCTTCCACCACATCACGTACAAAGTGATATTGTACATCAATATGCTTCATTCTGACATGATATGCTAGGTTCCGTGCTAAGTGCAAAGCACTCTGGCTGTCACAATGCAACACTATGTTATCTTGCTTGACCTGTAATTCACCCAAGTGTCTAAGAAGCCAAATTGCCTCCTTACAAACCTATGTTGCTACCATATATTCAGCTTCAGTAGTAGACAAGGCCATCACTAACTACAACTTTGAGATCCAGCTAACTGCACTTCCTACTAAGGAGAAAGCATAATCTGCAATGGACTTTTCTCCTATCTCCGTCTCCACCAAAATCCACATCCACATACCCATCAACTTGAAGACTGTTCCCATTATAACAAATAGCAGCATCAAAGGTGTCCCTCAAATACTGGAGAATCCACTTCACTGTTGTCCAATGCTCAGAAGCCTGGATTCGCCATGTAAGGAGTGACTACTCCCACTGCTTGTGCAATGTCTGGGTTGGTACACACCATGGCAAACATAAGACTGCCAACTATTAATTAGAACAATACACAAGACATCATCATCATCATCTCTGCTTCAGTGCTAGGGCACTGCTCCAAAGACAATTTAATATAACAAGAAATGGGGTACTAACAGGTTGTGCATTCTGCTTATTGAAGCGATGTAGAACCTTCATGTTCTTTTTGTCTCTTGTATCCTCATCCCAAGAATTTGATTTGCACCTCCTAAGTCCTTCACCTCAAACTGCCTAGCAAGCTAAGCTTTCAATATGATGATTATGTGCATGTTGGGACCTGCTACTAATATATCAACATACAAAAGCAAAATAATGAAACTGCCATCTTCATACTTTTAAAAGTAAGCACAATGATTGGCCTCATGTTTGTTACAACCCAAGCTCATCATGAAGGAATCAAATTGCTTGTACCAACACCTTGGTGCTTGTTTCAAACCATACAACAATTTGTTCGACCTGCAAACAAGATTCTCCTTGTCTCTTTCCTCAAAACCTTCCGATTGCTACATATAAATCTCCTTGAAAAGATTAGTGTAAGAAGGTTGTTTTAACATCTAATTGTTCTAGCTCCAAATCAAGACTAGCAACAAGAGCCAAAACAACACTAATTGTACTTAGCCTTATAACGGGTGATTAAATTTCATCAAAATCAATACCGGATTTTTGCGCATACCCCTTGGCCACCAACTGAGTTTTACACTGCTCCACATTATCATTTATGTCCATTTTTAGTTTGAATACCTCCCTGTTCCCTATAGCTTTTCACCCCTTAGGCAGTGGCACAAACTCCCGTGTCTTATTTTTATGTAGAGCTTCCATCTCCTCCATGGTAGCTCTCCATTGGCTTGCATCTACAACTTCGCAAGCCTCCTGATATGAGCTAGGCTCACCAACATCAATAACTAACGCATAAGATGAATCGCAACTAGGAGAGTACCTTTTTGGTGGTTTGGTCACTCTAGTGGATCTCATCACAAAGTGTGATGTGCCACCTTGTGGCTAATCTGGTTGTTCATCCTCATTATATACCTGATCTTGATTTTTATCTGGTTGGTTTTCATGGACAAGTGCTTGATTTTCATCTTGCACCTCCATATCAATGTCATACTTTTCCATCTCTACTGGAACATCAACTGTACTTTGTTGTTCTTCACTTATTTGCACTAATTTTTCATTAAAACAAACAGCTTGGCTAATAACAAGCTTGCGGGCAGCAGCATCCCACAACCTATACCCCTTTGTACCATCCACAAAACCAAGAAAAATACATTTCGTGGACTTTCGATCCAGCTTATTTCTTTTCTCTTTAGGAATATGGGCATAAGCATCAAAACCAAAAACACAAAGAGAAGACTAATCAACAGGTTTACCCGTCCATACTTTGGGGATTTTAAGATCTAGAGCTATAGTGGGTGATCTGTTAATCAAGAAACAAGTTGTGTAACAACCTCACCCCAAAATTTCCACTCCAATGTAGCAATGCTTGGTATACATCTAGCTTGCTCCATGATTGTACGGTTCATCTGTTCAATAACATCATTTTGTTGTGGTGTTCTAGCAACAATCAACTGCGTTGCTATGCCATGCTCACTGCAAAACTGATTAAATTCAACTGAGCAAAATTCCCCCCTTTTCTATTTCTAAGACATTTTATTGTTTCACCCTTCTAGTTTTCTACCAGAGCTTTAAACTTCTTAAAACAAGAAAATACATCAGATTTCTTCTTGAGAAGATAAATCCACACCTTACGAGAATGATCATCCATAAATGAACCAAAATATGAACCCCCGGTAGATAAAACAGATGCTTGCCAAGTATCTGAATGAATTAATTGTAGATTTTCTTTACTTCTGGTACTGCATCTAGAAAAACTAGTCTATTCTGTTTTCCAAACAAACAATGCTCACAAAAATTCAAAACTGTAGATTTTACACCTAGGAGAAGGTTTCTATCTAGTAATACCTTGAGACCATGTTCACTCGTGGCCTAGCTACTGATGCCAAGTTGAAAATGATTCCATTGCCTCATCTGACACCATTGCAGCCTCTCTAGTACAAGTTTCTCCAACCAACATGGAGAGATTGCCCACCTCTTCTCCCTTTAGCACCCACCAATGCTTCCTTTGTTACCTTGAGACAACTATTTTCCCCACTAAGTTGGTAACCATGTTCATCGAATACTCCAAGTGACAACAGATTTTTCTTCAATCTTGGTACATATCTGACATGCTGAAGAGTCCTCACTGCCCCATCAAACATCTTGATTTTGACTTCTTCACCAATAGCTTTGCATGGGTTGTCATTTCCCATGTAAACCACACCTCCATCACATGACCGGGAAGAAGAAAGCTAGTCCCTGTGAGGAGTCATGTGAAAAGAGGCTCCGAAATCAATAAGCCAAACATGATGCAATGGACCTCTCAGAGTAGCACACAAAACCTCTCTGTCTTTTGTCTTCCAACTGTGCTTCAACTTCTGTTGTATTTGCCTCGAATCGCTGTGAGCTAGGATTTTCTCTGCTTGCCTTCACTCTGCAATCCTTTTTGACATGCCTTGATTTTCCACAGTTCCAACATTTGACTCTATTCCACCCCTTGGATTTTGACCTAGTTTGTCCGCGCTCAGTTTTCCCTCTTTCTACAGTTCTACCCCTTGCAACTAGGGCTTCATTGGAAGGTCCTTGACATGTCTTCCGCCTTGACTCTTTATAAATTGTTGTGGCCGCTACATCTTCGAAGACTAGTTAATCCCAAGACTCAAGCCGAGAGCACAATAAAATAGTTGCCTTGTCCTCTTCTTCGATTTTCACCTCTACTAAAGCCAACTTGCTAATTAGTGTGTTGAAATCATTGAGATGGTCTACAACTGATGAACTAACAAGCATCCTAGGGTTATACAGTTATCAACATAACAAAATCTTGTTTGCTAATGACTTGGTCTCATACAGTTTTTAAAGCTTATTCCACGAGCCATGTGTCATTTTCTCCCTTGCAACATTGAACAAAACCGAATCAGCCAAAGATAACTAGATTGTAACCCTAGCCATGGCATCCTTCTCGCCCCAACACGTTTGATACATGGTTGTTGATGCTACCCCTTTGAGAGCTAAGGCGCATTTATCCTTCACCAATAGGCTCGAACCTTCAATTTCCACAGCGAAATTGGAACCATCAAATTTCTTGACCTCAAATCTGGTAACCGTGTTTCCTGTCATTCTTCACTTCTCACAAAAGAAACTTTATGCACAAAAGAAACTTTATGCACTAAACCAGGCTTTGATGCCAACTGTTAATAAAGTAAGCAATACAGAAAGAAATATAATCATAGTGAAAAGCAATAAAAAGGACATATCAAAAGTACACAGATTTACGTGGAAAACCTAGAAATGTCCCAAGAAAAAACTATGGGGCAAGGGTCTCATTATTTTGATTAATATCATAAATTAATCCGTTGTTACATCAATAGCATAACCACTCTCTAGCTCCAATAACTAGCCACCATACTACCTTACTTTATCCTAGCTCACAAGTTCCTTTTATATAAGGAACTTGAATTAGAAACCGTGGTACAAAACAGCTTTCAATACAATCGCATGCCTTACAAATAAGTGTAGTACAACCACATGTGACATACTATACAAACACCCCGAAAATGCGTTGTACGGATGCCAATTTTGGAACTAGTCATCAACTATTCTATTAATGCTGGAAGAATAAAACTAACTTCACATACCAATAGTGTTAACACTTCCAGTGTTGTGTGACTCGTTCTCTCACTTGTGTGGGCACAAATTGCTATCACGAAGCCATTTTTCAAGAATTTTATAATGCTGGTGTATTTTGGTCGATTGACCGTCCTCTACTCAACTCATGTCCGCACAGACCGTCATCTGCTAAGTTCAAGTCCTACTCTTCATGATCCTCGGGTTTTCCACGCTGGCACACAATATGCACAAGCCCTACTTTTTTTGGCTGCAATTTTCCCTGCACCCCCCCTCCCCCCAACAACTTTTTGTCCACGTTTTTTCCCTACGTTTTTTCCTCGTGTTTTTTTAGCGAACATTAATGAATTTGGCCGATTTTTCCTACCACTTCAGAAGTTCGGCAAATTTCAAACTTCATGCGAAAAAATCATTGAACCTTGTGACATAGGTTATTGTTTTGCTTTGGCCCATTTCTGTGAACTTGGGAGGGGTAAATTTTCAACTTTCTGCTGCAAATCTCAAAGTACCAGGTGTCTCTGCTGATTTGTCTTGGTCCATCCGGCGAGTGATTAATCTTCATAGGAAAGGAAGATTGGATATGCAGCATTAAACGATCTCTACAATACACAATGCTAGAATGAAAACCATAAATGCAATAGCTATTTATTTACAGAAAGCATTTTTTAAATTATATTCCAAAAGAGAACAATCTTTTAACCTACTCAGAGAAGATAAGGCAGAATAAAGATGTCTCTTGTATTAACAAGGCGTTTCTATCAGAAAAGAAAATAATAAACAAAATATATGTTTTTCTCCCAATACTTATCTACTTGAAAATAGAAACTAACGAACTCTCTTCATCCAGCTATAGCCAATACAATCTCTAAAGCCAACATAAAGCCAGTGCAATGACATGACAAAGGGAGCCACAAGCTGCGGAACATGTCTCTCAGAGAAGTACCATAGCTCTTTTTGTCATAAGGATTCCAAAAAAATACAAAGCTCCTCTTTGAGAATCTGTTCTCTGAACAGGATCTAACTACAAAAGACAGCTACTGGCTTTGAAGGCTTACCTAGACACGTTATGTTATCATATTTAATAACCTTCTGTGACATAAATTGAACTTTGATGGTGCAACCAAGAGGAACAGGGTTAAGCAGCAACAAAGGGGTCACTAGAAATTCCTATAGTTGCAGTCTTTTGACTTACATCACACAGATTCATCAAGCAACAAGTAACAAAGCTGAAAAGTTGGCCTTGATCTGGGGAATACACACTTACCATAAATAAGTAAATATTGAAATTGAATAGACGTGAGTGAAAATATTAACACATTAAACCAGGAAATACATCACTTACAATATTTCAAACCACCAAGGACAATAAGGAAAAATGGTAGTACAAATTAGGCAGAGTTGTATAATCAAAATATAAAAAAGATACAAGCTAAAAAATGAACACGAAGGAATATTAGGCAAAAGGACATCATCATACCTCTGCTATCCAATAAACCCATCCTCCCACCTATAAGAGGCTTGCAATGTTGTAATGCATATCCTAAAGACAACCCAACAATTGTAGAGAGAGACTTGCCTCTGAACAAGTCGGGATTGAGAGGATTAATATCCAAGTCTAGAATGCCGCACTCCACACCCATTCTTAAAGGGCCAGATGAGTAGTTTGATTGTTTGTAAGAGATAAGCTGGAGATTAAAATGGACAAGGGCAAGATCTTCAGCCTTCTTCAGATCCAACCTGTAAAAGTTTATCCACTAAATAGAAGTATCTCTACAGCTAGCAACCTATGAGAGGACTCATATGGCAATGGATTAAAACTCGTCTGAACATCACTTTGAAGGGTCCACCACTGTACGTATGATAATGCTATCCCATCATAAATGGCTAACATAATTGCAAAGCTCCTTGATCCAAGGAAAACTCAGCACATTGAGCATGAACAAGTGCTATTTGTTGGATTTGGACAGATTTAGTTATTGTTGCCTTCACTCATGGATACTATGGCATTTGAAGAATATTTTATGTTTTTTCATAAACAATGGTATTGACATACTTTAATCTTGAAGAGGAATGTGTCTAATGGTCATGCCCATTAATAGTTATAGTTAATTTATACCGCTATTATATTTATATAAACTTCATATTTAACATTATTATTTATAGTGGGGTAAATAGCAAGTCTTCTGTCCTTGAGAAGATTTGACCTTGAAGTTGGACTTCAGTTTTATGTCAAATAGCATTGATGAATGCTTGCATTCTGCCTTAAACAATGACAAAAGCTGAAATCTTATAATCGTTGTTTTTGGGTTCCAATCAGTTTGATCTTTTGTCTTGATGATACAACAGAAGCAGGAAGAAATGCTCCAAATGAATGCTGCGATATTGCTGACCACTGCAACTGAATCTGATAAACTGATGTCCCAGGCAGACTCATCGTAAAACAACATAAATACTAAAATGTACAAGGCATCCAACCATTCTGATACAAAGATGATACTAACACCCTTCAACAATAGTGCGTACATGGGGCTCTGAAGGGAGAATCTTTTGCATCAACAATTTGACTTCATAAAAATTGTTTTAGAACAAAAAAACTTACTCCATTGGTAATATTGATTTTAAAATTTAACTTTGGAAACAGAATAATTATAAATGTTGATCGAATAAGATATCAATAAGAAATAATATTCTGGTGCTTTTGATTTTTAAATGGACCTTAAGGATTTTATAATGAACATTACCAGTAAAGGCTGCCTAGGACAATTCCTGATAAAGAGAAAGGTGCTACTGGTTCTTTATCTGATGGAAAAGCTACCAAATCAAGTATACATGAGACATTTCATTGGTCACGCCCTGGTCCTACTTTTGCCAAATTCAACTTTGACAGGGCTTCTAGGGGAAATCAAAGTCCTGCTGGAGCAGGAGGTATCTTCAGATATTCTCGGGGTGTTTTCATAACGACCATTACCAGTAATGGCGGCCAGGGACAATTCCAGATAAACAGAAAGGTGGTACCAATTCTTTATCTGATGGAGAAGCTACCAAAGTGAGTATACACAAGACAATTCTTTGGTCATGCCCTGGTCCTACTTTTGCTAAATTCAACTTTGACAACACATCTAGGGGAAATATATAGCCTGCTGGAGCAGGAGATACCTTCAAAGATTCTTGGGGTGTTTTCCTTCATATGGTCTCTCTTAACCTTGATACTTACACTGACAACAGAGCCAAGGCCTTATCTCCAGTTGTTGGGTTCAAGCTTGCTGCTTCATTGGGTTTCTGGCATCTTACAGTGGAAGGTGACTCTTAGGTCATCATAAGTACCATGTCAGGTCGTCATAGGCGCCATGGTCGAATGCTTAATTCAAGATTGGCTTCCTAATTCCATTCTCGAAGAAGACCAAACTCTTTCATGGTTTGATTGCAATCCCTGATCCCGTATTTACAGAGAAAGGAATCATGTTGCAGACCTACTTGCTAACTTTGGTTCAGAGGCCTCAAGCTTTAATCATGGAGAATCACTCATTGCTTGGCCGGGTCATGTCAATTTAGGATCTCCTGATGCCTCTTTCTTAAAGTGCCTTCTCATTAAGGCACATCATGGCCATCTTTTGTGACATTAAAGGCTTGATGGACTTCACACACTCCATATTCAATAGCATGCCAAGTCACACCAATTGCTACATACGCCATGTCCTATTTCCATTGATTAGTCTAGCTTGGTTTTGTACATCTCTTCTCGTTGTTTGTTTCTTATACATTGGCTCTCTCATCCTATGCTCTAATGGCATTGGTTGAGACTACAAATGAATTGAACATGGCTTTCAAAGTCAATGACAAGTCAGCCCTACTTTCCTATAAGTGGTTCTTGGGAATGCAAGCATGGGATCCAAGCACTCTACTAGTGAGCTTCAAGACATCTCTGTGAAAACCTTCATCGGTCCAACAAAAATAAAAACTCATTTGATTTCATGTGCCATGTCATGCGAGAAGTTGTAGACGTTGGAATGGAAGATTGTGTGGCTCTCTTCAAAGCATAGGCAACTTTTTGGCAGGTGGAATGCAATCTTTGGAACACTGAAGCTTTGAATCTAAATGACTTCGTCAAGGATCACATGAGGCTCATCTTGCCAAATGTTGTGTTTCCTCTACCACGCGATACCTCACCCACCCTTCCTTTTGGCACCTTGGGTCCTCTTGTTGCCCTGCCTTCCAATCACAAGGGTAGGTCTATAGTTGTGGTGGTCCAACACAAAGAATTGGAGGAAAATCTCCTCCTCAATGCAGAGTTGGACAAATCTTAAATTCTTGTCCATCCTTTGGCTAGTGGTGTTGGCCCAATGTGTCTCAATGGACCAACTCACATTGGTGGCTCTATTGACTTGAACATCAATGGTGCAAGAGGCACCGATGGGAGTGGTGGGGCAAGCAGACCTGGTGTGATTGGCGTTGCAAGTGATATTGCTGACTTTGGCTCAAGTGTGGCTTGTGGTGGTATGCTTGCATTTGGACGTGGTGGGTGCTCAGCAGATGTGGGTTCTTCTTAGCAGTGTTGCACTTGGATGCTTATAAATTGTAAATCTTCTACTTGCTCATTGTTCCCTTACTAGTTCTAATTTTGATGTGTAATTGTATTTTTTTTACTAATGGGGGGAGAGGAACCCAGACAACCATCAACATGGCAAAACGGGTGCAAGCACAAAGCAAGGTATCCAATTAAGAACAGCGTTTACGCCCATGTTGCAAGGGTTTCACAATTCCATGTACACTCATATGCACATATTCAAACTTGATTCAATCAACACAACATCTTATTGTATTCAATAGCTTGTTGCAAATGAACAGAATACAAGAACACGTTCTCTTTATTCATCTTGAAGAAAATCAACTCATCAATGGCAAGTTTCGAATACAAAATTCGACAGCATAATGCTTCACTAAAATCATGAGGAAGAAAATTTACAATACCAAATCTTAACAAATGAGTCCCAGCAGCATCATCCCCCTCATACAAGTGCCATTTCTCCATTTATGGAGGGAATGGACTGACCCATGACCTTCCACAAGTGGCTCTTGGCATTTCATTTTCCAACACGAACCAAAATGGCTTCAAAAGAACACAAAAAGACCAAAATCACATTTTTATATGATATAGAAGACCTAATCAGTCTTTTTTTTAACAGTCCTAAACATATGAAACACACTTTCCTCATTATAGACTTGTGTTGGCTTTTTAAAGCATGACAAACATTTTTAACACAATAGACCTAATCAAGTCCTCAATCCCGATTAGCATTGTGTGCCTTCACTAAAGACTTTATCCTGACCTGATTGGGCTCCTTCCATCACTTAGCATTGCGAGTTAATAAAGAAAACAATCCCGACCTAATTGGGCTAGCAATCCCTACATAACACTGTGAAAGATGTCGAGCATTTCACCATTGTGGTCAGGTTTTGAGCTCACACAACACACCCCACTCAACACCTGAATCAATGTTGACCAAGTCGGGCTTAGAGTCCCACTCACCACTGCATATTCTATCTTCATTCTATCACAATCAAAATGGCAATCAAACTCTGACTACCACAGTGGAATGTTGCCAAGACATAGTCAAGTTTTCAACTCCACACACAACTATATACTGCACTCGAAATCACCATAGTTTTAATCAAGTCTATAGTGTTGATTATCATTACAATGCCATGTGAAATGCATCCAAGACCTAATCGCCATATAGAAGTCCGATTAGCACTAACAATCCCTATCAAGATGTTCACCAACCCAATCGGGTTTATGAATCTGATTAACATAGCATTGCCTCACCGAGCACTCCAAAGATGTAATCGGGGATTTTAATCCCATTTGCATTGCGTGCCACAAATAAGTCTACCAACGACCTAATCGGGGGTTACAATCCCGATTACTACTACGAGTGTCACACCACTTTCTTGAAGACCAAACTGGGCTATCAAGACTTGATTGCAACTCTTGAGCACGAACGAATTCTTCAAGACCCAATTGGACTTGAAAACCCTGATTACAACTACAAAGATGAAAACTTCTCTCCAAGACCTAATCGGAGTTGAGAAACACGATTACCACTACAAACTACTTAGACCAAATCGGAGTTTGGCCTTCACGAATTTCGAAGCAACCAAACAACTTTTCAAGCTAATTGTTAGAATGAAAGTTGATGCCAACATCAAGATCACTCCCCCAGTGCAGAGAATGGCTGAAAACAAAAACCAAGAACAAGTTCTGACCAAACACATCAAAACTAAGACAAAAAAGCAAACGACGGAAAAACAAACTTCACTCTGTTTTTGTTTGACACAACATTCCCTGACCCCTTGGAGGTTCCTGCATCAAACACCTGACGTTTAAAAAAGTGAGCTCCCACTTACATGGACGGAATAAGTGGCAAAACCACTCTGTTGGCCACGAAGCATAATGGCCATGGCGTTCCCTTCCAACAAACCAAGTACTTTAGATTCTCCATTTCCAACTCTCTTGTTGGTTTCAGTTTCGTCCTCCTCTTCACATCTCTCCTCTTTCGTTCTTTCGTGGAATTAAACCCACCATAATCAATCGTCCTCTACCAAAGGCTTATCCACCTTTCTCTCCATTCACTTGTGAGTTGAAACCCACCTTCGTCCAACAACCTCCACTAAGATGTTGGTTCTTGCATCTTACTCTCCCTTGTGGGCTTAAACCCACCGTTGACCGACCACCTCCTCCTAAAGCCTTCTTAGCATTTTCACTCTCTATCCAACCCGTTGTTGGATTCTTCTTTCTGTCACTCTTCGTTGTTTGCAGCTCCTCTCTCGTAATTGCCATCTCCTCTTTCATCCCCAATATTATTTCAGCGGACTCAATATTCATTTGGGCACCCAAATGGTCACCCACAGCCTCTAGTACTACCTCTAGGATAGTCTTCACCTCCTCAACTCTCGCTGTCCTCACTAATGTCTCAAGCAACTTCTCCATCTCTACAACTCCATCTCCTTCTTCACATGCTATGGATGACATACAAATCAGCAGCTCCTCACATTTGGTGAGCTCAAGAAACTCACTCTCTTCACCTTGGAAGGCCTCTTTGAATGCCTCCATTCTCTTCATCTTTGTACCTACAACATCATGCTCTTCAATATATTCTTGGATTGATATCAAACTCAGCTGCCCCGTCTCATCATTATCTTCTTCCTTTTTCAGACTATAAACTTGATTCTCATCAAGCTTGAGATTCTCAAAGCTTCTATCATCCTGCCTACTCCTTGGAACAATTCTCAGTTGTTCTTGTGACAACTCTGCTTCCTCTTGCCAATCTCTTTCATTTAGTCTTGTGAGAATTTTCTCTCCCACCTCTAGTTGTTGCAAACAAGCTTCCATATGCATATCTTATTGAGAACAATCTCGTTCCCATTCTTTCCCACTCTCTCATGTCTCCATGATGACTTGAAGACAATCTTCCATTGCCGGTATATCATTACCAACCAGCTTTTTAACTAACCGCTGCCATACTATCCTCTTGTTCAGCTTCTTTACTCTGACTCTCATACAAATGAGCATGTTGGACTGAACCACACTTTGTCCTTTTCTTTGCCATCTTCTCCATTGTTGGACCTGCATACTGAACAAACACATTAAAGGAATCAAGAGTTCCCACAATCACTTCATCAATTGTTTCATTATCCCCCAAGGTCATGCTGTCCAAATCTTATTCATTACCTGCATGTTTCTCATGGCTCTCTCTCATGATGGACTCCCAAAAGCCCAATATCATCAAACTTCATTTTTGTTTTCTCCTCATTCTTATTTTTGTTTTCTTCTCTTTTATATGGTGAGTCTGCAACCATACTCTCCTCGAGTGCATTAGATTTCACCTCATCTATCTCCATTGTCTCCTCCATGAAAACCTACAAATCCTCATGACTGCATTCTTTTTTCACCTCTATGTTTCCTTTACAGAAACTCGTAGCTTTCCTTGGTTGTCCTCAGCGCTTCTTCCCTCCAAGAGAGAGATGACAAGTTCATTTCCTTCATTAACCAAGGATGGTTCTAATTTTTCCCACTCATGGGATACCAAAAACTCTCTCCCATCATCAAACAATGGGTCTCCTTCTGGTTCAACAACTATGACATCCATATCCTCTTGCATGCAGATTTCTTCCTCTGTAGGCTGCTCACAACTCTCTTCCACCTCACTGTTTTAGAAATGAGATTTGGGCTTCCTGCATGGAAACCCCACTTTCTTGTTGTCTTTCAAGACAACCTTCTTATCCACATACATATCATCCTCCTTGCTACTTCTCAAAGTAGACTTGAGCTGCTCACATGACAACTTCCCTCTCATATTGCCTTTCTTGGCAATCTTCTTCTTCTCTTCTCTCTCAAACTTCGACATATGAAGCTTCTTCAACCACTCTTGCTGCAATTTTGGATGTACACAACCATCCAACAACTTAAAAAACTATTTGTTCCCAACCACTCACCTTCTTCCTACCTTTCCCTTGTCTCCTCACTTGGAGATCTTTTCAATACACAGTTGCACTTCCACATAATCTTTTGCATGTAGCCTTCACCCTCATGGGGTCTTCACTTCTCTCGTCTTCATATGTGTTTCTAGTTTAACTATCCATTTCATGAGCTTATTTAGGTTCTCTTTTCCATAAAACAAAACAATATCACCAAGAGACTTACCTCTCTCCTTCACCATGACCTCTGCTAGTCTCTTTCTTCTATTGGAATTTTTTCCTCCACTTGCTTGACCTCTACCCAAAGCATTTAATCTCGTGTGTAGGGACAACAACCCTATCATTACCTCTTCTTTATCATCTTCACTCGTAGCTGCAACAACACCACTTCAAGCAGTCATATCCAATCTTGCCTAGAATCCTTTCAATATCTTTGTCAAGTCCTCCACCTCTCGTGTTCTTCCTCACTTGTGTGTCATCTTTCCACAATTAACAGGTTTCTCTTTCACAACCTGCAATAGACTCCAAATAGAGCCTCTCAAACTTCCTCGGCACTCGTAGGACTTCTCCCACACTTGCAACAAACTTATGCAAGCTTCTATTTCACAACTTGCAGCACACTCAGCAGAGTTCTCTTTCACAGCTTGCAATTGAATCATACATGAGCCTCACACACAACCTGCAAGGAAAAAAACCTTGCTTTGATACCAAATAGTACAAGCACAAAGCAAGGTATCCGATTAAGGACAGCCTTTATGTCCGTGTTGCAAGAGTTTCACAATTCCATGGACGCACATTTGCACATATTCAAATTTGACTCAATCAATGCAACATCTTATTGTATTCTATAGCTTGTTACAACAAACAAAATACATGAACATGCTTTCTTTATTCAACTTGAAGAAAATCAACTCATCAATGGCAAGTTTCGAATTCAAAATTCAGCAACATAACACTTCACTGAAATCATGAGGAAGAAACTTTACAATACCAAATCTTAACAAATTAATCCCAGCAACATCATCCCCCTCATACAAGTGCCATTTCTCCATTTATGGAGGGGAATAGACTGACCCATGACCTTCCACAAGCGGCTCTTGGTGTTTCATTTTCCAACACGGGCAAAAACGGCTTCAAAAGAGTATAAAAAGACCAAAAACATGTTTTTATACACTGCAGGGGACCTAATCGGTCTATTTTAAAAGTCCAAAACATATGAAATGCGCTTTCCTCATTATAGACCTGTGCAGACATTTTAAAGCATGACAAAAGATTTTAACACAAACGAAAGATGATGGCAACATCAAGATCAATCCACCAATGCAAAGAACGGCCGAAAATGGAAACCAAAAACAACAAGCTCCGACCGAACACACCAAAACCAAGACAAAAAATCAAATAGAAAAACAAACTTCACTCTATTTTTGGTTGATGCAAGATTTCCTGAACCCTTGGATGCTCCTGCATAAAAAACAATGGTTGTTGCCAAGGACAAATTCATACAATTGCATTCATCAAACTCGCAGTTTGGATTTTTATAATTATCATGAAAATCTTGCTTATTGTTAAGCAACATTTATCTTTATTGTTGTTAAAATACTTAAACATTAGTTTATTTGCCATAGTTTTTTTTTGCTCGGTAAATATTGGATGAGGTTATGGGGGGCAACTTAAAGGTCATGTGGGATAAGTTTGGACCATATTCTTAAGATTTGTAAGCATAAATCGGCTTAAATGTACCTCACAATTGATAAACATGTTTGTTGGAATTACAAGTTGCCTTATTGCAGTGAGGATGTGAACCTTGGTTTGATTCTTGCGAGTGCCCCCATTACCATTGCACCACAACTCCTTGGACTGATATGGCACAATCTTATTGCTATTTGATTCATTGTTATTTTCTTGTTATAATCATAGTTCTAAAAATCATGGGGAAAAATATTCGAGGGAGTCACAAGTTACACAACTCGGTGAGTAACTCAAGTGGCAAGTTTTTAGTGCAGACACGAAATGTAATTTTTCACTTTACCTCCACTTTCATTGTGATTTTGTCTCTGCTCTTAAATGCTAAAACACATTTGATCATTTTCCAATTGTTGTGAAGAGATTTCAATCAGATTTGAAGGATTTTGACAAGTGGACCATGATTTGAGAGGTAAGAACTCAGTTTTTTTTTGTTTTTCTTCTAGGTTTTTGAAATTTTATTCTTCCATTTTATTTAGATCTATTGTGGGGTTTTGAAAACTTTTTTTGGTCTTTTCCCCATTTTCTTCTTTCTTTGCTAGGCAGCTAAGATTTTAATCTTCACTTCTTTATTTCTTTGTTTGATAGGATTTGCAGCTCACACTAACAATGATATACAAGAATGGTAGTAACAAGCTGAAGTTTAATGGCCTTGCTTTGAAGCATGGCACAAAAGGGCCAGAGTACAGAACTGTGATATGCAACTATTATGGTTTTTTTATGAGAGGAGGCATCAATCACGTCAAATACCACCTTATGCGAATCCTTGGCCAAGATATGTGAGCATGCCTCAAAGTGGAGCCTAAAGTTATATAAGAGATGAATGCTCTCCTTTCTGCCTTTGTGGAGGAAAAAAATTAAGAGGACAATTGCAGAAGTTGCTTCCATGATGAATTTCCCCTGAAATTACTAGGCTCTTGTCTTGGTCCACGAATTTGGGGCTCATCCAGAGAGACAGTTCAAGCCAAATGCCTTTGCTTCACAAGGTTTCTTTGTTCCTCGCAATAATCCTTATGCACAACATTTGCTCAAAGACACTGTTTGGAACTAGAAGAAGTATAAAGAAGATGGATGTCGCAAATTTTTGGTATTGTAACAACATATGATTCAATGTGGTGAGAAGGCCATATTGAGAGACATTGGTAACTGAATTGACTGTTGCCGAGAAAAAGTTAAAGGCACCTAGTCGTCATAATTTAAGTGGGCCCTTGTTGGAGGAAGCCGTAAAAAATACGCAAGTGATGGTAGATCAAAAAAGAATTTGGTAAAAAAAATCGCTGCAATATTTTATCTAATGGGTGGGGCAGTTGGAATAAATCACAATTTGATAGAATTTCTAGTGGCTTCAAGTTGGAAAATGATGTTTTTTAAGTCCCTTGATGGCTCCCGCCAAGTGTAAAATGCAAGTGGGCACTCATAGAAATAGGTATAGAAAATAGTATCCAACTTGTGACTAACAATGCAACAACATATGTAGCAATAGGGAGACTTCTTGAGGAGAGGCAGCGTACATATGTAGCCCATTGGATTGATCTCGTATAGGGGTAAATTTGGATATGTGAAAAATGCGGTTGATGAAGCCAAAAATATTACCAAATACATATACAATCACCCTTGGATGTTGAGCTTGATGAGAGAGTACACCAACAAAAAGGAGTTTGTGCGATCAGGAGTCACACGATCCACCACAAACCTCTTCTCATTATAGAGCATTGCAGCCTCACTAATGACTCTTAGGCAAATGTTTGTGAGCACTCAATTGTTGGAGTCTTCATATTGTAGGAACGTTGAAGGGGAATAGGTCATGAAAACCATTTTTGATGATGAGTTTGCAAAGAGCACAAGGGAGATCCTTAAAGTAACTTTAAACTTATCGATTATGAACTTACAAATTAAAAAATTCGTTACTTTGTCAATTTGTAATATTTATAAATTTTCAATTCATAGAAGTTGGATTTCTTATTTATGATATATTTTTTATTATCTTTGCGTTCAAATTTCCCTCGATTTTAAGTTCAGAAATTCATACTCTTTTGTTTTAGGTGGAGAAGCCTTTTGCTAGGGTTCTCCGCTTGGTGGATGGTGGAAGAAACCCCAATGGATTATCTCTATGAGGCAATGGACAAGGCAAAGGAAACCATGGTGCATTATGATGGGAAAAATAAAAGAAATATACATGCAATGGCCTACTACTTGAATCCCAAATGTTTCTTCTTTGATCCCCTTAAAATTCAATGAGGAGGTTATGGATGGCCTCAATGCATGCATAGAGAGAATAATGCCAAACTAAGCCCTTAAGGACACAAATTTTGATGAGTCATAGATTTACAAGGGTGCAAAGAGGAGGCTCTTTTCTTCGGCTATATGCATTCAAAGGAGAACAACCCAACAACTAGGTAAAAACAAATTGACTCCTTTGATTGTAGTCTCGTAGATACTATACCTTTTTAATAAATACAAGCCGAGTTGACTAATAAAAATATAATGTCTTATTTGTAAATTGTGTGCAATACCATCTTCGTCTTCACACCAAACAGGGGGAGGGGAAAGAGACTCATGATGCAATTGAGCTGGATGAAATCAATCCATACTCAGACTAGATTGTTAAGGATGTGGAGCCCATGTTTACCGAGGAGAAGAATGCATGTTTTGTGAGGGAAGCAGCAAAAGGAGCATTGCCAACAAAGGCACAAGCGCAAGTAGAAGCGTCAAAGATGTTGGTCAAGTTGATGATATGTTTGAGGATGATTTTGTTCTAGAGAACAAATCTTTCTTCCAGGGCATAGTCAATGCCACAAGGAGCTGGAGGGGTCAGATAAATTTGTAAAATATGTTACGGATTTACATATATTTTTGATTTGTCGAGTTTCATCGAGTCTCGAGTCTCAGTCAAACTTTTGGGCTGCCAAGTTTTTGCCAAGTCCAGGTTTTAAAACTATGATTATAATCACTATTAAATTCTAGAGGAATGAGCTTGAAGGTATGTTATGGTTGTCTTTATTTTGAGTAATTTGGTCAACTCGTCTACTTTCTGATTATACTCAGCTTTTCTGAGATTTTTTGTTATGGCTCATTTACTGGAATTATTTTTTTCCTTCCATCCTTATTTGCCAAGACTCATAATTATTTCATCATTTTTCTTTTTTAATTTCCATTTAATAGGTCCTGGTTAATAATGTCTGAGCTGTCTAGATTTCCTTGGTTTTTATCGTATTATTCCTATTGGTCTTTCAATATTTTGTCAAAAATTTCAGTTAAATAATAAATATAGTAAAGAACCACAAACATATTGTGTATATAAAAACTAACATGCTTTCAGAAATAAAAAGTTCTTTGTATAGCTTGTTAGTGTGAATTTGATAACTCGCTAAATACTAATCATACACAATCTGTTGACATTAAATATCTTTTTGGTACAGCTAAAAAATTGGTAATTAAAGTATCAAATTAGCACTCAATGCAAAAAAGGCCTTTCATATAGTCCACTACAAGATGATAAGGAGGCACATATTCATTAAGAAGCCCAAAAATAGGCCAGAAAAACACTTAAAAGGCTATTTGTAGCCACTTAATAAGATAGTGTCATGTACATTACACGTATGATTAACTAGTCGGTAGGGTAGGCCAGTCTTATACTCCTTGGTTAAATAAATTTTGCATTTATGAGACATATACTTGTATCTAAAGGCATGGAAACATCCCCAAACACATTGATTCACTCATACATAACACAGTAATAGCACGATAACAGAAAGGAAACAAATCTATCACACCACATTCATGGTCTATGTAAGCCCAAAAAATCAAGATTTTGACCAGTTAATCACCTTGAATAGATTCAGATCATCTTGATTGCCGAAGAAGATGGTACAACAATTTTAAAGCTTATTTTCTGTTCTTTCTGCTAGGTTCTTATAATAATTGTGATTTCGGCAAGTTAAATTTTGGGCAGATGTGTTGTTACAGCTTTATTGGGTTACGAAGATGGCAACCTACCTTAAGCTAAAATTACAGCAGAATCCACACAGAAACTTAACAGGACATACACAGCCAATCTTAAAAGCTCAAATTATTGCAATAGTATGTGGCAATTCAAAAATCCCATAACTTGTTCAATATTTATCAGAAATATGTACCTTTACCGGTCAAAAGAAAACTGATGCAGTCTAAGCTGTGGGCCAAATGAATCACAACCTTGTCCTAGCAGCCAAAATAAGCTTCGCTTCCCCAACTGTTATTTACCCAATCTATGTTGTTCCTATCCTTTGGGGGCCGTTAGCAAGAAACTCAGAAAAGCCATCATTTAATGTAAATTTTAACTAGGATGCATGTAAAATGCATTAAATCACAAATTTGCTTTGAATGGGAGAAGAGATATACTGTATGAGTACTCCACAACAAATCGTATGCTTTGTGCAAGACCATTACAACTATCAAATTCCACTTGCAACCAATGTTACGTGGGGATGTGTCCCCTAGATTTTGGTGACATCCTAGATGTTTCAGGGACTTGGGAATTTGGAGGGGACGTTCCATTTTTTATTTTTATTTTTATTTTTATTTATTTTTCTGACACTTTTACTTTACAATAGAACTGCCACCCTCCTCTCCCCCCAAAAAAATGTAGTTATTTTTACAAAAAAAAAATCCCTAATCCCAAAGGTAGCTTGAAAACATTAGCTAAAATTGAAAACCCTAAAAGTAAATTTCATTAAATAAAGTTAAAATATTTAAATCTTAATTCTTATACATTATTTTAATAGCCGTCCCCCCACCGTCCCCAAAATCTGGGAATTTTTTTCCCATCCCGGAAACCCTCCCCCTTCCCCTATCTCCTTGTCCCCCCATCCCCCAGAATTAGGTACCCCAGCTTTCAACCCAAAACAACCACTGATTGAGACATTTTAACAAACAATTAGCCTGGTTTTCAAGGCTTAAAAAACACCTCTGCAATTCTGATCTAAGGACTATAAAAGATGATCTAGAATCGGAAAAAAAAAAACATTTCAAAAATGTCACCGTTTTCCCCTCCATGTGTATGGTCGATACGGCCCAAGTGACCCTAGAAATGTCCAAAAATAAGGAAAAACGCCTCAAAGGCAGTCCAACAAGGATTTGATTCATATTTTTGAGAGTTGATTCACCTTCTTGGGTAAGAAACTATCCAAAAGAACCTTACATCAGCTTCCGGGGTATTCCCATTTGTTCTAGTTGGAGTTGTGAATGCCTCAACTATACAATGCCATCCATTTCCTATATCAATCTTAGTCCACCTTGTAGAGAGGATCAATTGAAGAAGGCAATACACATTCTGGTTACAGCATGCAGCCCTCCTGTAACTATCCTAAATAATTTTTACTATTGCAGACCTGCACTGAGAATAAAACATTATTTTTTCAAGGCTCGGAGAAACTGCCCTCGGCACTTGGAAATCTAACCCCAAAGGCAGACTCAGCAAGTCTGTGAACCTAATTTGCAACCTTGCCGAGGTGCCTCAGATATAGATCAGTGAGCTCTCGCCTAGACTTGCCGAGTCCCATTACTATGGTATAACCGCAGCCATGCTTGCCGTCTCCGTTAATGGAAAAATGGTCTGCCCTTCAAGCCAACCACAATGCCAGGGAAATCCTTTGAGCTCCCATCTTTTCATAATCACAGGAGATTGCTCACATAACAGCCAGACAGCACAAGCCAGAGGAAAAGTATATGGTCTAATAGCTATGGAGAGAGAACTCAGATACATCAACTTTCATTTTGTTGATGATACATTGTTGTTTTCCTCTTTGGTTTTGAGGGAAATCCCTCAGCTACGCAAAGTTCTGGACTTATGTCAAGTGGCTTGTTGCAAGGCTTCAATAAAAAATGAGCAAATGGACAAACAATTGGCTTAGTTTGAACGGTGCAATACAATTAACACAAGCTTCCCTTCAGGTTGTTCCTGTGTATCTCTTATCCCTTTTTCAAATTCTCTCAGAAGTGGAGTATTCCATCAGTAAAATACAAAGAGACTTCGTTTGGAAAAGAGTGGATTAGACATTCAAATGCCCTTTTGTTTCTTGGACTACCATAAACAAGTCTAAGAAAGGAGAGCTGCATATTAAAAACATCAGGATATTCAACAAAGTGTTGGCCATGAAATCGGCCGAACAGGATCTGCAGAACCATTTTTGCCACCAAATATGCTCCTGGAAAAATGTACCTGTTTGAATCTAATTAGAATTATCAAACTTCAGTGACCATTAAGTGTATTCAGATTGGTCTCACCCTACACAAATTCTGCACCTCCTAGAAAGTGGGCAGCGAAGCAAAAAATCAAACTCTCGCAAGACAGTTGGGAAGGAAATCCTCCTATTTCCAATCCTAATTTTTCAGCTCTCCAAATCACCCTACAAGCTGCTGGTCATATCCTCCTGAAGGATTGTCAGACGCAGAATCGATATGGTCTAACAATCTAGGATATTGCATTGAGAAACGGCTTGAGCAGCGCTGTGCCTACACAGTGTTAAGCTTTAATTCAAATGATAAGACATTGCGGCATCATCAACAAAGCTGTGCAGGGCAAGACTACCTTGCCCAACACCACTTCCGGTAAAGTTACCGCTGCCACAGTGTACACTTCCATCCAAGGCCCCTCAAACTTGGCCAACAAAAAAATGGAGTAAATTATGGAATATGCATTGTTAGCCAAAACTAAGGGTTTTCATTTGGTTGGCAATGCATAACAAGATCCTCACCGCAGACAATCTAAAAAATATAGGTTTCATTGGATCCACAATCTGCCCAAAGTACGAATTGGATGCAGAAACAATTGATCATCTCTTCATCTAGTGCAAATATGCCCAAGTAATCTGGACTTGTATAGCCTCAAATTTTGATTGCTTCATGCCTTCACATAGTAATATAACAGCACTCCTTTTCAAGTGGCAACGGACAAACATTGATATTTCCTTTCTACAAATAGCTCAATCATTAGTCCTAGAGTTTGTCTTCTGGAACATTTGGAACGAAAGAAATAATCAAGTCTTTGAAGATTCTGCAAGGAATGAGAATGTACTCAGTTGTATCACTAAAGTAAACATATGGAGTGTCGGATTTACTCCTCCAAGACTCCACACCAATATATGCCTCAGCTAACATGCAGGATTTGCATCTGGCCAATGTATGGAACATCCCATATCACTACAAATACACTTGGATACAAGTTCAACCCCATCAACCTTGAGATCCGACACCAAAGGGTACTCTCAAACTCAACTTTGACGGAGCTTAATGCAAGAACCAAGCACAAGCTAGAAATAGGAGGAACTATCTGCAATCATGGGTAACTTATCGTCTACGTATGAGACGTCCAAGATCAAATCCATTCTTATACCATATGGTATCGAATCCATGCTTTGACAACATGTTAGAATCATCTACGTAGAGATGTCCAAGATCGAATAACTAGTGATGCGAACACACAACTCAGTTGAAGCAAGAAATCACAAATGAGCAATTTGTAATAGATGGATTCAATAATGAAGGATTGTTTATGCAAAGTTTTACAATACCCTGTCGACACGCACCCAAGCTCAAAGGCTTAGCAGGCTCTCTAGCACAACAACAAAAGGCTTACAAGCTAAAACAATCCACACACTTCAATCAGAAATGCTAAGGAGATCATGCCTATAAATAGGTTGAGAAGAGGTTTAAAGCCACATCCATTTGGCAATGAGAACACAGGTCAGTTGCCAAATGAATAGTAAACCCGTGTACTAGAAATAAGTCAACATTGGTTGGTGAATGACAAGGCATTCACACCAACCCATTTGACCACAATTTACACATGTGGGTGTGCAACTAAATGACCCGATAAATCACCCTAAATGACCTAATATCCACCTAAGCAAGGTGAATTATACAAGTGAAGGTAAAACCTATATGAGGTGAAAACCCTACACTAACACCCCCTCTTAAGCGTAGCTTAGGTGGGTAGAATAATTAGGTCCCAACAACAAGGCCTTGTTAGGTACCCAAGTACAATGCAACTCTCAAAAAATGGAGTAAAAAGAGAAAACCCAATGGATAAAACACTCCCCCCCTGAAGATGATGCTAAAGCAGTCAGTACTCCAAGTACAACTCGCAAGATGACAAAGGGCGATGATGAGATCCTCTGCCTAAACACTGTAAAAGCTCCATCCGCATCGAATAATGTTTCTTCCCTTGACAAAGGAAGAATCTGATGAGTGTATTGAAAGTCTACCCATTCCACAATGGAAGATGAAGGCAGCAGTATGACAATATTTGAATGTGGTGCAAATCAAATCTGTGCCATAGGTCTGGCAAGAACGTGCACAGAAACTAGAGGTAATACCAATGAAGTAAACCAATCAGAAGAATGACATGGAACATCCGTGAAAAAAATGCCCTTTAAGTGTGGAACATGACTCACCAACTGAAGAAAGAAAATCCGTAAGAGATGAGACATCAATGCTCTCAATATGTGTACTCACACTGTAAATAGTAGAGTCATTCGAAGCACAAATTTGTGATGGCTCTAGAAGAGTAACATCTTGTATAAGAACGAATGTAAGATCTGCAATATGACAACTAAAGTCTAACAGATTCTCATCCCGTAGTGGTGGCTCGACAAAAGGAAGAACATTGTCCACCTGGAATGTGTCATCACAGGGAATGGAAGCAAGAGGAGAGAATACAACAGTGTCAATAGGAAGAAGAGTGATATAAATATTTGTAGGATCTCCGAAAAGACTATGAAGAATGCTCCAAACTATGGAGGGACACACTGTGTAATCCACATGGTGGTGTGGATCCCATGAAACATGAATCAGTAAGTGACCATAGACAGTCACAAGAGTCAGCCCAATCATCGTATTGACCTAGGTCAATAGAAGTAGAAATCTGTCCCTATAAGAATGGGATAAGTTCTTAATCCGTGAATGAACATTCCATATACACACACCATGAAACATAATTGGCCTTCCCAATAAGAACCACTGGTGTAGACTCAACTTTCCTCATCTGGTATCTCTCATGTGGAATCGACATGACCACAAGTGAGAGTAATAGTGCACGCTCTAGAGATGGACTTCGAACGACACCGAAAATGAGTCTAGTCAAATGAGAGCAATTTGTGCACAAATGACAATGCACGCTCGAATGGACGTTAGGCTCTGCTGACAATGCATCCAGGAATACAAGAGCAATCTATGCAAGTAGTCACTAAATGAGCACAGGTAACAGTTACAAAAATTGAATGTGCGAACAAGAGAGAATGCAGGGTCCACAACAAACCTCCCGAGACAATCAACAGTGACCCAACAATCAACAGTGACCCCCCTATGTTTGAAATTACAAAGAACGCTCAAGGAATGAGCAATTTGTGCTTATAATCAAGTACCAGTGCACGCTCTAAGTATGGACGTTGGAATTAACCGAAATGGGTCCACACAAATAAGAGCAATCAGTGCACAAGTGAAAAAGCATGTCTCAGCGAATAGACGTCAGACTCTACTAAATTTGTACAAGTGAAAATTGCAAACAGGCCAAACAGGGGGACATCAGGGTCTGCTGATAATGCGTCTGAATACAAATGTGAAAAAAAAGGATGCTATATTAGGCCACAAATAACACTACTATCACGTAGAGCTTGAGAAAATAAGCACTTTCAAAAAAAGGGCACCTCAAAAGGAGCTACAGATTGAAAGTTATGCGGGAAAGAATATTTGGCAGTAACTCCACTAGCTTAAATTTGATGGTATCGGGAACATCACACATACAGCAGAAAATACACTATATTAAATTTGACAGTCTCGCAAATGTCACGTTGTAATTGCATGCACGGAAAGGCCGAACAAAAACCCCTATTTTTATAGAAAATTGTGCAACTTCGCCAAAAACTAATGAAGACCCATTTGAGAACTCCAAAAACCCACAAAATCTGAGCAATTAGTTTTTCGTACTAAGGCCTATTGACACGAGTTTTGAAATAAAATGTGAATGACACCTCCAAAGTCAAAAACGGCCATGGAAGTACAAAAAACCAGCAAGGCAAAAAAATATGGCATCCCAGCTATGTTGGTGTTGCAATAATGAATCTTTACAATACCAAATCTACTCAAAATTTCAAATAAACAACAGAATAAAAACGGTGTTCATTTTACCAGCGCTCTACTCTGATACCATGTTAGAGTATTGTCAAAATCACCGGATCAACGAATGCACATGGTTGTGATAGGCATGAGTTAAACACGTGCACGACACCACATCACTGTTAGTAAATGAAATCAAACAACAAGAATATTGCAAATAGATGTATTAATAAAATGGAAGAAGCAAAGCTACCAATCGCTAGTTGACATGCACCCAAACTCTAGGCTTAACGGACTATCTGGAACAATAGCATACAAGAACCTCTATTAGTTTACAAAGCCAGAAATGGCTCAAGACTCCAAATATTACATTACAAGAGCTATGGATCTCCACCACACAATACAAAGGAGGACAAGCCTATAAATAGGTTGAGGAGAGCCATAAAGCCACATCTATTTGGCAATGTGAACATGGGTCAGTTGCCAAATGAATAGTAAACCCATGTGTTAGAAATAAATCAGCATTAGTTGGTGAATGACAAGGCATCCATACCAACCCATTTGACCACAATTTACACATATGGGTATGCAACTAAATGACCTCATAAATCATCCTAAATGACTTAATATCCACCTAAGCAAGGTGAATTATACAAGTGAAGGTAAAACCTATATGAGGTCATTTAGTTGCACACTCACATGTGTAAATTGTGGTCAATTGGGTTCATATGGATGTCTTGTTATTCACCAAACAATGTTGACTTATTTCTAGCACATGGGTTTACTATTTATTTGGCAACTGACCTATGTTCACATTGCCAAATGGATGTGACTTTATGCCTCTCCTTAGTCTATTGATAGGCTTGTCCTCCTTTGTATTGTGTGGCAGAGATCCATAGCTCTTGTGGTGTAACATTTAGAGTTTTAAGCCATTTCTGGCTTAGTAAGCTAATAGAGTTTCTTATATGTTATTGTTCCAGAGAGCCCGTTAAGCCTAGAGCTTGGGTGCGTGTCAACTAGCGATTATAAGCTTTGTTTCCTCCATTTTATTAATGCATCTATTTGCAATATTCTCGTTGTTTGATTTCATTTACTAGCAGCGATGTGGTTCCATGCATGTGCTTAACTCGTGCCTATCACAACCATGTGCATTCATTGATCCGATGATCCTGGCAAAACTCTAATAGTAACACGATCTTGTGTTACAGGCAGAGCATAGGACAATAAACAAACAATAATACAAAGCTAAAAGCCTTGTATAAGGCATGCAACTCAGCAATGAGCACCAAATTAAAAATAATTATAATTGACAGTGACTAATTATTATTAATACGAATTTGAATATTCAGCACAAGAACCAGCAAGAAATCCTTTCAACGTCACTCAATTGAACCATGGAACATATGATTCATCAGATCATCAAGTATATGAGGGACCTACAAGTGTGACACCTTCAGCACTACAAACGACACTTTAACAAAGAGGTAGACCTTCTGGCCAAAGCAGCGGGTAAAGACATCCAAATAAGTGACTTACGTATTTGGCCAGATCCAAAGAAATTACCTTAGAGAAACCAACCTATGCTCAACCTCACAATAATCTTACACCTTAACTTTTTAATTCTTTTTGGGGTCAAATTCCTTTAAATTGTCTTCATCTAAATCAAGCTTCTGTAAATCGCATATTCGTTCACATCCTTGCTCAATTTTCACTCCCATGGTCACCATCCTCCTTTTCTTTTTATTTTCTTCTCAATTTTATTTTTTTAGTCTTACCCAACCCTTTCCCACTCATAAAACTTCACACTCTACCCTCCATACTTTCCTCTCTTTCTAACCCATCATTCACACTTATCAACAATTTTAAATGACCCTAGGGTTGTTAATTTTTATTGTTACTTTTTCCTCTACTATGTTTCTAACCCCCACCTTCATTTCCATTTCATTTATCCCAACGCCTTCGCCTTTTCTATTTTTTTGTTATTTATTATGTATATTCATTGTCATTCTTCAACTCCACGTCACACCCATTCCACATTTTCGTTTATCTGCTACCATATGTTTCAAGATGGAACCATGTCACGTGGTCCGCCCATTCTCTCATGCTCAGTTCCATGTCCCGCATCTCATGCTGGTGGCTGCAACAGATTCAAACTTACCGCCTTTTCCATGGACGGCTCAAGGAAAGGACATTTTATTGTCCTTCCCTAGTTTCCATTAATAACTGCTACAAGATCATTGTTATGCCCTTCATTTGATGCAGGAAAAAGGGCAACCAAACGTCCTCGACTTGGATTAGGGCTTGGACAATCATGAAAGGAAATGTTACACATCTTTGGCACTCCCAGCCTCAAGACTGGTGGATTTCTGACTACAACTGGACATCACTCTCTTCCAATCTGATCACAATCAATGCACACTCCCTCAACAAGCCACAACCCCATATACATAATGATCGAATACCATTTGTCATTAAATACTTTACAATGGATTACAACATCAAACACAAACAAAACATTGTTGAGTTTACTGCAGCAGTTGAGGAAAATTTAATGAGAACTCTCAAGGATAAATTGCAAGGTTGGACTTGCATCATGTCACCTGGCTACAGGAATTCTTCACCTACCACTTCCTTTTCCCAGAGCATCAGAGTAAGGGTCTTCAAGACAGCTCACAGGAAGCCTCAACAAGTAACAGTCTCAATCTCCCAAAAAGTGGATTTTGAGGTCATATCCAACAAATTTTGGCTCAAAACAATCAAGTCTTTAAAAAAAATGAAATGACACCAAAATCCCTCAGAAGAAGCCCAAGAATACAAGTTCTTGATAAAAATAGAAACCAACCACTCTCTTTCTCTGTTTGTCCTTGCATGGCTAGTGACACACGTACTGTCAAAGTTTACAAAAGAAAGACTAGAATAATAGGAAATGTGCAGTTTAACAACAATAGTCCCCATGCAAGGCTCATCAGGACTTCCCAAGGGCGAGGCACCATCAATATTGATGATGAAGAAGCTATGTCGCACCCCCATGTGGATCAGAAGCCTCTGGTTTATGATCAACAGCCCAAGACGACCCCCTATCTTTTCACAATGCTACCTCTTCTACTCCTGGGAACTCGCCCATCAAATCCCCTATATCCTAATCACCATATCTCCCACCAACATGTTCAGATCCTGAAGGAACTTTCCAGGAGATTCCCTCCCTTTTTCACCAACTTCCCTCACAATAACCGCCTCTCCTAAGATACCCTCTCACTCTTCCAATAGTTCCTCCACCTATCCATTTCCTAAACCCACTTATACTCGGGAAGGTTTGCAAGGCCTTTGTGGTGGAACCCCCACCCACTGGACCTTGGGCTTAACTCATCAATCACCCCCTTACAGTAAACCCTCCTCATGCGGAGGAAAGTATCAGTCCCAGCTTCAGCCTGATCATATCTATGGGACCCTGACCATCCTTAATGCAGTCAAAAAATTGGATTCCCCCATTCAAAGCATAGCCAAAAAAAATCAAAGATCAAAGCATCCAAGTCCCTCTGCTACAAAACTGCATCCTTCACCGTATGCTTGTAATGAGGTAATTGTCACCAACATTGAACTACCAGTTACCAGCAACCAATATCAGCGGCATAGAATTTATGTTCTCAACGTTATTTGCAAAGATCCATTCACACACAGATTTGCAGAAATCAGACACAAAAGAAACCAGGGAATGCCTCCTTATAAGTAACCTTCATTCCCAGATGAAGGAACCAGTAGCCCTAGGAACTACACACAGGATCACGAACATGTTTTCCATGTCATGTGTGTCCAGGCTCACAGGTAATTGGATCATCATATTGGTAAAGAACCTTCTTCCCACTCCATCTAATCATGCAGACCATCAACAGCCTCCCAGAAGCTGATATTTTTCCTATGTTTTCTCATACTATATATCAGCTTGTCAAAATCCCTTTTGTAAAATGCTACAAGGATAATATTGATAATTATGCTCATAGCATTAATATTTCATATGATTACATTTAAGTAATGCTTCTTGTCATAGTTTTTTTAAGATACAGTCAAAGATAAAGTAGGAGGAAATTAATGCACAATGATCATCTTCTGAGCTCTTGCGAAGTTCTACTTTCTACAGATGACCTTCTGTTTTCATTCCCCCTTCAAGCCATTTGACTTAGATGGTCTTAAGGTTTAAATCTGTATTCACATTATCTTTTTAATAAAACTTAGCCTTTAAATTTTTTTAATGTCTATGTATACATATAAAAGATCAAGAACACTACACGAAAATACCAATGCATCAAATGAATAAATAACAGAGCAATGATAGAAACGAAACTAAACAAGGAAAGATGATTGTTGTCCCTAGCTGCCGTGAAAGAATGATTGACCCAACAGCTACAGTATTGCCAAGAAGGGAGCTAACATTAAGAATGCAACCAATGGCTTAGAAACGTATCAACCAGGTAAGTTTATGCATTAAATTTGCACAAAACTTGGAACATGATACAAAGGTGGTTAATACATACTGCAGTGGCCTTCTTTGGAAACTCCAGTTTTGGTGGGGCACTTGCAACCTCTCCAAACTTTATCTTCTCGTGCTGCGGAAAGTCCATATCATCGTCACTCTTTGCTTTCTCATGCTTTTTCTTTTTTGCATCCAAATATCTGCAAATCTCCACAGAAAATTGATTCATTACAGCTGAAATGCAAAAACAATTTTCAAATAAAAGATCGGTATTTAAACCTTGCTTTCAAAGCAAATCATGCAAGAAGTTTATCATATGTTTCGGACCTCATGTTTGGTCCATAGTTTAAACCTTTTGCCTTCAAAGATATCATGCAAGAAGTTTATCGGATTAATAAAATATGTGAAACTGGCAAACAAATTCAGCAATTCAAAACAATCCACCACCATTCACAAGCAATACCCAAGAAACATGCAAAGTTAAGAATTTAGCTATTAAACATGAAGAAACTAAATTTTCATCCCACCGTCAACATTGAAACATTTGAATGACATGAAGCCTTCATGGTTCTTTAAGTGCCATAGTAGTTAGTGAGATTGACGATACTGCAGGCAATCTAATATTGAAAAGGCAATCCAAATCAGAACTGTCATTCTCAGTAAAGGTTGGTGGGACCAAGTTGAATTTTTTTTCATGAGAACCTCACAAAAAATTTAAACCCAATGAACAGAAAAAAGCCAAGGGAAAGGGGTTTTGCATGGAACTACACTACAAGTGTGGAGAATTGACAGTGAAATGCAATTTTTATAGGAATAAATCATATGGAGGCATAAATCAATTTCAGCATCGCATTGACCAGATGCCTGGCCATAAAATCAACATTTGTAAAGAAATTCTTAAATGTAACCAACCAAGCCAATATGGCATTAGAGGACTTCAACATATATAAATCAATATACACAACTGAATGCAGAAAATGGGTCAACTTTCCATCCTACTAGATGATATTGCTGTCACACCAAGGTTAGAAGAAGATGAGGAAAAAGGAAATGTCATTTACATGCCTCCCACTCAATTGATAACATACATTCAACCCTACGTGTTCTTTACAACTTTGCAGATAAGTAAAGCACAGCAAATAAACAGCAACGATCAAACAACTATGAATGAAAATAACAATATATAGCAATAGAATGATGACTTCCTAACTTCACATGAGTGTGCATAAATATGACTAAGGTCATCACCAAAGGTTGCACCTTTCCAAACAGAGGCTTAATCAACTCTAGTCTACTTAGTGCTCGACTGTATACTAAATACACCCAAGCACCCTTTACACTGCCTACACCATCTGCCCCTCCTCCCCCTCCCCAAAAAAAAAATTGACAGGCTCCTGGCTGTCTACTTCAACAGCGAAGGATTGGAAGAGTGTTGTGGTTGTTGCTGCGTTTGATCCACTACAACCATGGCCAATTCCTGTGCCAAACTGATTGCCTCGTTGAACTGATCTGTTTGAGGTTCTGGACTAGGTGGCTCCTTGCCATGTATGGATTCAATAGTGCCTTCCTGTTGCTTTTTCTGATACCTACTTGACTTGTGATTCACAGGATCTAGTAGATTTGGAAGTAAATAGGTTCCACCTTTCCCCAATCCATTGCTAGGGAAAATTATGTTATCTACTTAAATGCTTTGTTGCAAATAGCATACTGCAAGTGCAAGGTCTCCATTGCAGCTGTCCCATAAAAATTTCTCCCTCAACTGCTTCTATAATTGCAGTTAGGCAACCTTTTCCCCGTCATTAGGTAAGTCAGATGCTTTTTTTCGTTGCAATGTGACCTTTGATATGGCAGTGAATTCTTCTTAACGTTCAAATCTGCTATGGAGTTTGTTGAAGATTGTGAATCTACAAAGATGTGTAGCTCTATTCATCAAAGAGATGACCCTACATAGAGATGGCCTCCTCACGAGTAGTCAGCACAACTCTTCATTTCATGGTTCAACTTCAGACTCCTTTCTTCAACCTCGGTTTCAAATGCGCAGACCCACTGTTCTATTCAGCAGTCACGAGTTGTCAAAAGAAAGATCTTAATAACTTGGCTCTTATGTTTTATGTTTTATCTACTTTTTCTTTTGCGAGTTCTTATTTGAAATGTACTTTTCTTGCAGTCCTAGTGACCTGTTATGGTTACTATTAGAAAGTAATTTATATATTCATATTCAAACACTAATGGCATGGTGATGAGCTTAGCACACCAGCTTCCTGTAAATTCTGAGAACACTCATGGTCTGGATCCATCTTAAAATGCTGCCTTAGCCGATATCTATCTTGACATATCCATTTGTCATTTTTCTCATTCTTTTCCTCCTTAGCAGCCTTCTTTCCTTCAGCTCTTGTAAAGTCAATGGACATATATGTCATTGAACAAACAATGATGGATTGCTTTGAACCAATGACAATGGTGGTTTTTGAACCGATGGTGATGGTTTTCTGCTCTGTGATTGTTTCTTCTGACTTCTTCAACTGGTGACGTTTTTCGGCATTCTCCCCGTGTCTTACCAGCTTAGCATTTTGTTTTTTACAAAGTCAATGTGAACCACTATACTTGTCTGTAATTGTCTTCGACGTTGTAAACTTGCAAATGAATTGTATGCTTTCATCCTATTTTGCTTATTTAAAGTTTCAATCGCATTGTCGATCTTTCATTCATCAGTTCTTTTGAATTCATTAATGGTTCATTTACTTCTTTTAGCACAGTCACTAACAGCACATCTATCGCTGGTCTCTGGTCATGATCATCAATTGATAGTGGTCTCATCATCAGATGTGTCCCTCCGTCAGCCTTCGCCAATCTTGTCTAATGGTTTTGTTTATTCAATTCATTAACTAGAAAATGCCATCCTTGAATGATGTACATTTGAATCATCGTGTCTATTCATAGGCCCCTGTAGTCATGACCAAGCCACCTTCACTATCACTCTCAAATTTGCAGCCATGGTCAATGATTGTTTGTTTTCAGTGGTCGTGGTTCATTCCATGTTTATATGTACCTATTGCCTCTTTCATGTATGACGGTCGCCGATAGAAGTGTTGAGGTCAAAGTTGTAAACTCCATTTGTTTATCTTTCCATTTGGCCGGTGGTCACCAGATGTTGTTGCAAACTGGTGCATGCCAACCATGACAATGCCTGTTTTTCCTTGACTGTAAGTGGTTCGATTTCTATTAGATTTACTGCAATGTCCTTTCTCACATGATATTATCTTAATTTCATTGCCTTGATCATCAATGTTGGATGTTTCATTCCATATAGGTCTTCTGATAGCATTGATTCATCCTCACCATCACTCTCATATTTGCAGTCATCGTCGACCATTGACTCTTTCATTTACGACAGTCGCCGATGCGAAATATTGACCAGCAGCTGCCAAACATAATATCCTTCCATTTTAAGGTTAAAGTTGTATACTTGAGTTGTTTATCAATCTTGTTGCAAAGCGTTGCATGCCTTTCGTGGCAGGGCTTACTATTTTTCCTTCAATATAAGTTACTCAATTTCCATGAGGTTTACTGCAATGTCCCTTCTCACACGATATTATCTTAATTTCAGTGCCTTCATCATCAATGTTAGATGTTTCATTCCATATAGGTCTTCTAATTGCATTGATTCATCCTCAAAGACATAAAATTTGGTAAGGGCCTTCCTGCTATATTTTTAACGTTTGTCCTTTCTTGCTGAGCTTTCCAATATTTTAGAGCTAGCATTCTTGGCTTTAATTGCATCCATTTCATATGTTTAGTGTGCCAATATTCATGTTTGTCTGTTTTCTTTCTACAGATTATTTTGTCCACATTCTCTTATCATCAAGCTTATTCAGATTGAACAACCTACCCTGCAAACTTTCCTCGTATCCCAATTGATTTTCTATTGCCACCCTCAAGCTAGGCATCACAAATTCCATTGGTACTACAGCTTCATGTCCGTAAATAAGTTGAAATGCTATGAATCCAATTATTGTTTTTAAAAGTTGCACTGTAGGCCCAAAGGGCTGCTGGTAACTTTTTGACCCTATCTTGTTTCTCTATTCGACATCTTATGTATGATTGATATTACGGACTTATTCAATGTGTAAGCTCTAGGATTAAATACAGTGGACTTATAATTTTTAAACTTCAATATTTTCATCATTTCTCTTCTTGCCTCATTTATAAAGTGTGCCCCTCTATAGTTGACAATGTTCATTGGGCATTTGAATCTGGGTATAATATTTGCATATGGGAAGTTAGTTGCACATTTTGGTCTGTTATCCGACATTACCTTAGCTTCAACCCACTTAGATACCATGTTGCTACTAGCAAATACCTTCATTTTTTCTTGATGGGTGTTTGAAATGTTCAATAAAATCTATTTCCCATTTTTTAAACAACTTCTATGGTAACGATGGGGTCCCAAAGGTACAAAGTCAACTACTCGTCGACCTTCTAGGATATCCATAATGTATTGTCTACACTATCCATGTTTCCTACTAAAAAGTATCCACAAATAATCTTTCTCTCTTCTGGTATGATGGGTTTGGTGGTTGACTTTTTTCTTTTACCGGTCTTAAAATTTATTGGCATGGATAGCAAGATTTGATCCACTTTCCACTATTCTATGGATTGTTGGCCACCATAAACATGTTAACAATATCTTCCTTGATGTAGCTTCAGCACTCATGTCTTCCTACACTCATGAGCTCCTTTTAGAACAGCCTCTGCTTCTTCCATTATACATTTGCAAAACCTGATCCTTTCCTATGTGATATAACAGACCATAGATCAGATGGAATATATTAATTTTACAAAATAAAAAATCTTTGTTCTGCGAGTAGTGCTTCTACTACAAATTCTCCTATGGGCAGGTATTCTCCTATTTCCTAGAACCACTTTTGCAATACTGCAATGTGAAATAGGCAAGCGCCCAAATAGTCACACTAACTCCTGTTGGTTCACCATTTTGAATGATTGACAAGTGATCTGATACTACATGGCTTTTACCCTTCCTTGCTATTAGTAGTGATTGATGATCTGCAAATAATGTGAAGCGGTTTGCCATGAATAATGTCAAAATTTCGACACTGCATAGAGGATTCCTAATGCCTCCCTTTTAGTTGTCATATAGTTATTTTCACCCTTTGACAATAGTCTGCTAGCAAAATATAATGTGTGGTCAGTTTATGCACTGCTTGTGCTAATGTACATTCTATAGCATAGTTGGATGCATCAACATGTATATGGAACTCTTTATCCCAATTCAAGTGTGACAGAATGAGGGCACTCACCAACATTGTTTTCAATTTTGTCCCCATTCAAAAGGTTCCTCCTTTGTTAATAAAAAATCTAGTAGATAGGAGAATCTTACAAAATTCAAATTCATTATAATACCCAATGTGTCCTATAAAAGATTAAACTTTCCAACATCCTTGGGATTCGGATACTCAATTATTACTTTAATCTTTATTCGGATTTGTTTTCATGCAATACTTACACCAAATGTCCTAACAATTCGTCATACGGCACTAAAAACTCGCATTTCTTTGGGTTTAGCAACACATTAGATTCTATACAAAAACACATACATTGTAACAAAGCTCTTCGATGGACATCTTTGTTACCATTTACCGATCATCCACAATGGTTTTCAAATCCTTTGTCGGCATTTCCTAGTAAATGAACAATATGATTCTTTCAAATGTGGTTGGTGCATTGCATGGCCTAAGAGGCATTCACTTGTATGCATATGTTTTGAATTCAAATATAATAGTAGTTTTCAATGTGTCTTCTTCCGTCATATTAATTTGATTATACCTTGAAAACCCATCTAAAAATGAATACAATTTGCTACCTAGTCCTTGCTCCAAAATTGTCTATGTGAATGGAATTGGAAACAAATCTTTGTGAGTAACTGTCATGTCCCCCTTTTGGCAATAGAACAGGAAAAGACCCTTAGCCAAATTCTTAGATGTTTCCCGTCGGCTAAAGGAAGATAAAATCAAAGGGGAAACTTTGGCTCTATTTTTTAGTTATAAAAGATACTTTTTGATATATCTTTTCTAATTATGACTTAAAAGTGACTTGTTGAACGTGGTTTAACTTAACCCTTAATGAGAAAAAGGTATAATCTCTTTTAAACTACACTAACCCTCCCTCCAAGTTGAGCACCACTTTTAAGAGGAAGGATATAAAAGGAAGAAAAAAATATGGAAAGGGACATGGAAAAATTGATTGGAAATAATAAAGAGCAGAAGTTTAGCATGAAAACACAAAACTTCAAACCTTTGAGGACGGAAAAACCCTCATCGGAGAACTAGTAAGGATGGAAACCCTTACTAATCAGTGGGCAGCCCTAATTCAGGGGTTGTATCGGATAACTACAAGTGTTTAGAGGGTTTTTTTTAACACCATTGGATTTAGCAACCAGGTGGAGGAGCTATCAAGGGTGGCGAACTCATAGAGGAGCTGGGTGAGCAGGAAAAGGACCCCAAAAAGGGGAAGCGAACAGTGAAGAAAAGGACCCCCAAAAAGGGGAAGCGAACAGTGAGGGAAGACAACACAGCATTTGTAGAGACAACGATCCCCATTTAAGGGTGTGGTGAATGGGTTTGAGGCTTACTCAAACCTGAAAGTGATGTATGGCAGCACCAAACATTATATTTCTAGGGTTTGAAGAAGAGACCAGAAAATAATTGTTTGGCTAGGGTTTTACTGTGAATTTCCAGAATTGTATAATCTGTCCCTAAGGAGACATTTCAGTGGTATCAAAACCAAGATTTTGGCAGCCTGTGAAGGGGATTCCAGATCTTGCCAGCCTGCAGAGGTAAGAGTCAGAGCATTTATTTTTTTCCAACTTGTGAATCTGACAAAATATCATGGGGTTCATTGAGGAAAAAGAAAGGCAGTAACAAATCAGACATGATGATGAGGCCTACTGTTTATTACAAGCTTCGTCTAAAAACTCAAGCCATGTTGACACTCCAAAAGTTATGTGATTTAAGGAGATATAATCCAAGAAGAAAAGAAAGACATATCATACAAAATCATGTGAGCAAGCTACCCACATATGTCGAAGAATTTGACTTTACCTTTGAAGAGTTCTTGGAGATGCTTGAAAAAGGTAGAAGTAGAAAATTAAAGAAGGAAGAGAGCAACCGAAACCAAAACCTCAAAAGATTGCTAAGGAGGAGATCAAGGAGCAAGAACCCAAGAATGCATCTATGAAAGACTAGGAATCCCAGGAAGGTCTTGTTGAAAAGTATGCACATGAGGGAGGGGCCTCACAAGCATCATATAATGATCTTCCATTTGCTGGAATTTTCAGACCGGCATATAACGGACCTAAAGTGGGGCCGGTTGCAATGGCCATGAGACGGGCAAAGAGTGCTGTGATTTCCGTGCATGGGCAGCCACTTGGGTGTGGTAGAAACCACCCAACTTTGTGTTTGAAGAACTCGGTGACTTCTGAAAATGATGAAGGTGAAAGAGTAGAAAGAGGGTTGCAAATTCAGCTGGTCACACACTCAGAAAACTATAAAAATGTTGGCATGTTACAGCCCTACATGGATTCTGGAAATGCATATGCAAAGTCTAATTTCATTTGCTCAGAAATTTCTGAGTTAATAAGTGAAACACAGCCGCCTATTGAGGGCATAAACTTCAAAATTATGAGCATACTACAGGGTTTGATTTCTTTCACTACAAGAATTCTGAGTGAGCAATGCAAACACAGCCGCTTCATGAGGGCAAGAATTCTGATTTTGTGGGCATCCTACAGCCTAAAGCAAGTTCTGGAGATGCATACAGGTTGGGACACTTCTTGTATAACGAGGTTGCAGGTTACAAATAAGGTACAGCTCTATTTCATCGGTAAATTCGAATCCTTGTTAAGCTCAAATTGTGTTCCATCCATGCTTAATAATGTTGAACAGGAGCAGCAAGAGTAGAATCATGTGATACGCGAGTGCTCACATCTCCATGATTTCTCTTTGCAAGATATGTTTCCAAGTGAATTCAGGATTGTTGGTTGTTTGAAAGATTGGGAGCCATATTTTTGTTGGGTAAAAGGAATGGCACGGCACAAGAGGGACCCTAAGAGGGTTTGGAATGCATACCATGGATGCCCACACTTTGTGGCCTACATTCAATGGGAAACCTTCATAAGGGACAGCCTTATGATAGAAATCAGTTTTGATTATGTTGGCAGCCCTAGATCTCTGGGCATTATGTTTGCATGCATGTTGACCTGTTTTAAGAGTAGCGACATAAGGGGTTCATTGGAGGCCAACTTGGTACTGAATAAGTTGACAACTTGGAGCAATGGAAAGGCTGTACATCACCATTACAGCCCTTATAACAGCAGGAACAGTTGTGTTTATGGAATATCTTCCTCCTTGATAGGAAGTCAATTGATTATGGCTTCAAGTTGGGAGTTTGCAGCCCTTGGCAGTTATGTTTTGAGAGGTTTGGGACATGATATGAGGAATAATAGCAGCTGTGATGAGTTTCTTACAGTGGGATACACATGGCGCGGCCATTGGCTTGAGAGAGGAATGAGCCTAGGGGCTGTTTGGGAGTTTGATAGTAGCTGTCATAGCACCTTCAGCACTTACGGGCAGCCTTTGAAGCAGAGGTACAGCAGGGGGAGGTTTTGGATTGAGGTTTTCCTTCCTTGGAAAACATTTACAGGTAAACATTGCATAATATGGTATGTTGGGACATCATGGCAAGGTTGCCAACTCCATGGTGTCCACATGAATGGTATGGTTCCAAATTTGTTTAGATTTGCTTGTTTCGTAAAAATTTGTGAACCGTATTTTTTGGCTTGTTGGGATGAAAATGACCATGAAGAGCAGCTACAGCCACGGTACGTTCTTCCACCATGCTGTCCATACATGTTCCAGCTCATTTGGTATGAGCTTGAGGGTCATCAAATACATGTTGAAGGTATGTTGCAAACGAAAACTTCACAAGGGTAAGTTTTTGTTAAAAATTCTCATGATTATGGATGATAAGAAGGCTGTTAGACATGATTACAGCCCACTAACCACCGGAGACATGACAGTATATGTAATCTCTTTTGTCAAATTGAGAGATCACATGTTGATGGGGAAGGAGGAGCAGATTGCAACTAGGTTGAGGGAGCTTCCAGCCCAAGGAAATTGCAAAATTTTACGCAAGGAAGCAAGTTTGGAGTGTGTTGACAGTTATCCCATGATTGGTGATATGAAGCACAGCAGGGGCAGCCTTTTGTTGGAGAGAGGGATAGCAATTCATTGCTGTCACAACACTTCCAGCACATATGGACAGCGGTCTTTTCACAGGTATAGCGATGAAGGGCTTCAAAATAAGGCTTTCTTTCCATGGGAAGAGGCTAAAGATGGATTCTATGTGAGGCCAATGGTTGGGGCAGCCCCTTGGATGTTGCAATTGCTTGAGGACAAGCAATTTTGTACATGGATTGTCATGTCCCCCTTTTGTACATAGAACAGTTAAATACCCTTAGCTGAATTCCTAGATGTTCCCTGTCGGCTAAGGGAAGGTAAAATCAAAGGGGAAACTTTGGTTCTATTTTTAAGTTATAAAAGATACTTTTTGATATATCTTTCCTATTTATGACTTAAAAGTGACTTGTTGAGCATGGGTTAACTTAACCCTTAACGAGAAAAAGGTATAATCTCTTTTAAACTACACTAACCCTCCCTCCAAGTTGAGCACCACTTTTAAGAGGAAGGATATAGAAGGAAGAAAAAAATATGGAAAGGGGCATGGAAAAAATGATTGGAAATAATAGAGAGTGTAAGTTTAGCACGACAACGCAAAGCTTCAGACCTTTGAGGACGGAAACCCTCATCGGAGAACTAGTAAGGACGGAAACCCTTACTAATCAGTGGGCAGTCCTAATTCAGAGGTGGTATTGGATAACTACAAGTGTTTATAGCTGTTTTTTGAACACCATTGGATTCAACAACATGGTGAAGGAGCTGTCAAGGGTGGTGAACTCATAGAGGAGCTGGGGGAGTGGGAAAAGGACCCCAAAAAGGGGCAGCGAACAGTGAGGGAAGACAGCGCAACATTTGTAGAGGCAGCGATCCCCATTTAAGGGTGTGGCGAATGGGTTTGAGGCTTTCTCAAGCCTGAAAGTGATATGGCAGCACCAAACATGTATTTCTAGAGTTTGTAGAAGAGACTAGAAAATAATTGTTTGGCTAGGGTTTTACTGTGAATTTCTAGAATTGTATAATCTATCCCTAAGGCGACATTTCAATAACCATGTTCAAATTGTGGAAATATTCGCATACTTGTAACTTACCTATATTTTTCTTAGGTGATATCACCACTAGTGATACCCAATCACTTGTTGCTACCATAAAGATTATTTCTTCCTCCAACATGAGCTCAATTTCTTCATGTACCCGAGCTGCAATACATGGATTCATTCTATATGGTTTTCGTCTTACCGATATTGCTCCTTGTATCAAGTCAATATGGTGTACATGTGATGCTTTTGGAACATCGTTTAGATCTTTGTAGGTCCATGCAAACACTTCCTAATGTTTTGTAAATATATTTATAACTCCCATTGCCAATTCAGGTGCTTGATCTGTTCCCGTTGTAATTATTGTTTTTATTCTGCACTACCCAAATTAAATTTATGTGTAGCTGGACCCATATACTTGATACTTTTTTGTTGAGGAAATTCGTAGGTAGGTTACATGTCTAGTTCAGCATCTCTTGTTTTATATCCATTCACAGGACTAGAGTACAAGGTAATGATTGGTTGAAAATAAAATGGAATGCAACTCAAAAAGGCTAGGCCAAGCTAAATTTTGATGGCACCTCAAAAGGCAATCCAGGAATTGCAGGTTTGGGGTGCCTCTCAAGAACCCATATGGGAAATCTAATTGTGGCCTCTTCCTCTTTTTTATCCCATACTACAAAAAAAGAAGAAATTTAAGCACTAATAACAAGTCTTAGTTTTGCCAAAGCTCGTGGAATTACCCAATTGGAGGTTGAAGGGAACTCACAACTAGTTATAAATGCCATATTCAAAGGAAACACACCTAACGGAAGCTTTAAGACCTCCTTTGTTCAGCTATGGAGCTCTTACATTCTTTCCCCCATACCTCCTCTATTTGCTTCCGAGAAGACAACTAAGCAACAAATCTCTTGGCTAACACGGGCACAAATCTAGGCATTTTCTCAAAAGAGGAAAGCTCTAAGTCATCAGATTGGGATAGCATGGAAGTTTTAATTTCTTAGGAATCAAATCTTTATGGGAAGAATAGAACATAAAATAAAATCAAAACCTCATAATTCATCTCTACGTTTGATGTCCACATCAATTGCTTTTTCGTTATTCATCATTCCCTCTCTTTTGGCGTCGCCATTGCATTTATTGTCTAGCAAGGGATTCATTAAGTGAATGGCAAATGCTTTTTGATTTTCCATTGAACTTGCTTAGTGCCACTTCCCATGCTAAGCAAGTGCAATTTTGCCATTCCCTCTCCCATGCATACATTAACATCATTCCTACCCTCTTTGGATCGCAAACTTCTCTTGTTGCTCCTTCCCTCTGTTTGTGCCCAAATTCTCCCATGGCCCTTGGAGCTAGTTCCTCATACATTGATGATGTAGAAGGCCCTATCACAAAATCTCATTTTTTTCTATGTTTCTATGTTGACAGCATGGTAGAGGATTTCATTTGGCATGTGTTAGGGTGGAGTAGAAAAACCAACATTCCAAGTGTTAATCACTAAATCTCTTCAAATCGAAATGATTTCCTATCTAAGCTAGCCTCTATTTCTCCTACTTTCTGCTCATTTCAATTCCGCCTTCAACTTTTTCTTCGATTGAAGAATTGAAAGCAACTTAGAACATCTTTAAGCCTTCACTTGTCTTGTCAACACTAGATGAGGATATCAGCTTTCTAGAGCAAGAGGCTCTTGCTGAGGAACTACTAGATTGGAGGCCTCCTCCATCAAAGAAAGGAAAAGGTTTAGCATAGGACAACTCTGCATCTCTAGAAAGCAGAGTTAGCGTGCTGCAAAAGCAGCTCAAGACTTGGGAAGCATGATTCCAAGTGGTTTATTCTCACCCTCAGTCAAGCGATGGAAGGAAATCGAAGCTAGCAGCTAGAGTTCCTCTTTCATCTCTTCTAACAAGTGGAACTCATACTTCTGACTCAAAATCTGATCTGGATAAAAATAAAAGGTCATCTTGAGACATGTTTGCAAACAAGTTGATCCTTATGGATCTAGTAAAACAATCCATCCACTAGACAGCAAGATCAAAACCTGCTTTCAATTAGTTGCGGAGCTTCAACAGAGGAATTTCTTGTAGCATGAAGAAACCACTACTTAACATCAAAGCGGCGGTTACGTAACCACCCTACCACAACAATTTTGAAACCGCTAATCTGCATTAACCAGTGGTTTCACCCACAATAACCGTACATGTACAGTACCAACAAAGAAGTTGTCTCTTCATATTCTTGAGACGTTTGGAGATCATTAGTGCATGAAAGGGCATCTCTGAGCATGATAAGAGTAGGCACGAAACCAGAGAAAATCATTGGTGATCAAAGCTAGTGTTCAAATGATTGTAGGAAGGATTGGAGAAAGGAACAGTGAGAAAAGTTGAGTGAGTAAGATAACAGTTTGTTACATTGCACTTGTTATAACATACTCACTGTAATCTATCTTTGGCCATAAGAAGATAGGAAACAAAACAAATGCATTTTCCAACTGGTTTTTTCCTGTCTTGGGCTTTCCAAATTAAAATGTCTTTGCATTTCCATGTTTTATGTGTTTTGTTCGTCTTTCTTTACATTCACATTTCAGCTCTGAAAGCACTGTTTATGTCTTCTATTAACACATTGCCTTAATTCTAAGTAATTTGAACTGCAATTTTTTAGCAAATTCAAAGTAAAACAACAATTTGTAAATCTGTGAATTCTAGCAAGAATGGTACTTGAGAGTTCATAGATCATTTTGGTATCAAAGCAAAATAATATTTGGGTTATTGTGGAAAGTTTTGTCTGAGTTGCATGATTGTGACTAGATCTAAAGAAGGGGAATTATTGCCTTTCAATACTAACATTTCTACAAGAAGATGGAACACCAGGTGAGAAATGGCTCAAGAAGGCAAAGTGAATCTTGTCAAGCAAGTAGTTGCACTAGAATCATACATGGAAAGCATGATGAAGTCCCAAGACACTATCACCAAACATCAAACACTCACAAGTAGGAACCAAGACTCCATGGACCTGGTGGTTCATGCTATAGCCAAGAAGCTTGGGATCTAAGAGCCCCATGAAGAAGATGATAAAGACGAAGAGTTCATGGATGTGCATGAACAACCTCCTTAAGACAAAGGTAAAGCTAACGTAAAATAAAAACATACATTTCAAAATTGAGACTAAGGTTGAGATTTAATCATTTGAAAAGCAAGTAGATGTAGAATTGTTAGACAAATGGTTGAAAATGGAGGTATATTTTAGTGTGCGTAAAGCTACTTTGGGGCTCAAAATATTTCTTTTGCATGTTTCAAGATAGAAGTTCATGCTCTAATTTGGTGGGAAAGTTACCTAATATCTTCTAAAAACAAGAAGCCGATTGTAAACAAGTGGGATGAATTCAGAAAACTGTTGCATAAGAATTATTTTCCTATTGGGGTATAGACTGGTCATAAAATTAACAATATTACAAGCAAGAAGTGTGTCAAAATGTGCAGATCTATACCATGAATATTCATAGACAAGTCATGTTCATGGGCTTGAACTTGAAAGATGAAAGTAACTTGACCAAGTACTTAGGGGGTCTCCAAACACACCTAAGGAGACGGGTCATCTCTAATAAGCCACAAGATCTTGATGAGACATGTGTGCAAGCATACTACAATGAGAAAGAAACGAAGCAAGGAGAGGGAGAACCCTCAAAGCAAAATACATCCACAAATCAGTACAAGAAAGAGCAAAACGAGCCTTACGAAGCCTTAAAGAAAGGTAAGAGGAATGCCACAACTTTGCATAGTTGTAAGGATCCAAAGAACTATTGTAGCTAGTGTTATAGACATAGTTCCATGGCATTTCTTGACGGGGGGATGGGGGTACGCGGGGACGGGTTTCTGGGACAGGGGGATGGGGGGCCTAAGTTTGGGGACGACGGAGGGATGGCAGCGAGGGGGGCGGTGCAAATACATATAGTACTTGAAAAATTAGTTATAAAAAGATGTATAAAGAATAAGTATATTGCATTGAACATCAACAATTTAACATTTAAGTTTTAACTTTTTAACAATGAAGTTTCAAGTTTGAACCATTGAACCAATGAACATTGAACATTGAAATCAAAATATCAAATTCAGAATTTTCAAAATTTCATAATGATGATTCATGATTACAATCAAGTATCGACAATGTTCAAACACAAAATACTAAATACTAATGAGTGGCTAATCATCCCCAAAGTTCTCGCCAAACTCCTCATCACTAGAACTGCTAGACTCCACATGCTCAAGCTCCTCCAAACAAATACCAACCAGCCCTGTTTGCGTAGCATCATCATCAATTTGTGTTGACTCCTCTGGCTCTACATCCCATCTAGCTGTTGGACTCTCCTTGTATGCAAGTGTGATGCGGTCAATGAGACACAAGGCACTATGTACAACCACAAGCTTCTCTGCCCTCTTAGAGGTAAGCATGTTCGTCTTAACGGAGTGGATGAAGCTATAAGTAGACCAATTCCACCAACAATAGAACTAGAAACCTGGGACAGCAAACGAATGGCTAGATCGGTAGTCAAAGAAGCAGGCCCATGCAAAGTCCACCACAAAATTGGTTCCTCCTATGCCATTGTCTCCCTATCTATTTCGGCCTCCTGTGAATATCCCCTAAGAGTGGCAAATTTTGTCCACTCAGTACAAATGATGTTGGCCTTTGTAGAATCGTACATTTTCTAAATGGCCTTCATGAACCCTGCCTTCACCTCAGCATCTTGTATAGGTGTAAGTCTACCAGGTCTTTGCACATACCACTTTGGGTTCAATGCATAGGCAGTTATGTGCAAGGGAGTGTTGAGCTTCTCCCATTTGTGATGAATGATCCACTGAATATGTTCTGTGTAGAATTGCAATGTGGGGTCCTCTTATACAGTTGTCTTCATTTGATCAAGCATAGTATCAATGCACTCATACACCTCTCCAAGGGTAGGTGCATTAGCATCCCCATATCTAATCACTGTGAAGACTGGAGTAATGATGGAGACAATATATTTGGCATCAGCCCAAAAAACATCACTCTTCACCACCTCCTTCACCCTCCTCCCCTGCTCTGTCTTCGATTCAGGCCATTGATTCCATTATGTTGTCATAACCATTAGTTGCAATGCCTCTTGCAACTCAAGCATCCTCTCCAAGAGAATAAAGTATGATGCATACCCAGTCTCTACAGGTTTCAATAATTCCTTCTTCGAGAACCTGACGAGTGCATGTGAAGGGTGGTAGTTGCAGATAAACATCTACACATCTCTAACATCACTAACAATTGCTTTGATCCAGTTGATTTTTCCCATGTTCTTGAGTGCATTATTCGTGGTATGCACACAACAAGGAGTCCACCAAATATGTCTATAGGCTGCCTCAATCAACTTCCTTGCAGCTTTGCACACATGAGTTGCATCTGTCACTACTTCCACAACATTTTGTGGGCCAACCTCCTCTATAGCATCTTTGAGGATCTGGAACTGAAAATCGGCATCCTTGTGATGCCCTAAACAATCAATAACCCTAAGGAAATAAGGGCCAGTTGTACTTGTAACCATGATATTGATAAGTGGATGATGCCTAATGTCCGTCCACCCATCCATGATGATGTTGCATCCACTTGTGACCCAGGTATTCTTCATTTTCTCCATTAAAATATTAATTTTGGGATAGTTCTTATCCAAGATTATTGTCCTCAATTTAGTCTCCCTTGGTGGCACATATGATGGTCCTACTCTTATTATTTTTTGCACAACCTCCCTATAATAAGGAGAGTGAGCCACATGGAATGGAATGCCATTGGCAAAGAAGAATTTGCCAATGGCATCATCTTCCTCATCATTTGCTTGCACATTGAATAATTCTGCTAGTGGAATTGAAGCATCACTAGTCACCTTGTGTTTTCCCTTAGGCCCTGCTGCCCCTGAACCAGATGGATTCATTGGCCTCTCGCGTGTACTAGAAGTAAAACTTTGTCTCTAATGACCCCTCCCCCTTGGTGGCAAAGTAACAGATGTAAGTGCATCTTCTTCATTAGCACCCCATAATTTACATATTTCAGCCCTCAATTTCAGGTTTTTTTCCACCTTTTCACATACATCTACACCTTTGCCTCAGATAAGGAGATGCGCATTTGTTATAGTCATGTTGCCAAACCATTCAAGATCACGTGTTGCACTTCCATTTCCTAGTGCCCCCAGATGTCCCAGGGTTTGTTGGTACCTTGCTTGCAAATTGTTTTAAAGGTTTCTTCGAATCAAATGGACCCTTAGCATATTGTTGTAGGGTTTGTGAAAGGCAACCATAATTTGGACTCCCAACAAAACTAGTTTGATTTTCACGGTCACCCCTCCTTGCTTCTAAACTAGGATCATCAGGTTCATAATCAGAATCATTTTCACTTTCAGCTTCAACCTCAACCCCTTGAGGTTGACCCTCATCCTCACTCATGCTATGAGAACTCATAATGACACGGCAAGAAATGATAATTTTTTTCATTTTGTAAGTTTATAATTTAAAAATTAAAATTCAAACCATGCATAATGCAAGGGATTAAGACACAAGGATTTTATTTTTGTTTTTCTTACTTCAGGGCACACAAAGTATAGAAGCAGAAGATACACAAATAGGAATCCTTCTTCTTAACCTTTGTCAAACTAGGATTTCACTTTTTTTTTTTCTTACTTCAGATTTAAATGAAGACTTGAAATTTAAGCATTTGATTTGAATGAAAATTTAAAAATTTAAGAATTTGCATGAATCACAAATAAATTAATAATTATAAGAAATTTCAATTTAGAAATGAATCATGAATCAAAGAACAATACAATTTACAAGTGAAACAAAAAATCAAAAATTCAAAGAATCAAATGCATAGTGATAGGGCCTACCTTGTGGCTTAAATGATGAACTTGAAGAGTCTTGAGTCTTCTTGGCTTCTCTATCCTCTTCTTGATCTCACTTTCCCTCTCCTAATGCTCTCTCACTCTTGCAAACTTCTCCCTCTTAGCTAGTTGCCCCTACTTTCAGCTCTCTACTTCACTCAATGAAGTTTTTCTGTGATTTGGAATGAGAGAAATAGGGCTTTTTATAAGCTTTTGAGAGGCCTTGAGGGTGGGGGTGCAACCCATTAACAATTAGGGTTAGGGAGAAGGCTCACAAATCAAAAACTTTTTAAAATTTAAATAAAATTATCTTTTTGGCATCCACCAGTGCGGGGGGTGCCTACGCGTTTCCTAGGGGGTCAAGGGATGTTTGGGCATCCCCTGGACGTCCCAAGGATGTCCCGAAGCCCCCCAGACATCCCCTTTTTGAAGGGACACCCCGGAGACATCTCTTAGAGCGAAATGTCTCGGGGACGGCAATGGTTCGTGGCGGTGGTGGAGATGCAACAAGGGGACGTCCCCGTCCCGCAAATGTGGGGATATTGGGTGGGGGAGCGCATCCCCATGGAACACTAGTTATAGATGATAATATTGACACTACAAGTTGGAAGTTACATCCAGAATTGCATCCAAATAATCATTCCAAGGAGTAATCTAAGAGGCCCATGGGATCTTTGAAAGAGAAATTAGAGGTGGAGATATAGAACAATTATGATGTTGATAAGAACCTAGGTTGCACCACTACCAACACAAACAAGAAAGTACAAGAGAATAGAAGAGATGATCAAACTATTCTAAATCAAGATTTAGATCAAGCAAACCAATGCAAATGCACTTGTTGATCTTGGTCTCAATCTGATTTCATTTCAGATGAAGTTGCTAAGAAGATTAGTTTACAAACATATGATCACCCTCATCCATATCCTTTAGGCTGGGTGAAGAAGGATTTATAGATCTAGTGACTAAAAAATGTAAATTCAAATTTGGTATTAACCCACAAGACATTGATGAGGTAAAAGCATATGTGATTCCTCTTGATGTAATGATGTGGTGTTTGGAAGCATTTATTTGTATCTTGGGGAAGTTATCTTCATGAGGAGGGCTAACAAGTACTGATGAGTCAAGGATGGAATCGGCGATAACATCAGGGCACATCAAAGCAAGCCCAAGCTTTCCCTGATAAGTGCCAACCAAGCAAAAAGACTCATTCAATCAAATAATCAATTTTGTTTACTTCTTTTGAAAGATAAGCAAGAGAATGAGATAGAGATTTCTAAAATTGATTGTACTAACAGAGGCTGGAAATGATTGGATGCATTGCTACATTTTTTTTAAGAAGTGTTCCAAACTCTTAAAAGTTTGCCTCCAAGAAGGGAAGTAGAACATGTGATTCAATTGTTGTTCAAATCTCCTCTACCTAACATTGGTTTGTACTAGTAATCACTTTTGGAGAGTAATGAGGTTAAGAAACAACTTCAAGAGTTGTTAAAATAAGGCATCATACATCCAAGTACTTCACCATGTGGGTCACCCATCGCGATGGTACAAAAGGACAGCTCTTGGAAAATGTACACTGATTATAGAGCCTTGAACAAGATCCCAATAAAGAATAGATATCCACTTCCCCAAATTGATGACTTGTTACACCAAATTCAACAAGCGAAGTACTTTACAAATTTGGATCTTGAATCAGGATACAATCAAATCCGTGTGAAAGAAGAGATGTATGGAAGACAAGCTTCATGACGAAACAAGGTTCGTATGAATGGCTAGTACCTCCATTTGGTTTATGCAACACATCTGTTACATTATTGATATTAATGAATAATGTATTGAGAACTTTCATAGATACATGTCATAGTGTATCTAAATGATATTATGATTTTCAATGCTACAAGGCAAAAAAAAAATCTAACTCATTTGAAGCAAGTCTTGCAAGTGTTGAAAGTAAAACAAATATTGTGCAATATGAAGAAATGTGAGTTCCCAAAACAATCACTCATCTATTTGGAACATGTGGTTGGAGGAGCACTAAAAGTGAATCCAACTATAGATACTTAAATTTGGTCTTTGGCACGTTGACATACTTTGACACACTGCAACAACACGCATATATTTGACTCTTGAGCACACTTTCCCTCTATTTGTCTACCCATCTATTGTCTTAGCCACCTCTATTCGCCAGATACATTTATTCGTGATCAATAGAATCTATACAGGAACCCTCCAAAATCCTAAATAGGCATTCTCCATATTTCAGATCCCTGTTTTTCACTTCTAGGATAGTATTAGTAAACCGAATAGTGTCAATTACCATAAATGTCTCCCTCTAACCGACAATGTCTAGGATCCCTCAAACAACTATTTTTCAAATTGGGAAGCCTTCATGAGATCAACCTAGACATGTTTCATGGGTCGATTGTAATGGGAAACTTACAAAGAGTCATCTATAAATACAAATCACCCCTCAGGTTACCATTCACTTGGCAAAGTCCTAGAAACATTGACAAATCACCTATCACAGTCTTGGAACATTATTAAAAGGTATACAAACATCTCAAAATTTCAAGGAGCACCCCTAGAGCAGTCCATAGAACCAAATCTAAATATGCAAAGTCAAAATTACATGGTGCCAAGTATCAAAGATCAAAGGATAGCATTGCACTCTAAATTGTTCAATATGTTACACACACACACGTAAGCAGGAGAACTATGTGCAATTTGATCCCTCTTTGAACTATTGGAACATAGGCAATGCTCAACCATTCAATGAGAAGTGGTTGGGGTTATGCCAACCCAAAATCCTAACCCCTTTTTGAGGGCATCTTATAGTTAATCAAGCACAATTAAGGTTTAGATGAAGACAAGAAACAAGGATATTAGCACATGATCGGAGAAGTATGTACACACATTCAAATTACACACTAATGCAAGAGCATCCAAAGTGTACGGGCAATCTTGCATCCCCAAAAACAAGTAGGTAATTTGATTAGCTTTCAAAAAAGAGTTTTAGGGTAAAATCTTGGCTTATCAGAGTGCATGGGCCAACTAATAAAGGTCACGGAGTTCATTTTGGGTCACATTTGTATACGCAACCCTAACTTGCAATGTTCAAAGACCACCCATATATCTCTATGTATTCACAATGATAGGCAGTATTTATTTTATAAGTGACTGTGGAGGATTTAATCCTCAACAAGGCAATGCTTTCTATAAAATGATCACGCCTAAGTCTTTTAGGCCAATGGAGACCATCAGACACGACGAGTTTATCAAGTGAATCCTAAAGTATCATGGATCCGTGACCACATAGATCAATGCCTCGGGAACACCCCATGGAGCATAGAAATCAATACCTCAAGAACATCCAACAAAGTATGGGACCAAGAAATTCTTGAAGTTCATGCACAAAGTATAGAGCCACGGAATTCTCAAAGTTCGTGGACAGGCAAAGCCACAAAATTCTTGAAGGTTACGCAAGGATTCACAAGTCCATGAGTCTGTGGAGGACAATTGTCAAGTCGCAGTTGTTCATGAAGTCCACAGAGTTCACAAGGTCCCATGCATACACAAATGACACAATTCTTAAGGTGGACGTGTGACTGACTATGTTGAGAATTGGATAAATTCAAGGGTCCACGGAGTACCTAGTAGCCATAGAGTTAATGACAAGTCCATTACACAAGAGACCCCGAGATTGTGACCCCTATCACAATCCTATCAATTTGTGACGACTCAGTTCACAGAGATATCTGATCACAAGGAGCAACATACAAAATTTCAAGTGGCCACAATTTTTGCAAGAGATCGTCAAATGAGGCATTTTTAACCTCGTCGAAAAGCTCCTGAAGAGAGATTTCAACTATTGGTGATCACATAGTAGTTAATCACACATGTGAGAAATTGTTCGCGTCTGAAGGACCCAATACAGGGAGTTGTAGAGCCCATAATGGAAGTCAAAGAGTCTCCAAGAAAATAAAAACATTCAAAAGAGAGATTATCAAGGAGATGGTCGAATAGTAAAAAGGAGGTTCCTAAGGAGAGGATTGTTGATTAAGAGGACTATAAGGCAAAGAAAGAAACACGGCCACATGGAAGAGTAAGATGAGGGGTCAAAGCGCAAAAGTGAGAGGAGGCCAAGATCAGAGAGGTCTTAAAAGAGAATGTTTCAGAGTCTACAACTAAGAGAGATCGTGATTGTAAAGTCCAAAGAGGCTTAAGGAGAGAGAGAAGTGGTAAAGAGTCATAGAATGTAGATGTCGTTAAGGCTTATTATCAATTAATAATAAAGAATGAATTTTATTTTCCATTGCATATCTATGCTTGCACAACGAAGGGCATCTCTAGGATCCCCTACTGTGATTGCATCACAGGGGCAAGCGTAGGGCTCCTGGAAGTGTCAAACCCCCACTGTATGCAGCAGTACTGCAGGTAAACCCTGATAGTGTCGATCGTTGCAGGTGTCTAACTTTTCCAACAACGTTCAAGCAAGTTTTCAATGGTTGTTTCTCATCTAAGCAGTTGACAAAGCACATACAGAGCATTTCCAAATTCAATGATGGCTTATGTGAGCAACAAGCAAGCAAAATTAGCTAAGTCATTTCTAAATTGAATAATCTTAATATCAATTAACCCCTTTCAATTTAGATTATTGTGTTTATTGTCATAGTTCTATAGTCATAATTAGTGCATAGTTTCCATTACTTTATATCGTTTAGGTGTAAAATAAGCATAACATTTTGTGAACCTGATCATTGATTTGAGCAACGAAAACCCTAGGTTTCTTTCTACATTTAGGTTTCAAATATATACCCTCTTAGGGTTTATTCTTAGGTCTTTTCTTCCATTAGTGTTTCAATTTTTGGCTTATACAACCTTTACAAAGCCTAATATGGCTACAATGGAAGAAACCAATAATGTGAATTCTTCTTTTGATGATAAATATACATAGAGATAACAACATAGAGATTATGACTTTCATGACTAGTTTGATGAGGTAGATCAGGCTGAACCTAAAGAATATCATGAGATGAATCCACATATGATTGAAGAATTATTGCAAGTAACTAGAGATGAAAAGAAAAAGCTAACTAAAACTACTTCTAAGAAACCACATGATAAACCTTTGAATGATGCTAATCCACCTTTAAGAGGCTTAGATCCTACCTTAGGCGTTCAGACTACCATTTTGACAACTATTATTCATATGTCTACACCTATGGTTACACAAGTTATGCCTACTATACCTACCATGGGGGCACCATAGTTTACTTCTCAAATATCTATTGGTATTCCTATGCAGCACACTCTCTCTTATATGCCTCCTAATCCTACAACTCGTGTGACACCACCTATTCTTAATCTATCCAATGTGGCTACCAATCCTAGCAACCAAACACTCATACAATAACTTTTTGATATTCAAGCCAAGGTTGCTCAAATAGCACAAGGTTCTAATAGAACAGGCCATACTGTGAACTCTCAAGCATTATTACATAACTCTTTTGCCTTAAAATTTTCCAACTATCTCTTACCTACAGGATTTGTTACACCTAAGCTTGCACCATTTGATGGTAAAGGTGATCCAAAGCAACATCTTAGAGCCTTCCATGCAGCATGTTTAGACTATGCAACTAATGATAAGTTACAAAGTTTTTGTTGACATTTTTGCCCCCACAGGGCAAAATTGTCACCCCCACACTTCAGAACTTTGCTATGGTGCCAAGTTGGTCTTGTGAATCAGTTTTGGGGTCCTCAAATGAGCATTTACAGCCACCCAAGTGGCCATCTACAACCAGGTGAAGTTTAGTCATGCAGAGGTTTCCAAGGAGCTTGCTTGATTACAGTCAAACGTGCAAATACAGCCAAGATATTCAAGCTATAGGTTCATTTGTTTTGTCTTCCCAAGGAATTTTCACGTATAAGAGGACTATTTCTTCGGACATTTTGTCCGAGAGAAAGAGCTCTCAAAGGACTAACAAAAGTCTGAAAAAATGACTAAGTGGCAGTCGTTCAAGTTTTTTTTCTTCGGGTTTTTGTCCGAAAGAAAAGAGGAAGAGCACAGTTGAGAAGACATGACAAAAGTCCGAAGGAATAAAGATGGTTACAAAAAACCCGGGTGCCTTCCAAAAAGCCCGGGTGCCCTACAAAAAGCCAAGTGCCCTTTAGTTCTTCCAAAAACCCAATTTCGAAGGACACCTGCCCTTCCAGAGGGCACTTGGTCAATGAAGTGGACCTTTCCAATTTTCCCGAAGGGCATAGAGGAGAGACAAAAGCCCTTGCGGAAGGCACTTGGTCAGTGGCAGGACCCTTTAAAAGTTTCGAAGGGCACAGAGGAGAGACAGAAGCCCTTGCAGAGAGCAGAGACATAAACAGTGTACCCTTCAAAAGTTCCCGAAGGGCATGAAAAGATAGCCAAAGGAGACAAATTCCTTCAAACTTTTTGTCCAAAGAAATTCCTTCAAACAAAACGTCCAAAGAAATTTGAGAGAAAGAAAAAACCCGGGGAAAATAAACAATTACAAAGGACCAAGACAAAGATCTCGAAAGGTAGGTACCCTTCGAGAAGGCTCAAAAGACGAATTTTCGTGGAAGAAGATAGAGCCGAAGAGACGAAGGAAGGAAAGATAATTCCCACGGACTTTTGTCCACGGAAAAATTCAAAAAAGACAAAAAACCCGCGAAAAAGACAAGTCCGAAAGAATTCTTTCGAACAATTTGTCCGAAAAGACATAAGGCGAAGGGATAATTCCTTTGGGCAATTCAAAATTCCCACGGACAAATTGTCCGCGGGAAAATTAAAAAGGAACCCCTGCAATAAAAAAAGCCCAAAAATAAGCAAAGTCCAAAGGAGAAAAGAAGCAGAAAGGGAGATAATTCCTGCAGACAAATTGTCCGCGGGAAAGTTCAGAACAAAAACCCGAAGCCCAAAGTGAACAAAAGCCCGATTAAATCGCAGAAGGAGAAGAAACCCGCGGAATAGTGTAAAGAACAAGAAGACGAAGACAATAAACCCGAAAGGAGAAAAGAGAAAACAAAAAGGCCGCGGGAAATAGACAGACAGAGACAAAGAAAATCCATAGAAATAAGCCCAAGAATGATAAACCAGTAAATAGAAATAAAGACAAAAAAGACAAAAACATGCAGGATGGTCCAAGAATAGATGAGAGCAAAGACAAAAAACATGCAAAGAGAGTGCCAAAATAAACGAAACAAACGGATCAACAAAACATGCACAATTGCAATTCTAGAATAAAAGACAGAGAAAAATAGACTTTTGTAAAGGCTATTTTCTGCCGTCGAAGCTCAGCGAATTGTTTGTCAAAGATCAACGCTCCTCATGCAAGTCGTGTCTGTCAAACGTTCCAGCAGACTGCTTAAATCCATTTGTGCGTCCCTTTCATGCAAAAGACAGTTTCTTCAATCCAAGCAGCTAAAGAGAAGTCTATTTCTGAAGATCAACGCAGCTCTCATGCAAGGAGCGAAATAAGCCAAGCTTGGACTCACCGTCCATTTCCTCTAATGCCAAGGAGCTTCATGCAAGACAAATAGACTTTTTGTAAACGCTGAGTTGGACAGATTTAGCCTTTCTCCTATTTTTCCAACGCCAACTCTTCATTGTTTTAATTTTCTATATAAGTTGGTTTTTAGCCTTGAATTGTATCCCTCTCTTGGTAAGACCAGACTCTGCCATTGGTGAGTTGTGTAACCTCTTCAATCAATAGAAAGATTGTACTTTCAGATTTCAAGTGCTGGCATAGTGTACATTCATTCAGTAATTTGCATACGTGGAATATTTCTCTCCCTTCCCAAATTCTAATTCGTACCTAGTTGCTAGCTCATCATATTATGCAGGTCATGTTCAGTGTTCTATATGTCTTTTGTTGAAGCTATAAGTGAATGTTAGGTGGCTGCAAAGTGTCTTGTATCAGACCTCTCTCCATCGTTTTCCTTCACATTTTGATCATTGGATCAAACCTTCTCATGTAATATTTATGAATAGTGATAAATTGAAATCAAAGGTCTTCTTTTTCCCTTGTTTGATTCAGTGTTTAAGGTTCCAAGTAGAGTGGATCAATATTTTGGTGTATCACCGTCATTAGGTAGGATTTCCCTTTCAAGTTTCTTTCTCCCTTTTCCATGGTAGATTCGCAACATAGAGTAGAGATCCATTGATACATCTTACAGGAACCAGCCTTCTCTGGAGGTTCTCACCATTGAGGCACCCACCCTCGTGAGAAGATCCCATTGTTTCAACCGGAGAGAGGATTGGTCATTTCAGCACGTCTTCGATTTAGGGTGCAACTCCAGGTCGCCAACAGTTTTGTCCTATGAATCATAAGGAGTATGCCTTGTGATGATTTTACAACCTTCGTCTTCAATTGATACACGCTTTCAATCCTCTGGCTGACCAATTCTTAACTCATTTCTCTATCAACATTAGTGAGAAAGTCTCCTATGCTCAAATTGCGCAACTCAAACAAAGACCTAGTTAACCCCTTAGTGACTATATGCTTCATTACAAGACTATGCTTTCAAAAAATGACAATTCTATGGTTGACAAGGAATTACAAGATAATTTCAAACAAACCCTACTTCCGTCCATCCATGAATCTATTATGTTCAAACAATTTCAATCTTTTGATGACCTACCATATGGTGAAAGAACGTGAGGTTAGGCTTCTTGTCATGAACAAATTAAAATATGGGAACAATCCTCCAACATCTTCTAATGCTAAATTTCAAAGCTAAGAATAACCATACTAAGAATGAGGCTAAAACAACAATTAATGCAATTTCACAACCTACTAACATGCTTGTCCTTTCTATCCTCCATGGAGGCCATTTACACGATTATAAAAACCTCTTCATAAGGTGTTGAAAGAATTAGTTGACTACAATCTCATATCTCTACTTATGGAGATTGACATAACAAGGCCACAATCTAAGAGTTTAGATATTAAAGCATAAAGTGATTTGGCATAGATGCACAGCACATTCAACTAATAGATGTTTTGCTTTAACACATAAGATCCAAGACCTAATTGAGAATGATACTATTCATCCTAACAACAATGGCACACCTACTAATGATTTGGTTGCAAAACCTAACACAAAGCTTAAGATGTTTATTTATCTATTAATAGCATCAGGCGCAAGAAACAAAGGCTGATCCTGAGGTACATGTGACCTACAATGTGCACCCTCCTCTGGCTTCCTATGCTCCTAGAACGAAGGAGCCTCATCCGATAGACAGTCTTATTGGTACACTTACAGATACACAAGCACAACAACCTATGATTACCTTTGATGACCATGAAATCATTTCTGATGATTCTACCAATGCACCTTTATTCATACGTGCTTTCATTGACTCACATCCCATACATGGTGTTATGATGGACAACAGGTCAAGTGAAAACATATGCACTATGTCATTACTTACTAGTCTGGGGTACACAGAGATTTGATTGGTACAACAAACACCGTAAAACGATTTGATGGAAAACATCAAAACCCTCATAGAAGCTTTGTTCTTATAAGACTATTTACCCATGGTGTGATAATGTTAAAATATATACATACGAGTTACATAAAGTTAAATGTAAAAGGTATTAAAAGTCAAATAGTTTAAAGATTGCTATGTAAATCCCGAGAATGGGGATGGATATTATTAAAATGTAATGATGTAAATTAACTACGTTATGAAAAAGTGTGTTGGTTATAATGACTTTTGAGTGTTATAAATAATAGAAGATACTCTTGGATGAGGTCATAAAAAAGATAAGATTAAAGATTCTCAATATTGAGGCATTTGTAAAAGGACTCGAGATGTAGTGGGAGAGTGGTTGAGAAGGGGGCAAACAGTGTGTCCAACAAGGGGTACGGTGTACATCCCTGAGTGTCCTGCCAGGGCTACCGTGTGCATGATTTGAACTCCTGGAAACGACTCCATTTCCTCAACCTTCGTTCTATCAGAGATAACCTGGAAAGTCTTTCCAAGGAGTTGCCCCAGATATGTATTTGAACTTTTATTTAATGAAAAATCCCTGAGTGTCCTTCCAGGGCTACCGTGTGCATGATTTGAATTCTTGGAAACAACTCCATTTCCTCAACCTTCGTACTACTCAGCCAGTATTATATGTCTACATTTCTTCTATTGAGAGAGAACCTGGAAAGTCTTTCCAAGGAGTTGCCTTAGATATGTATTTGAACTCTTATTTAATGAAAAAAAATTGATCTGTGAACTGTATTTTTGTTGAATAAGTTTAAATAATCTTATTATGTTAATTTGATAAATTGCATTATATACAAAAAATAAAGCAGCCATACTTTAATTATTTTATGAGAATTGAAGTATGGGAAAAATAGTACATCGCATTTTGGTATTGGAGCCTGTGATCTTGAATAGGCTGTGAGATTGGGTTCAAAATATCCTTGCCAAAAAATGAGAAGATTCCCCTGAATTATCCTGGCTCATGTGGAATAATCATTTGACGAATGGGTTCCACCTTTACCACTATTATTTCCCCATCTTTCTGAGAAGAAATAGCATCCATTTGCCCTTCAATGTTAGGAGTTTGAACATTGTTAGAAAACTCATAAATGATTTGGTCCTGTGGGATTTATTTTTCCTCAAAGAGTCAGAGGTGGTTTCTCTGCCATTGGAAATCCCACCTTTTCGTAGACATCACATTACAGTTTGCTGCAATTATGGCTATGTCTGATCATCCTCCTTATATGCAATTCTTCCATATCCTACTTGTTTTTATATTGCTCTTCACAAGGGGAGGTGGTGAAGGAGCTCTGAGTCAACAGGAGGGAGTTGCGAGTTCAGTTGCACTCAATAATCTGTTCACGGCCAACAATGTCAGTACCTCCAAAGACCATTACAGCAGCCTTGCATTTGCACAAGTTCACAAATTAACCAATTTATCAAAAACTGCATGCGCAGTGGTCACAAGATATATCTGTTGTGCAAAGTATTGCATGGTTGGAGCATATGAATCTGTTCCAGGGCAATGGCTGTTCGATGATTTCAAAGCCACCATTCCCTATCCCAGACCATATGCTCTGCAAAGCTACTCATGGGCATTCATATCCAACGCCTATACTTTTCTTGATTACCATGTAACAGATAAAAATAATAATATTTTTTTTCGGATGTTAATTTTCCTGATGCAGTAGCTTCAGATGGACCATCAGTTACGTCCAGAGAGAGATGTTCTAATTCCTATCTTGAATCTCCAATGGAGAAGAGGTTTGTGGACTGTCCATTGTGGCCATTTGTTCTCTTGAGTCATGATAATGGTGTTTGGAATAGGCTTACACGAGGTGAGTAGATGACATTTCCAAATAAGAGGAAAAGGCTGGCAATGCAGAGAGATTGTAATCTTGTACTAACTGATACACAATACGGTAGAATGCTGCGGGACAGTAATACTACATGAGGCAGAGAATACTGTTCTCTGCACCTTCAGTCAGATAAAAAGTTGGGTATATATGGTTCCACTAATTCTAATTCTAATTCTAGGGCTGTGTGGAGTATTTCTGAAGGATGTGGACTTGGGTGTATTAAGTTTAGTGCACTGATTGTGAAGGATAAGGGGTAGATTGGTTATATAGAGGAGCCATGGAAATAAGTTTTATCACGTGTGGTCTACCAACACCACCATTTAGAGCTCCTAACCTTTCCTTTTATACAATATTAGTACTACCTTGTGTCATTTTTTCACATAAAGAATATGTTTTGTTTTTATCTTTTAACAGTTGTTTGCTTGTGGATAATTTTAATTGGAGTGGTTAGGAAATCTGAATTTAAATTATTTGGTTAAGATAGATTTGAAAAATATCAACGGTTTGGCGTTACTCCCTATAAATTTTGAGAAATTAAGAGGCCTTAGATATTTGGATTCATCTGGCTGAAGTATTTGAAACAGTTGCCACATTCTTTTACTCGGTTATTGCAACATCAATATCTATCATTGAGAGATTGCGGCAACCTAGTTCTCCAAGAATTGGGAGAAATCTCTACACGTGAGTACCTAGAATTGCAGGTTGTTGTTTGTTGGGGTAGTTTCCAAAGGGAATAATAGCTCAACGATCTTTAAAGTACTTAAATTTACTGCATAATAGTGTGCAACAGTTGACTGAGCATCTAGAAATTAGAATAGCTGGAATATCTGGAACAACTATATTTAGGGAGCCAACAGTTGAGAAGTTTACCGTCTTCTCTTCATAAAATGGGTAGGTCAACACACTTAACTTTGCTTGAATGCTTCAATTTAATTGATATTTGCAAATATATAGAATAGTTTGTACATTTGAAAAGATTTAAGAATACATAACTCAGGAGTCAAGACCTTAACTGAAGAAATTGCTTTGACAAGTATCAAAGTTATGGATTTGCAGTACTGCCCAATAAATGACGAGTTCAAACAAGGATGGAATCCAGGTAAGTATTGATCATGGCGCTGAATGTGTTAGGAGTTGGACCATTAAAGCTGCTCATCACCATTGCATAAGCTCTTTAACAAATTTGATCATTACGTGCAGCTGCATATCCAATGTATACATCTATCAGGCTAGACGTCCTTGTCCCAATCTTGAAATTATTGAACTGTCAAACAATATTATTTTGACAGAGGTTGAAGGGTTGCTTGGCAATTTGATAAGACTGAACTTGGGGACTTGTCCCGCACTGAGGACACTAACATGCCTTTGTAATCTCACGTGCCTTAATTTTTTGAATATAAGTGGACATGGTGAACTAGAAATGCTGAATGTGGAAAGTTTGGGGTTCAACAGAAGTAAAAACCTTCGAAAGGATTGTGAATAGGAACCTTTAAAGGTGAGCTTATATATATCAATGCTTGTGTAATTTCTTTGGATTCAGTTATCGGCATGACTTCTTTGGTAGTAATTAATAAGTCCTAATATTTTATTAACAGAAATAACCAATTTAGTTGGAAACCTTCAACAAGTGAATTCCCAATCAAGTTACTCAAGGAGAAGTAGCGTTGACATTAAAATGTTAAGGTTGATTTCTATACCTGAATGTAGTATATTGTTGATACTACAGAGAATAAAATGCAAAATTGATAGATTGAAACCAAAATTAATTTATATCTAATTAAGTGGGATTTCTGCATGTAACTATTAATATTAATATCAGAGTCTCACTTAGTGAGAGGAGTTTTTCTAGAATAAATTAGAAAATGAAGAGGATGAAGATGTTGTAGAGATAATTACAATTCTTGTGAAATTAGGAAGATGCCAAGACCAAGATTATTGATGTTATCTACAAGGTTGTTATGAATTGAATGCCAAAAAGACAAGAGCATAAGTAATGTATATAGATATGATTGTTAGTATCCTAAAAGCAGAACTCGCGAATAAATTGCGATAAATCTTAAATTGCCAGAAAAAACACTTTATTCCCTCAAAAACTTGTAATTTTTATGCAGTCGACTGCCTGCCAACAGGGAGTGTTGAAAATCTTGGAAAATTGTCAAAAAATAGTCAAAAATCATGATTTTTTAAAAATCGTAAATTAAACCACTACGTTTTTTTCAAATATATACACCAAAAACGAATTTTTTTTGTTCATTTTTCTTAACAGATTTTCGCCATCAAAGAGTAGATTTTTGAAAAACAGTTTGAGGAATAAAGAGAACTTTGAGATTTTAAAAAAAAGATCCGAGATTATCAGTAAAAAATTCGAGATTTTTACTTGACATTGAAGAAAGCCAAGTTATTGGTTTTTTTATATTGAATATGTTCAAAGTTAATAAAAACTATATAAAAATATCATTGTTCCCTAACCTTAACCCTAAGAAGTTTAGTATTAGGGTTTTTTAAATATTAAAAATTAAACCTAACCCTAACCCTAAAAGGTTTAGGGTTAGGTTTTGATATATTTTATATGTTAGAATTTAATAAAAATTAAAAACTATAAAAAATATACATGTTCCCTAACCCTAACCTAGGGCTAGGGTTAGGGGTTTTTTAAAATATTAAAAATTAAACCAAACCCTACCCCTAACAGGTTTAGGGTTAGTTTTTTTAATATTTAATAAGTCTGAATTTAATAAAAATTAAAAACTATACATGTTCCCTAGCCCTAACCCTAACAGTTAGGGTTAGGTTTAGGATTTTTTTAATATTAAAAATTAAACCTACCCTAACCCTGGTTTGAGTTAATTTTTTTAAAATGTTTAATATGTTCAAATTTAATATAAGTATTTAAAAACATAGCTTGTTACCTAACCCTAACCTTGTCCATGTGAGGGTTAAGATTAGGATTATTTTTTATTTTTATTTTTTAAATATTAAATTGTCACATTTAATATAAACTTTTAAAAAAAGCCAATTTGTTGCAATGAATTTTTATTTTTTAACGCAAAATAATAACTGCTTTCTCATTATTTTACTGTGTATTTATTATGTACTAACAATTACAGAAATGCAAAATACTACTTTGAAAAAACAAAAAACAATAAAGTATCTCTAAAACACATTATTTTCTATTCTTTTTTTCTTCTTCTGGGATCTGTCATTCCACTATAAACCCGACACAGGGGGTCACAGTGTCAGAAAGGTGTCGTGCCTACAAGCTCTGAACTGGCCCCTGTGAGCAAGTATTTCATTAGACAAACCCGAGACCTTTCACATGCCATTTTTCTTAGTGTCACTCTAATCTCACGTATCACCCTGCTTCCACGTACATCTCTCTTCCACGCACTAATTCTTCCACATACCTTTGAGTATATGGGAAGGTGAGGTATATAGAAATGTTTGGTATATCGAAAGGCATGGTATATCGAGATAATTTATCTTTCGTACCATTACTATTCCACGTACCTAAGGATATATAGAAAGGTGTATGGTATATTGGACAGTTTGGCTATTGGAGATTTAGGTATATCGAAAGATAGGAATGATAAATTAGAGTGATAAAGATTTCTTCTGGGAGTGAAAGAAAAACTAAACATTTCAGCACCTAAACAGGATTTTTTATGCACACTACACATTTGATCATGTCATATGAGAGATTTTGGAGGGAACTATGGCAACCTAAACAAAGTCAAATGCAATTTTTGTGGATATATATGCAATGGAGGCATATATTGCTTCAAGTGGCATTTGACGAGACAATGAGGGCATGAAGTTACTGTTATCACTCTGGAGTGCACCCTTCTTGAAGATGTGTAAAACACACCCTCCCTCCAGCTGATACAATTGGATCTTCTCAGAGTGTGGGTGACTCTATGATGAGAAGAACCTCCAAAGAGTGCTGATTCCCTTAAGATTTTTTCAATAAATTTGACTACTGTGATTTTTTGGATGGAAAAAGAGAAGGAAACTGAAATGGAAAATCCTATCTAATGGGATGATGCCCCTGAATGTTTATTATTCTCTGAAAGCTTTTTGAAACTGAGTAAGACACACATATGAATCTAAAAGAAAACTCTACAATCAATCCTGAACATCAATATTTCAAAAGAAGACCTGAAAGAAATTTGCAAAGCAAATTCAAATCCTAGCTCTTCAAATGCCCTGTAGAGGATGAGATCTTCATAGTAGGTGTGGAAGGGACCTGCAAAAAGGGAAAGTAGATGCCACTTGTATGTTGGTACACAATCAAATTACACTCTATTATGATCCAAAAAACATATACAAAAAATATTCTTAATTTGATAAATGGTGTCAATTACAATTTCTTCTTTGCTTCAATTTTTTTTTTTGAAAAATGGCTTCAAAAAGCCAATATATAAGTCTAAAACCTTAACTAAAGCCAAAGTCACAATAAAAAGAGAAGGATTAGTCTTCTTTGAGTTAAAATAAGACTAAAATCTTTTTACAATATTAAATAAAGGCTTTAAAATCTTTCAATTCTTCAAAAATTGCATATTTATTTTTAGCATAGAATTGAGAAGTGGTGGGCCCATGTTGACTTGTCAACCTTCATTGCATAAAAATCACACCATAAATTAGAAAATAATTCCATTTTGAAAGTGAGTTTAAGTTCTTGAAAGTCTTTATCTTGCATGAAAAGTATGGGAGATGCATGAAGCTAGTCAAACTAGTCAACCAAAGAGATTTGACCCTTATAGACTAGTTAACTCAATTTGAGCTCAACTTGCATGAATTGAAACTTGTGGATTGACTTGAGAATAATATATCCACTTGACAAATATTTATTCCACATGGTAACTCCAAAATTGATTCATTTGATAGATTTTCAACGTCATTCTTTACTTGCTTGATTGACCAATTAGGCCTAATAGCCTATCTTCTTGCATTTAGACTCCATTAAACCTGCAATAATAAGCCATGAACCCTAAAAAAACAAATTTCACCTAAAAAAGTATTATTCATCACCAAAATATTTGATTTTGATGGAAAAACACTTGCCATTCAGTCAACAAGGTTGACTAGGCCTATTTTGCTCCACTTTCCTGCAAACTGGCCATTTTGATTGAGCCGTTTAAGACACTTTTGAGATTATTTCTGACCAAAATAAAATTTGAGGATGAAAAAAAAGTCTTAGGCTTTGAGCTCCATTGATTAGATTTCATTGAAGTGTCTTGTACTTCATTTTACATGCTTTTTTCCACAAAAAACATGATTTTTGCCCTCATCCATACATCTCTATGCATAAAATTGACATTTCTATAATCCTCTATGAGTGTACTTGACATTTGAAAAGATTTTAGGTTGATCCAATATGATTTTATGGCAATAAAATCAACTTTTTGCAAAACTCATTTTTTTAAGAGTTTAGGCGGGCTTTGAAACTGAATTTTCAAAATGATGGTTCATGAAGTACAGAGTTCCAAATCCCAAAAATTTTTCATTGATGTGTATAACAGTGACCCCCCCAACATCCTTGAAAAATATTGGGTTCCCATTCAAAATATATAAAAAGTTACCACGTGGAGAAATCTGTGTGAGATTTTGACTGCATTTTGAGTTGTCTACACTCTTAATGATTGTTCATAAAGAAAAACCACTCAAATGGTCTCAATTTTTTCATGAATTCTAAGTACATAGGAGTAATAAAAACATACTAAGAGCATTCATCAAAACTCTACATGTGGTGAAAGATATGAACATCTGAACAAGACGCTAGGAAGGGTGTCTAGAACTGAATAATGAAAATTTCACCAAAATGAAAATAACTCTTAACATTCTTCTCAATACCTGAAAACATCATCATGGTGTATGTACCATGCTATCAAAACACTCTGAAAGCACATTTTACTTGAAAAGTCAAAAAAACCCTTTTTTGGTCTTTATGTTTGTTTGCTTGGAAAAAATTGTATGAACATGATTTGCTTAAAATTTAGAGTTTTGACACTCTTTAAAGGTCTGATTATGATGTAAAAACATCATCCCATGTTTGTCAAACTTTTATCTAGACTTAGAAACCTCTGTGGCACTCCAGAACAATGTCTACTCCAATGGTGATCTTCAACGGACATGCTAAGGATTATTACAAAACAATGAGTATCTCCACTTATCTAATGGCCATGAAACTTTGTCAGAAGATTCTCCAACTCATAATGACCCTATGTACAAAATTTGAGGTCTTGAAACCACCTGAAGCTCTCATAATTCTCAATTTCCTCTCAAAATTGATCCTTGTGCATGGATTGTCGCCTCTTTTGAAATGATAATGACCCATTTACAATCTATTTTTGACATTTTTGACCAAAATTAGTGCTTTTAGGCCACAATTCTCAGCTTTAAAGGGTTATTAAACGGTTTTAAGAAAGTTTTGATTGATAGGGGTAGTAACTTGACCTTGACAAGCCAAATTACTAACAGTTACACCTTGCACTAATGTATGCCCTACAAATATCACCAATCAAGCTATAGCAACATTCAAGATATATTCAAAGGCGAAGGCCAAAAGGGCAAGAACAAGTATAGAAGTGGGTACTAACTCTTCAAATGCAAAGGGTGATCAATTTGATGACACACTAGGGCCATCAACAGAACATGAAAAGGGAAAGAAAAGGTCTCAAATGTCCCCTGGATCAATACCTCATGGGCCAAATACAAGCAGGGAAAACATTCATGCTTTCTTTAGTCCTCGCACTACCCCTGAAGTACAAACCACATTAGAGAGTACATGTTGAAAAAAATTGTGCACGAGCAAGCAAATAAGGCAATCTCTAACTTTTGGTACTCTTCTAGCTTGCCGTTTAATGTGACCAGATCTCCATATTGACAAAGTATGGTGGATGCAATTGCAATCGCAAGTCCTGGGTTCATAACCCCATCATACGAGGCTTTGCAAATAGATTTGTTGAAAGATGTAAAAAATGTGAGCGATGTCCTTGCCAAACATCACAAATAGTGGGCACAATCAAGATGCAATATCATATCAGATGGATGGACAGATAGAAAGAATCGCACATTTGTCAACTTCCTTGTGTCATGTGACATTGGCACAGTGTTTTTTAAGAGTGTCGATGCATTTGATCTGATAAAATCGAGCACGACATTGTTTCATCTATTTGATGAGATTGTGATTGAGGTGGAGCCACAAATTATGGTCCAATTCATAGATGATAATGTTTTTGCTTGTCTGGCCACTTGGAGGCTTCTTATGGACAAATATGCAACTATGTTTTGGACTCCATATGCAACACATTGTCTTGATTTGATCTTGAAGGACATAGATGTTAATTCTAGTTTAAACTACCATAAATTGAACACACGAAATAATAGAATTGCACAACAAATGCAAATGCAAACTAAAATATTATACTATAATCTCTTATTTTATAATGCATTTGGATATTTTTTCCAAACTGGAGAGGGATCTTTATACATAGTTTTGCTCCTAATAAAGAGGAGTCAAAGTAAATCTAAATTCTCCTAATATCTCTCATCGCAACTTCTCCCTAAGATATATCTTTCATATCCTCACACAAATTAATTTAAGTGAGTTGGTTTACCAACCAAATAACTCACTTTATTACAATGACATTCACACTCAATATAGTATTTAACTAATTACAAATGTATGGCTCAAACATGTGAGCACTAAGCTATTATCCTAACATTCCCCCTAGTGTGAACATGAGGAAAACATTATTTTGTATTGCAACATACCACCTCTGCAAGCTCATGATCTGAATGGTTTTACAAATGATTGACCAACAACCAAAGTTTTGACCACGATTGCCCAGTAACCTCAAATCAAACAAGATAGTTTTACATGTGGTTAACCAACAATCATAGTACCAAATGATGGTTTTACATGTGGTTAACCAACAACCATACTACCAAATGATGGTTTTCCAAGTGGCTTACCAACAACCATACTACCAAATGATGTTGTAGTACTTTATCAACTCTCATCATTTTCTTGCATTAGGGAAAAATATAAATAAATTATGCTCACATCATATGAACAAGAATGTATCATTTGTTCTTAGTCAAAAAAGCAAAAAAAAAACGCACAACTGAAAAACATGTCGCAACAACATTGCGCAGCCCCGTCGCTTGTGCCTAAGAAATGGACGTTGAAAGTCCTTCCTTCATTGCCTCCACCCTCCTTTGTATAGCTCAAATAACTAGATCAGTAAAGTGAATTTCTCCCCCCACACTCTTGACATATCTTTTATAAAACGAACATCGGTTAACCCAATAATTCGTTTGTGTACAATTTATTTATTTTTTCAACACTTTTGAGGTCTAAGACTACTTGACACAAAAAAGGATGACCCTAGAGAGAATAATTTGACTCGTAAAGAAGAACCACTATAGGCCACCTTAGAAAACAACGAATAACAACAAAAAAATAAATTATCCTAAATGACAACTATATAGACTATAACGTCTTCACTAATGTAAACAAAACTTGCAAGTGTGTGTGGTAGACAAAACAAGAGAAAAGACTTTGACAACAAGACTGTTGACCATATAAAAAATAAATAATAAGCTTGGGAATATACGACAATGGAATGTAGAACACCTAGTCTATAACATGCACAATAGTCTCTCTGATGCACAATCAACGTTGAGTGTCAAGAAGGTGTATGTGGCGTTGAACATCAAACTAGTAAGGATGGGGAAACTAAAAGGCAAGTGATTGCTTGTGAAGTAGCTAGGGATACCAGAATCCTTAAGGTAAAAAAGTGATCAACTTGGAATATGTTTGTGAGTTTTCTAAATCTGTTTCAAATGTTTTTGAAAATTTCAAAATTGTTTTACAAATGTTTTTGGAATTTTCTATGTATTTCAACTCAATTGACAATGACAAGACACTATACAGTTCAACTCGCAAAACGGCGAGAGCGTTCAAACTTGGAAATGCTCACAAAATGATGAGAGTGTTGCTTAGGTTGCTCACAAAACGACGAGAGTGTGGCTTAGGTTGCTCGCAAAACGGCGAGAGCATGGCTTAGAGGTGACTAAGCTAACCTCAATGTGAATCAAGGGCTGCCTACATAGTCCCAGAATGGGACCTCAAGTCACTATAGTTCCACCTTACAGCGGAGGAATTTGACTAGGTAGTAACAAATTCATAAACTAAGCAAAGTAGGAAAATGGTATAATACAGCATAGGCATGAAAAGGTGGTACTTCAAGGCATGATAAACAATTGTTGTCCCTAACTTGCCCATAGGCGGTTATAAGTAGGAAACAACGACATAGGTCTGATACTAATTTGCCCATAGGTAGTTATAATTAGTAGCACAATGATGGCACTCTAATTTGCCCAAAGGCAGTTATAATCAATAGTACAGAAATTGAACAAAACAAAGAATGAAGGATGCAACTGCCAAACCACTGTCCTACTACTCCAAAATATAGCCTCTGTCTAGAATGTTGAATCAACTATGAAACTTGATCGAAATCTTCTTGTTGAAAGTTCCCGTGGAACCAATGGATCAAAACTAAGGTCAAGGGTTGGGTAGGGAGGGTTAAAGCAACTCGATCGAAAGGAAAGGTATGGTAGAACGGTATATGTTATGGTACAAGGAAGAAAGTCGATATTATGGTACAACGGAAACAGGTCTCATAGACAATACACCAGGTCTCTCAAGCGAAGTAACGCTTGAAGGTATATAATGTTCATCAGCTCATCGAGTTCATCCCCGTCTGATGTAGCGAGCCTGTATGCTCCAACGCCATAGTTTGCAACAATGATGAATGGGCCTAACCAGTTGGGTTTGAACTTGCCCTTGTGTTTGTTCTCGACCATGGTATTCTTTTGGTTTTCTGAGTACAAGATCACCAAGCTCGAAATCTCTGTGTATGTCCCACTGCTTATAGTGGCCTCGGAGTCTATTCTATTATGCTTGCAGGCTATTGAATACGGCCATCGTTTTTCATCAACTCTAGCTCTTGCAGGCGAGCTACTCGATAAGCTTCATCATTTATAACATGTTTCAAAGAGATGCACAAAGAAGGTAACTCGACCTCAATGGGAAGAATGGCCTCAATGCCATAAACTAGGGAATATGGAGTGGCTCTTGTTGGGGTACAGTAATTGGTGCGGCATGCCCAGAGGGCGCAGAATATTTGGAGGTGCCAATTGCAACCAACATCATTGACAATCTTTTTAAGGATGTTGACAATGGTTTTATTGGATGCTTTTGCTTGGTTGTTATCTTATGGGTAACATGCCGTAAAAAAATGTTAAGTAATTTTGTACTCAGCATAAAGTGATTTGACATCCTTGTTCTCAAACGATCTGCCATTATTAGATATAATGTCGAATGGGATACCATAGCGGCAAATGAGATGGTTAAAAATGAATTTGGAAATTTGCTTTCCAATCACGTGAGGGGTATAACTTCAAGCCACTTGGTGAAATATTCAATAGCGGTGAGGATGTGTTTATGGCCATTGGAACAGGTAGGGTTTATCTTCCCAATGAGATCGAGGCCCCATGTAGCAAACAGCCATGGAATAAGCATTGGTTTCAATGTTTTAGCTGGGACATGAATCAGATTGGCATGTCGTTGACATTTGTTACACTTTTTAACATACGCAACTGCATCTGCATCCATAGTTGGCCAATGAAAGTACCCGGTACATAGAAGTTTTTTGGCTAGGACAGCCCCACTTGTGTGGGCTCCACATACTCCATGAACTCCCTGTAACACTAATGTTGATTCTGCCGAAGTTAAACAACGAAGCAAAGTTCCATCAAAGTTGCGGTAGTAAAGGGTTGTTCCAAGTAAGGTATATCATGCAGCTTGGTGGATAAAGGCCTTTTGTTGTTTGAGGGATAGGTTGGGTGGCATAATATGGTCATGGAGATAGGCAAAAAACTCTAAATATCATATAAATTTGGGACCAACAATATCACAGATCATTGCGATGGTTGATGGTGTATGAGTTGGCGCTAGAAGATTTTCAACAAGGAATTGATATTCTTTTGCTGTGTCTGGATGACGGATCAAAGAGCCAATAGTGGCCATCACATCTACTATTTTGTTTTGGCTCTTGGTATGTGTTCAAATTGTACATCAACAAACTGCTTTTTGAAAGTGTTCACCATTGCCTTGTATGGCACCAGCGTGTCATCCTTGGTCTGAAAGTGGTCTGTAACCTAATTGATGATTAATTGAGAATCACCATAAACCTTGAGATGTTGAATGTTCCATTGTACTCCCTATCGAATCCCTACAATGAGTGCTTCGTATTCAGCCATGTTATTAGTACAAGAAAAGCTGATACAGAATGATTTAGGGATTAGATCCCTCTGTGGTGCAATAAACAATAGGCCTGCCCCCGATCCATGTGTTGTGAATGATCCATCAAAATACAACTTCTAGTCCTGCTCCTCAAGAGGTGTTTCAATGATGGTCATAATGGACTCGTATGGGAATTGGAATGTTAGAGATTTTGTATTTGCAAGGGGTGCTTCAGCAAGCTGATCTGTAAGAACTTGTCCCTTGATGGCCTTCTGGTTGACGTATTCTATCTCGAACTCTCTCAAAAGCATGATCCATTTAGCCATGCGGCCTTGTAAAGCTATTTTGGATAGTAGATACTTGAGCAGATCTACTTTGGAAATAACCATGGTCTTGTTCTTTAGCATGTAATATCACAGCGTCTGAGCTGCAAAGACCATAGCTAGACAGAGTTTTTCAATGGGCGTATAATTGTGCTCATACGCGACTAGTGTACAACTTAGATAGTACACGGCATGTTCTTTTCCATTATCATCATGTTGATTTAGAAGTGCCCCAGGGCTTTATCTGTTGCAGATAGATACAATAAGAATGGCTTTCCCAGCATTGGTGGCAATAAAACAGGTGGATTGGCAAGATAGTTTTTTAAACGCTGAAAAGCTTTCTGGCATTCATCATCCCAATGAATTGTAACACCTTTCTTTAGTGTGTAAATGGATGGCATTTGTCGGCCAACTGGGATATGAAGCGTCTAATGGATTGAATCTTGCCCTACAAATTGCGGTGCTACTTCAAATTAGAAGGTGGCGACATTTCTGTAATGGCTTGTACTTTGGCTAGATCAACTTCAATGCCTTTACAAGACATTGAACATGTAATGGCTTGTACTGAGCACATCTACTTTGAAAACAACCATGGTCTTGTTTAACATGTAATGTCACAACTTTTGGGCTGCAAAGACCATAGCTAAACAAGATTTTTCAATGGGCGTATAATTGTGCTCATACACGACCAGTGTACAACTTAGATAGTACACGACGTGTTCTTTTCCATTATCATCATGTTGATCTAGAAGTACCCCAGGGCTTTGTCTGTTGCAAATAGATACAATAAGAATGGCTTCCCTGGCATTGGTGGCAATAAAACAGGGGGATTTGCAAAATAGTCTTTTAAACGCTGAAAAGCTTTCTAGCATTCGTCATCCCAATGAAATGTGACGCCTTTCTTTAGTAAGTGTGTAAATGGATGGCATTTGTTGGCCAACTAGGATATGAAGCGCCTGATGGACTGAATCTTGCCCTACAAACTGCGAAGCTACTTCAAATTAGAAGGTGGCGACATTTTTGTAATAGCTTATACTTTGGCTGGATCGACTTCAATGCCTCTACGAGACACAACGAAGCCAAGCAATTTCCCTGAAGTAACTCCAAAAACACACTTCTTAGGATTGAGTTTGACTTTGTATTCACGCAATCTCTCAAATAATCTCCTTAGTGCTACTAGATGATCGGCCTTGGTTTTTGATTTTCCCAATATGTCATGGACGTAGTCTTCAACAATGTCATGCATCATATCATGAAATATGACAATCATGGCTCTTTGGTATGTTGCCCTAGCATTTTTGAGGCCAAATGGCATAACCTGATAACAAAATGTTTCCCATGGAGTGATGAACGTTGTTTTATGTTGGTCTTCTGGTGCAGTTCGGAACTGGTTGTATCATAAGAATCCATCATCAATGAAAGCATTTCGTACTCGGTTGTGGAATCAACTATCATGTCAATGTTTGACAAAAGAAAGTCATCCTTGGGGCATGGCTTGTTTATATCTCTGAAATCAATGTAGATTTTGATTCCTTTTGGCTTCTTACTGATTGGCACAACATTCAAGATCCACTTTGAATAGTCCATCGGTCGAATACATCTCGCTTCTAAGAGTTTTTCCAACTTTCTTTACTAATACAGGAATATGAGGATGCATCTTGCGCAATTTCTACTTCACGGGTTTGGCATCAAGATGTACCACAAGGTGGTGTACAACCAAGGCGGGGTCCAAACTTGGCATGTCGGAATAGACCCAAGCAAATATGTCTATAAATTCCCTCAAAAGGGTTGTAAAGATGTCACGTTCCTCCTCAATGAGAGACGTGCCTAATTTGATCCATTTCGGGTCATCTGGAGTCCTGATGTTGACTTATGTAGTGTCCACAAGAAGAGTCAAACTGTCTTCCAGAATGGTTGGCAATCACTGGAATTGGCCTGCAATAGCAAAGTCCTCTGTTTGGACCGGCTTTTCAAGTTCTCTTAGGAAAACGAATCAAAATCTCCCAATGGTAAGCATGACCATGTGACAAACCTTGTCATAAACTCTTGAATGATTCAGTCGAAGGCATGTTGTTCTTCTGAATTGAACTCGGACCCATAGGTAAGTTCATCGTTTGTGGTCTCCTGAGCTATGTTTGAAGAAGGTTGAACACCCCCGTCTAATGGCGCCTAAAACAGGGTTTCACCACTAGACTGGTCTTTCTCTTTACTTTTACCCTGGTCCAAAAGTGCCTCAAAGAGGTCCTCACTTTGGGACCTCATGTTTTATTTAATTGTTTGTGGCTAAGGGTGTTCCACTGTTCTCCAAAATAGGTTGTAGCATCCAGTTTGATTGAGAACCCTTGTTTGTGGTCTTTGAACGGAATATTGTCTCTTAGGCCTAGAAAATTGCAAAAGGCCTCATCATTCTCAAACTCGTCTACAAGCACTGTGGATTCTTGTTGGTCCCAAGCTATAAGTTGAGGGTGATATAGAAGAACCGGATTATAGATAACTGGTCTAAGGGTACAAATGGCATGAGTGTCAAGCAGATTGGTATCGACCAGGGTTTCGTAAGGGCTATGATCGGACTCTGTTTCACTGTCAACATTGTCGTCACTAGTCGTTGACATTGGAACACGAATAAGATATGTGGGGTCACCCCTAGGCGGTTTAAATCCAAGACTATAGGTTCCTTTGTATTGAGTCATGGATATTCGCTCAAGAATTCCCTGTTGATTTGGCCCAAGGCCTCCTCCCTGACAGGCGTGATTCTCCATGACCCTGTTAGGAATGGGGTATTTGGCATTGTTATAGCAGTCGACCAAGTTGTCATTGTATAACCAGGATTCATCATCTGCAAGTGGGTCCCGTTCTTGGCCGGTGGCTGGTGTGAAAATGATAGGTGTTGGACTATGCAGTTTGCCTTTGCCCTTTCGTTGCCATTCCATGCAAAGTGGCTTGGCTTTGGGTCTTCCATAGGACTTGGGATTCTGTGGAAGCTTGGCAATGTGGAATGTATCATGGGTCAAATATTCTCCTGGGCCATTATCTGTGGTGGTAAAGTGATTGGACATTTCAGGAGATGGCATGTGGGAAGATGAATCAAGGGTATCTAGGTCAATGCAATTGGCCTCTGGCAAATCAACAAGTATTTATTTCCCCTTGTCCTTTTTGGGAACCAAATTCAAGCCAAAACGGTAGTTATTGCTTTCATACTCAACCTCCAAATGTTTACAATGTTCGTAGGGTTGCAAATCTCCATGAATAGCGACCTCCATGCCACAATGAGAGACTTGAGACACTGGTGCAATGTTAAAGGGATTGCACGAATCTCATTTATCCCAAGTCTATCCAAAAGCAAATTGTATGACAAATCAAGGTCTAACACATGGCATAGTGTATCGTGGGTCAAAGGCCCAACGATAACTGGGACGCTGATGGTGCCTTGTGATTCTCGCTCTTCATTGTCATAGGCCTTGATTGTGATCTTTTCTAGCTGAAGATCCGCTGTTGTGTATCTGAGATGCTTGATGAGCTTTAGAGACACAATATTTAGGCCTGATCCATTGTCTATGAGAACATGTTTCACTTTGTGCTATATAATGACAACTTCGATGTATAATGCATTGTTATGAAGAGGGCCAAGGGACGACATATCACTTTGGCCGAAGGATAATTAATGGCCTAGGGCCAAATGTCCAACCAAAGCTTGAAATTTGTCTGGGCTTATGTCGTTTGGGACTTGGGATTGGCCTAGGAACTCTGTCAAGATATTTTTGTTGATAGTGGACGTACGCAGTAAATCCAAAATGAAAATTTGTGCGGGCATATTCCGCAGTTGTTCCACAATATCAAACATTTTGTCTTTCACAACGGTATATGGCTTGTTCCTAGCCAAAACGGTGGGTTGGATGGGTGTTGTGGCAAATGGTTGTGGCCTTGGGATGGTAATCTTGGACCGTCGAGTTGTGATTGCACAATTGGGATTAGATACAAGACCATTGTTGCAAGCAAATGATGGTGGATGGGGACCAAATAAGATAACTCTCAATTGTTGGTGCACTTGTATGTGGTCATAGGGCAATGGCGAGTCATCGGTATAAGGTCCAAAAGTAGTAATCCCTACTTGTTGGTGTGTCTATATGCGGTCCCAAGTCAAGGAAGGATCATGGGCATAGGTTGGTTGATTGGAGTTGGTTGGCAACGATCTTGTTTGGTTGGTATTTGGTCTTGGATTGATGGAGATGGTGGAAACACAACCTCTCGCAATATGGCCTACAAGCTTGTGTAGTCATGTGCAACTACATGGTAAGTCTGTTGGTTGTTGGCATCGTTCTAGCCTTGGTTTCGTCCATTTGGCTAACATCGTTGTGTTGTTGTTGATATTGTTGTTGCCTCGGTTGTTGATACTGTTGATGTTGTTGTTTTGGCGTTGCAAATTGTTATTGGTATGTTGTGGAAAAGGGTTTTGATAAATACCCAGGTTCAGATTGGATGTAGAATCTCCATTATCCAATGTTATCTCCCCATTTTCCAACATGTTTTGAATAAAATGTTTGATTTGCAGACAACGGTGCAAATTATGTCCATTAATCTGATGGTATTCACAGAATTCATTTCGTCTATACCAATCAGAGTAAGAAATGCCCTCAGAATAGTGCTTCGGAATAGGCCAACTAATCAGATTAGCAGTGGTTAACTTGCAAAACACGGCTTCAATGGGTTCTCCAAGGTCACTAAAGACGTGACGAGTAGGTTCTGCAAAGGCAAAGGTTGTGTTTTTTGCGTTGGTCTAGACTGTTGTGAAGGTTGTGCTTGCTGAATATGTTGTTGGTGAGAAGCAATTTGCATTTGCGGCGAAGGCTGAGCAGACAATGTTTGCACCATTTGGACATGTTGCAACTTGGTTACTCCATTCCCAACAACATTCTTGTTGTGGTTAAACTGCATGGATTTTCATAATTGTTGGCCTGGTTTGGTTGCGACACTTGTGATTGGACTTGATTGTGACTCTGATTTTGGCCGTTTCCTTGGTTTTGGTTCTGATTTTGATTTGACGAGGTAAGCTCGATAATCCCTTTGTTAATAAAGGCCTTTTCGATCAGTAAACCTTTGTCAATAATTTCCTTGAAGGTATGTGTACACTGTAACTCCAGATGGTAGGATATCTCATTGTGCAAATTCTTGATAAACACAACGAGTAATTATTTATCTGGAAAGCTATGGGTGAAACGGCTAGCAAGTGCTCTCCATCATTGTAGATAACTTGCGAAACTTTCACCGGCTTTCTGTTTGGCTTGAGTCAAATCTAGCAACGAAATCTCATGTTCGAGATTGTAAGAGAAATGATGCACAAACTTGTCCGAAAGATCATCAAAATCAGATATTGAGTTCTTCGACAATTTCAAGAACCATTTCAAAGCTTGTCCTACTAGACTCCGAGGAAACAACAGTAGGAGGTATATGTCACTGTGAGCCACTAGATGGCAAGCAACAAAAAATTTAGTTAAATAGGTCTTTAGGTCTCCTTTACCCTTGTATTTGTCAAACTTCGGTGGTTCGTACCCTAGAGAGAATGGTATTGTAGATACTCCATGTTGAACGGCTAGGAACACACGTCATCCAACTTAAACTTGTTGGTCTGTTTTCCGGCTTGGATGGCGGCAATTGCATCCTTCATTTGATGCAGTTCTTGTGCCAATAAACGAGAGGGAACACTGGATTGAGGTGGAGGTTGGGCGGTCAAAAGTGGATTACTTTGACCGAGGTATAGTGGAGGTATGGTTTGTTGTGGAATGTTGGTTTGGCTAGGGAATTGACTAGGAATATGCAGATGCAGATTGGGATGCATTTGTTGAAACCCGCGTTGTGGTGCGATATTCTGGTTTGGGTTTGGTATGTAGGCCTAGTTTTGGGAAAATTGTGGCTGAGATAGAAGGATATGACTCTGGTGGAGTATTGTGGCTGCTGAGATTGATACTGTGGCTGTTGAGGTTGAATAGGGACTTGTTGTCGACTAGTCAAACCTGGCTGAATAAAGGGAAGTTGTTGTGAAACAAGGCCCTGTCGTTGAATTTGTAACACATTTGGAACAAAAGGCAATTGTTCCCTGATTGGCACATGTGGGACAGCGGTTGCTGAGGTTGAATAGAGACTTGTTGTCGACTAGTCAAATCTGGCTGAATAAGGGGAACTTGTGAAACAAGGCCCTATCATTGAATTTGTGGCACATTTGGAACAAAAGGCAATTGTTGCCTGATTGGCACGTGTAGGACAGCAGTACCTCTTTGTTGCACGAACACTTTTTGTGAAGTAGACACTTGTTGAGCGTTCAGCATTTGTCGTTGACCAATAGACATATGTTGTTGCCCAGACAACGTTTGCAAGGGTAACGACATGTTGGTTTGTGATTGTTGGGACATACTTGTCACTACCTGATGAGGTGGAACATTGGTTGCCCCCTGCTGAGGCGGCAAAATATTCGATCTCTATTGCATTGGTATACTAGATCGTGCCTATTGTTGTGGAATGTTAGTCATCATCTATTTTGGTGGAGTAACATTCATCCATTTTGTTTAGGCAAGGCACTGGTTTGAGCTTGACTACTTAGTCCTTGCGGTTGCGTACTTGAAGAAGCAGTTGGTTGGGGTTTAGAGGTAGCATGTTGTGGTTGGGAGGTAGAAGTTCCTACCCCTTGTTGTTGCAAACCACTCGTGGTGTTAACCAAAGGCACTTGTTGTGGACTAGTTGTTTGTGTAGTTAAACCACTTTGGTTTGGATTGGACAACATTTGCGTGCTATCCATGGCACATTCGTTTGTGTGAAAGCAGTAGACACTTCTTCAATAGTCGGGGCATTAAACATGTCTCCAACTAAAGTGCTTTGCGCGAATGGGTCTACAACCAAATTGTCTTGGCCTGTCAATTTGATTAAGACTCCTGTTGAAGGAGCTAGCTCGATAAGTGGAGCATTTGACATGGTCATGTTATTGAAATTGTGCGCTAAGTTCAAATATATCTGGTATGTTGTCTACATCTGTAAGAAGTGGTCCTCCATGAGGCCTTTTCCTGTTACAAGCATACGTGGGTCCTAATAAGTCATCGACACTAGGGCTTGAGGATTGCTAGAAGAGGCATGTTCATTGGTTTGATTATAAGACATATTGTAAGGCACTCTAACTAGACTAGGCAAATTTTCGTGGGGGAAGTTTGTTTGAAACTTGGCCCCTATCTCTGCGGCTCTGATTAAAACTTCGTCCTTGTGTGCAAGCAAGTGACAATCAAACAAATAGGGGTCATATGTCAATGGCATCATAACATAGTATGGTTGTTGTTGAGCTTGGTCCACAACCAATGGTACGCTAGCTAGGTACTGCGCTGTTTGTTCTTGGTCTTGCTCCGAGTACGAAGGCGTGTTGATCAAATAGTGAGCTAAAGGATCTTGGCTTTGTTCCCCCGATTGAGTGTTGTAAGGTGGATAAAGATCCATCTCACAAACTACATCGTCACCATTGGGGTCTTGAACAAAGTCATCTTGTGCGACCACATTATCATATCCCGGATTGGACATGGCTCCACTACGAGTATAGTGAGACATCGTCAAACAAATGATGAATGTTTCGTGACAAAGGGCCTAGAGTTCTATAAACTCTGAAAAACAATGTCTAAAAAGACAAACGATTCAAACTTGGTCTAACTTGGTCTAAAAGTGGAGTTGTATCTCCAAAAGGATCTATGCTAAAACTTGGTACAAAACTGTCTAACGTCAAATGTCTTACACAAACAAGGTCAAGTGGATGAACTAAAACTGGAATGCCAAACTCTAGATTCAAAGTGTTCCAAACAAATCTAATCTAAGAAAACAAAAGTTGCTAGGTCTTTTGGCAAAACAAAGCACAAAAGTTAGGCTCCAAACAGGAATGTGTTAGGTCTTTTGGAAAAGCCACAAAAGCTAGATTTTAAACAAAACAAAGGTATGAGACTTTAATCTAACAAATATGAAACACTTTGGCATAGACTAGGCATTCGACTTTAGACATGAACTTGGTCAATTGGTATAAGGCATGAAACCACAGATTTGAGGAGAGCCTTAATGACGTTCTTTTCACGCTTTTGGACTAAAGCGACCGAGGCAATGAATGAGCGTTTTTCGTCACCCGAGTTCCCTAAAGGGGATAGGGGAAGAGCATACACACATCAATGGTTTTGCTAAAATAAACAACTTCAACAAATAAGCAATGAAAATGAAACTCTTAATAGCATTTATCTAGTGTGAGAGTTCATTTTAATCACCAAAACGAGATGTGTTGTGAAGTTTAAGCCCCTTGGCATTTGTTGAAAAACTTGCAAAACTTTGAAAACATCGAAGGCATGAAAATGAACTAAGTTCATTTTAAACACCAAAGACAAGTGTACAAAATTTTATCATGTTCAAGCTTGGCATTTTTTCACCTTAGGACCTACAATTGTTAGAGGATTTTTGCTTGCTTAGAAGCCCAAAAGTGAATGAGAAAACAAGATTTTGGATTTTGCTCTCGAGTCTCTTTTTTTTTTTTTTTGTCTCGGAGATTGATGTTGATCCACGTAGGGATCGATGTCGGTCTATAGAAATTGATGTTGATCGATCACATAAGGATCGACGTCAGTTTCCTGCAAAACACAGAACAACCTAATACAGATTTCACAAAAAAATGACTGATAGCAAATGAACTTAAACCCAACAAATAACACTAGATCCTGCAAGCAAATGGTCAACTAAACGATATTCAAGCTCTTAGAAACAAAACAAAAACTAGAAAACTCAAAAAAAACTTGTTTAAACATGTTTCCGCCATGCTCTGCTCTACACACAAGGGTCGATGCCGGGCTCGGGTGGATCGACATCGGGTTGGGCAGGATCAATGTCAGTTCGGGTAGGATTGACATCGGTTCGGGCAGGATCAACGTCAATCTCTGTGTAAACTGTGTCACTAAAACAAAATACGTGAAAAATCGAGTTAAAACTCAAATTTTGAAGATTCGCAAAACTAATAGCAGTATATTGATCTCCTTGCTTGTATGGGATGTTTAAAGTCCCACCAGGCATGCCATTTGTGATCATAGGAATCCAAGAAGGGAGGTTAGTACAGTGTTAGTTCAAGCAATATAAACTCAGATGAAACACACTAACACTTACACTCCTAGCCTAGAACTTAGAGAGAGCTTAGTAACAAAATGCTCAATGAAAGCACAACAAAAACATAAAACACTATACCTCTTTTACCTTCCTTGGGAGCTCCAAATGCTTTGTTGAATGGCTTGTTTGACTTGTGCTTCAAGAAGTCTTTGGTAATGGAAGTTGTGTAGCTCCTTCTCTCCTCGGCACCTTGACTTGTGATGTGGCTTGGCTTAAGATTTTGGCATTATAACCTTACTTGCTAGGCATTTAGGCATTATAACACTACTCTTATCAAAGCTTTGAAGTCATTTGTGCATAATAACTTTGCACTTCAATGGGCAAGGCCTTGTATTTATAGCTTTAGGATTTAACTCTCATTTTGTATTTTCCCACCTCTCCGTTTGGCTAGGTCGTTGGCTATGGGTTGTTTTTCGCCTCCTTCCTTTCTGGCTACTCCCGCTCTTTGTTGTATTATTTCTCTTTCAACTTTGTTTTCTCCTTGGAAAACCGTTTGGTCTACCTGCTTTGCTCTGACACTTTTGTACTTTGTAGTCCCTTTGACCTACTTTTGTGGTCATTTGTCGGACATTAATATATTTATCTTATCTTATCTCACCCAAGGTGAGTCAAGGTGGAGTTAAAGCTTGGAATGGGTTCAAACTAAACTTAGGTGGGTCAAATCTAACCCCAATAGAGTTAATAATTGTCAAGTAATTATGATTTGCAATTCCTAGGCATGGCTATCCAAAATAGATATTTTAGAATATTTTCAAAGAACTTGACAACTCATAAAGGCAATGATAAAAGGCTAGGATATTTTTAATTTTTTAATTTTTTTTTTTTAGATTTTCATTAATTGCACATGGATAATTCAACTATGCATTTAATTTGGTTTAGCTTGTTAATTAATTATGATTAGCCTTTTAGCATTTCTAAGATTTAATTTAAGTGTGCAAGTGCCCCACTTAATAGGTCCATAGACCAAATTGACTGTTGTGATGCCGCAAAGTGATTAGGGATGAATCCGTGAGAGGTTATTGTTGCATACGATATAATACCCCAATTAAGGATGCCTCAAGCTTTGATGAATGATGCGCAAGCAAATTGGGACATTCAGTGATTCCTAGGTTTAATTTGCAATGGTTGGTAGGAATCGGTCTGAAATCCGGACGAAACCCAGTTGTGGCCAATTTTAGGTGCCTACAGTTCTAACATACTCATTGTAATCCGTCTTTGGCCATAAGCAGATAGGAAGCCGAGCAATTGCCTCTTCCAACTAGTTTTTTCTCATTTTGGGATTTTCTACACCAAAATCTTAGTGTATTTGCATCTCCATGTTTTATGTGCTTTGCTCATGTTTCTTTACATTCATATTTCAATTCTGAAAGTATTGTTTATGTCTTCTAACAACACATTCCATTAAGTCTAAGTCATTTGAGCAATTTGAACTGTCACTTTGGAGCAACTTCAAACTAGAACAGCAATTTGTGATTCAATGAACTCTAGCAAGAATTGAACACTGAGAGTTTATAGATCATGAGTGGATGAGAGCTCACGAAGGAAACCCACCTAGGAAACTAGATATCAAATACATTCTTGGAGATCCGCCCATGACTCTTTACCAACTTGCCAAACTGGGTATGTGTGTCTCATTTGCCATAGATATCAGTTTTATTTTAGCTGATTAAAAAAACCCAACATAATTCATTTATCAATGTGATAAATCTCTTTTGAAATTTGAAACTCCCCAGATAACTCCTATTGTTATGAATAGTCCTCTCCTCAACAAGATGGGGAAAATCAGATGGATAGTTCCTGAGGAGATGTTGCCCCAAGCCCACTGGATCATTCTGAATTGCAGTCTTAGGTCCCCTCATAAGAGAGAGTTTCGTTTTAGGCCTTGGTTTTCAAAAGATGTCTGCTTTTTAGCCATAGTTCAGAAGCAAAATATTTATGTGATAATCTGCAATTTTTTGTTTGTTGAATGTAAATGCCAAAGTGTATGCTTGCATGTTTCAGCATATAATAGTGTATGTGATGCATGGCCACCCTTCTACGTAGTATCTAATTTCTTCTATCATCTCTTTTATCTTCTTCTCTCTCCTCGACATTTCATGTAAGGAAGTTTCTCTTATGCTTTACTCCAAGGGTGAGGGTGCCAATAGAATCCCTCAATTTACCTATCAAAAGTATTACGCAGGGAAAGGTCCCCTAGACTTTGGTGATGTCTCGAACATTTTGGGGACGGGATGGAAAGGGGACATCCCTAATTTTTTAATTTTTCTGATGCTTTTACTTTAAAACATACTCCTTGGAAAAAAGTCGTTAGTTGTACAAAAACATTGAACCCTAATCCCAAAAGTTCCTTGATAAACTTTAAATAAAGTTTAAATCCCTAAATCTTATTGAATAAAATTAAAATATTTAAATATTAATTTTTGTATATTATTTTAATAGTCATCCCCCCATTGTCCCCAAAATCTGGAAAAAAAAATTGTCATCCCGGAAACCCCATCTGCGAGACGGATGTAACTATGATAATAACTACCTTCCACTATCTCACTTTGATATACGATAGGAAATTCTTCTACTTTTATAAGACATGGGTTTACTTCTTTGTTTCCTCCACCTCATTTGTGTTCATTTCTCCTTTGTTTCTGCCAAATATGCAGGTTTTAACAATTCGTTTTCACCCATTTGCCAATGTAACAAGCTTTGCTCCTCCAAGCATTCATCCAGGTGTAGCACACCCTCTTCATTAGGTTCATACTCATTTTTTAAGTCTCATCCACCGCTTGAACTAGGCAGCTATTCACCACTAATTTTATCTCTTAATGTATCCATGGTTACTCTTGCTCTTCCAGTTTTTACTGCAATAGTTATTGTTCCCAATCATGAAGGGATTTCATTTGTTATAGCGATGGGTGATTCAGTATATCATCATATTGTTTTTACACATTTTGTATTCTTATTATTGCAAATACTAAACTTGGCTTTTCCCTGCTAAATACTCACTTGGTGATGGTGTTTTCCCTGCTAAAGGAGCAATCCTTTCTTCCCAAATTTTTCCATACTTTTTCTAGTAAAATGTTTACCCCAGATCCACCATAAAATCACAGCCTTAGGGAGTACCATGACTCCAATCTTGATAGTTACCTCCGGGACACCTCCGTTTGGTTTTTATATTGTTGGTTTTGCCATTTGGATTCGGGATGATTGTGGATTAATAGTTTTACCAGTATGGTTATCATGATTCTGTTAATCAAAGATGCTCATTGCTGTATTGGACTAGTTTCTTCTTTTATGTCATGACTCTCTTCCTTTTTAGTGTATGGTCATCCCATCCTAGATTCTGGTGGCAGTGCAGTTTCAAATACCCACCCCACATTATCTAACTAATTATTTACATCTTTCACGTTATGAATTGCATCTTGCTTCCGCTGTTTTTCTACTAGCATATCTAGTTATTTCTTCTTTGGTACCCTTGTAACAGCCACAAAATATTTGTCTTCTTTTCCTTGCTCAATTTCCACCATGTTTGTTATTTTCAGTTTTGGATAGTTGGCATCTTCATGGTAGCTTGGACCTCGCTTGGTACATAATTTTGATGCTTGTACAGGTGCATTAGGGCGTTCTTTAGAAAAGTACCCACATACTTCACTTTCTACATTGAATCACCAGCTTCCCTTCTTGTCCCGCATTAATGGGGTCCTCTGTCCTCTACTACCATTGCTGCTATTACTTGGGGACCCTCTATTTTTCTGTTTTAAAAAACCCTCCACTTGATGGTATATGTTGAACCATCATACATTTTTTTCTCTGCTTAATCACTTTGCAAATTAAATGGGCATTCACTTATATCATGTGTTCTTACAGTACAGATCACACAATAATTAATAGGGCATTCTTCCTCTTTGTGCCCTTTTGTTCTACATTTTAAACACCCAATTCCCGCTTTTTCTATTTGTACCTTTTTCTTGTCTTTCTTATTCAATAATTTTATTATTTCGTCTAACTTGCATTAATTTTCATCATTATCCATATTCTGTTTGTGTAAGTACTATTGTTGTTCAACATTCAACATCCTTTGGTAAGTATCATGATATTTGGAGGTTGGTCCAATTCGCAGACTATGCCTGCAATGCTTTTCATAATCCATTTACAAAGTATTGCTGTTTCAAATACTCTCGAATTGGATTATCCAGCATCTGAACATTCAATATTCTTGTCTATTATAGTCATTGATAGACTCGTAATTCCTTTATTTTATATTCGTAAGTTCGTTTAGTATTTGGGCATCAGTATGCCGCTTGCTTAAATTCTTTTGTAAAGGCCGTTTTTACTTTTGGCCCTGTATCTTCCTATTTTAGCTGATCAGCATTTAATGGCATAATCTTGTAAAGTTCCTGGAAACTATTTCAATTAGACTTCATCTTCAGTTAATCTGTAAGCTTTCCAATAGTGGTCCCAATTTAACCAATGTGTTGTTGGATCCTGAAGTGGTTCACCACCAAAAATCTTGCTAGTTTGGAAATCAATGATGGTTTTACTCCATTCTTTGTTTTTTACAAAGACTTGTATTTAACTCTACTGTTTTTTGCTTTTGTGGACAATGCACTAGCCCAAGCGCTCCTTGATTTTCCTTTCACTGGGTATAGACTATAAGTTCCAAATCCTTCTTGGCAGCCAATGCCTCTTCTTCCCCTTCCTCCAGCTCTGTTTGTGATAACTCAAGCTGTCCTATCTGAGTAGATAATGTATCGATCTCTGTTTCTGAAACTGAGATTTTACTGATATCAAAATCTATTGGGTGCCTTTTCTTAGCTGGGATAGTCTCCTTATCTCTCTTGCTTGCTTCTTGGTTTTTTGTCTTATACTTTGCGGTTTATTATCACTTCATTGACACTTAAAACTCCTATCCACGGACAACAACATATTCTTCTCTTATGCTGCTACGTCGGGTTCACTAATGATAACATACATTCAGTCCTATATATCTTTACAGCTATGCAAAGGAAAAAAGGACTAAGATTTACAGCAGTTTTAACAGCAACGATAAAACAGATATGAATGCAAATAACAGCAGTAGATAGCAATAGAATGATGAGTTCATAACTTCACATAAGAGTAGATAACTTTGAGTCCAAAGTAGTCATATGATATCTTTTCAGAATAATAATTAAGTAAACAATGTTTGGCAGCTTAATCAACTCTAGTCTACTTGATGATGCTCAACTATATACTAAATGCACCCAGGTACTCACTAAGCTGCCTACATCCATCTTCAGCTCCGAGTGTTACAAGTTAAATTTTATAATTTTAACTTTGGACCACAAACTTTAAGATGATTGCTGTAGTTTGAATCTTCACATATTATATCAGTTTCTATTGTTTTCAATTTTTTAAATTAATTAATTGATAAACTTTCTTATTGATATTCTAGGTGCTTGGTAAGAGAATTCAGGTACTGATGTCCTCGAGCTTCAGTGTTTGGCTAATTGAATGTTAGAACACATGCATTCCAGGAAATGCAACCAATTAACACAAAAGCGGAAGAATAATCTTATCTATGTAGATTACAAACTATACCTGAACCCTAAAAAATTAGAAGGTTTGAACTTGATCTTTAAGCTTTCGGTATCTAATATTTTCATATTAGTTTGAAGTATTTTTGTTTACGCGTTTATAATTAAAACTTAATTATCATAAGTCAATCATGCTTAATATCAATCAATTAATCTCATTGTGAACAATCCAACGTTTATGGCTGAGGCATATAGTCGGTTAGATGAGGGGGTAGTCTAGGCATAGGACCCATGGGCAGGGGCTTCCACTTCCAGAAACCATCTAAATAAATGATGAACTAGACTCTTGCAATGGCATGGAGTTAAAGCTCAATACCTTTTTACACTGTTGTGAACGTTGGAGTTGGCAATTTAGAGTGCAAATTCTAGGCTCATATAATATTGTGAAGACCATACTCATGGAAATTTGGAATTGATGATGTCTATCATGACTATATATCATTTTCCTACTAAATATATATTGTGTCTATATGTGTCTTTGTGTATCAAACTTTATGTGCAACAGTTTACTGAATGCTCATTTAGAACTTATTTAACTGTATAATTGTAATTCGCAAAACTTAAGTAATCAAAATTATTAAAAATCAAAATTTGAGAGGGAAAAGTTTAATTATGGATATCCAGGTATGGGAGACAACTTCCTATAAATCGCAATATAAATTTTAATATGCTTATTTTGATGTCTATATTTGGAATGGAATAGAAACATTCTTTTGCTTTTGAAATTCAAACTATTTTCTCTATTTTTCAAACTGCAATATTTTTCAAAGTTTTTGCCAAGGAATCAAACTCTCACTCTTCAGCAACACCAAGTCAATGCTACGTAAGAGTCATCTGAATTTCTCCAGCATCAAGTACAATAATTGTTAGGGTAGGTCGCAAGAACAAACAAGTTAAAATAACACTCTATTTTCCTTGTTTTTTAAAGGACCCTTGCTTCAACACAGGGAACAATTAGAAAAAGATGAGAAATGCATAGATATTTGAGAAACACAAAAATAGTTTTGAAAGCATTCAAAGCTCACTTTTTCTTACGATCACGCTTTCTTTTCCCAGGAGTAGCCAAAATTTGACTCTCCAAAAGAAGACGGAGCTCATCTCCTCGCTTCCTTTTTCTCTTTAATGGTTCATTTTGAACTTCAGAATTTTGCATCATGCTCTTTTGATTTTCAAACTCTTCATGCATTGTTTTAATTTCACCAGCAAGTTTGTCTTTTGAATCAGGTACAGTGGCTGTATTCTGCTTTACATTCCCCTTTCCTTTTGATTTCTGCAATCAAGAATACTTGATGATTAAGCATTCTCCATGAATCTTTACACATGTAATCAAAGAGAGTGTTCCAGAGAAAAGACCATATTATCAGCTTTAAAATGACAAAATAAGAATTTCCAAAATAGATAGTACTACATTAATCTTTACACATGTAATCAAATGGTAAGTATTCTGGAGAAAAGACAATATTAGCAACTTTAAAATGTCAAAATAAGGATTTCCAAACTAGATAATACTCCAATTCAATAGAAAGTGTTAGGATAAAAGGACACTCAGATCAAAAACTAACAAAATAAAAAGAACTGAAATACTAAAAATAATAATCGAGGGGGGTAGACACAAAGCAGTAAAGCCCCAACCCATGTGATTAAGGTACCAATACAAATACCTAGGTAGGGGGCAAAAGACCTCCTAAAAGGCATGGGCTGATGAAAATTGGAAAGGGAGGAAGCTAGTGCCATCATACAACTTGGTGAAGACCCGGGCCAAAGAAATCATTTGTGTAATCGTTTATCATTGTGAAAGGGCCAACGCAAGATGAAATAATGCTAATTTGTAAGGGTCTAGGGCTAAGTAAGCAAGGCTGGGTAATCCTAGGAGAAAGAAAAGAACTCCCCTAGAACCTCCCCTTACATCCAAGGCTAAAGAAATTCCAGTGGTAGTGAAGAAACTCAATGTGTGTCTACCCTTGCAGCCTGAGAACAATGGAGAAGAAGCAAATCCATGATGTCAAGGAGCAAATCAACAACGTTAAGCGGGGAGCAAATCAACAACATTAAGTGGGGAGCAAATCCACAACACCAAGAGGGAGCAGATCCATGATGCCAAGAGAGAATGTGTTGGGGCACCCTAGTAGTAGTATTATGCAAAGATAAGCATCGCCTCATTGACCTACCCCCCTCTGTCTCTAAAGCAACAATATTAAAAGGGCACTTAATGCCACCAACCTCCATGATGGGCTGAAAGAAAGATGTGATCAGCCTAGGAGATCTAGGGGCCCCCAATAGGTCCCTGTGTTGAAGGGTGACGGTCTCTCAAAGAAAAAGGGCCAAGCACCATTGGTCAGTACTAAAGAAATTGGATAGAGAGTCTCCTAAGTCTCTGTAAAGATTGTGGTATCTCCCCCAAACTCATAATAAATGGGGCATCGGAAAATGAAATGCTCCTCAACCACAACAGATGTGGACCCCACAGGGAATATGATGATCAATATCGACTTGCAACTAATGGTAGCACACCCTCAGCTAGTCAAAGGGAAACCTCAAGCCGCGTGGCCAATAGCACTAGGGATAGTCAGGGCAACAAATGACACATCCACCACCTGCACGAAATGCTCAACATACAAGGCAAGCTTGGGGCTAAGCGGCTAGGGAGGAGAAGTCCAAGTGACCTTAATGTACTACCTACAGATATACTCTCTAATAGTACTACTTGTAGATATCCTCTCTAATAGTTCTAAATGATGACCTCCTCTAAGGGAAGAAGCCAACAAGGGCTATCCAAGGAGTACCTGAAAGGAGGTAGTCTATCAATAGAGGTGTTGATAGCCTGAAGGAGAAAACCAGTCTCATAATACCAACAATGTCGGCGTCTAGTGGGGCCCAATGATGCAATCGTCTCAGAAGAACAAAGCGCTGAGTATGGATACCTCTCAGGGCCTCAAGCTAAATCCCCCATGGTTTTGAGTCTGTGAAGGTAGAAAGTAAGCTTGAAGATAGCCTCAAATCAGAGTTTGGGTGGCAAACTCAACTTGGACAATGCATTGAAGAGCAATCCGTTTGCAACAAATCATAAGTGGAATCATGAGAGCTTGCGCCAAATCAATGTACTCCAAATTAAGCCCCCAAACCTTAGACCCAAACAAAATTGTAGGTTTGATGACTGTATTGAAGAGGCACATCTTCTAAGGGATATCCTTAAGGGGATCTTAAAAAATTGGCCCTCCAAGATAGAGAGGGAAGCATATCCCTTGCAAAGGCAACCACTAGGAGGTAGACTTCATATTAAAAGATAGTTCGAAAACTAGACCCTCAAATTAGTGTAGGCCGATGTGATCTCCAAAGGTTCCCATTTGTAAAGCAACTAGAACCTCGAAAGAGAACCTTTGGAGGTGCTTAATATCATCACCTTAGTTTTTCCAAGGTTGACCATGACGATGCTCAAAAAAACAAGGTAATCAAGTTGTCTTTATAAACCATCAATAAAGAGAGAGAGGAGAACAACGGCAAATGCAAAATGCAACCATCCTCAGCATCGCTATGCTACCAAAGAGAATCCTCTAGCTCAACAATGTAATTGTTGAAGAGGGTCAGTGAGAGGTCATTTTTGCTTGTCCCCAATGGTACTCTTCATAAATCCAAAAAGACCGTGACGATTAAAAGATTGTCCAACAATTGTCTAATTGAGCCACCAAGTGACAATAAAGAGAAAATTTGGAATGCCAACATCATGTAACTTCTGGAAATTTAGATATCTCATAATCGAGTCAAAGGCCTTCCTAAAGTCTACAGAACAACAAAAGACTTTGGAAGACCAATGGTCCATATTGCAGGAGCCCAAGACCAGGTGCACAAGGGACAACTGCAAGTTAGAGATAACGAACAGTTGTAAGAGTGAATGCAAACAGAGTATTCAGAAATAACAATCGATAAGCATTCAGTAGAGTGGAAGTCTTACACTTGCAGGAAATGCAACTTTTATTCAATATAAAAGAATAGGTAGACTGGTACAATGTGCTACAATGTGTGTTAGAGTAGATACGCAGCGCATGCTATCTATGTTACGACTGTGTATGGCATCAACACTTGGTCGGATGCATATGTTACATATATATACAAGAACACATGAGCAGTTACAACTATTGTCGATTACAAAGAAGAAAGTTACAAGTCGTTTCATCTTCCTTGCTGGGCGACGGTTGAGATTCTAGGTTCGTGGCAACTAACGGTTCAACTGATAGATTCCCGACTAGAAGGTGTCACCTGACAAGCCACATGGTTGGAGCAGGTTGACACATGGATGTGCTGGAGCGAAGACAAGTGTAAGCACGCGAGTCTGCAAGCAAGTACCAATGAGGGGCGCAAGACTACGAGTTGGTAATGCACAGTGGAGCACGCAGTCTACGATTGGATGCGATCTAGGTGTCGAAGTCTGCGAGTAGGCATGAAATTAGTGCACGAGATTGAGGGCAAACTCAGCGCGGAGGAGTGCACAAGAATGCGAAACAAATGCGAGTGTGCTGCAAGAAGGCAGAGGAGAGAAGCATTGCATAGGAGTTGCGCACTGATCATTTGCCCTTTCTAGAAAGGGCAATGGTCTCCATTGCATTTGTGTAGCTACGGGAACTACACGTGAAGTTGTTGAGAGTTATACCACTTAGCTTGATCAACATAATGTCCAACCTTGACCTCTCGAAAAAATTGATGTATGCCATGACAGGTGCATGTATCTGCCACTTCAATGATCTGATCCTTATCTACGAGGCACAGGTGTTTACGGTCAAGATCAAAAGGATATTGTGTCATTGTTGGCTCAAAATGTGGAATGTATGGTTGAAGAAGCTCCACATTGAAGATTGGGTGCATGCCCAAGTACGGAGGCAGATCAAGAACAAAGGCATTGTCACCAACTGAGCACAGAATGGTGTAAGGACCATAGCATAGAGGCTTGATCTTCCAGTGTAAGCCTTTGACGTACTCCTAAAGATGCAACCATAATTTATTGCCAACTCAAAATGCATGAGGTGTGTGATGTGCATCGTGGCGCTCTTTGTACTTAGCTTGAGTGCAAGAGAGAACTTGTTGAACCTGCAAATGAACAAATTGTATGTGTCACAAAAACTTCTCCACTTTGTCTGCTTCCCGTTCCTATGTGCGCAACTCAGTGTCGGTTGGTGCATGGTAAGAGATGTCAAGAGGTGTTGCACGTTGGAACCCAAGACATGTTTAGAATGGACTATGCCCTATAGAGCTGTGAAGCGCTATATTATACACATATTGAATGTATAGAAGATTGTCATCCCAAGTGCAAGCATGGACATGATTGTACATTCGTAGAAGATAAACATTTGTTCGATTGACAACTTCAGTTTGTCCATATGTCTATTGATGATATGCAGTTGATTGGTCCAGCTACATTCCCATCAAGTCCCACAATGCTTGCCAAAAGTGACTCACAAAGTGTGGATCTCAATCAAAGTCGATGGATGTGGGGAGTCCAAAGTGAACCCAAACATGGTTGAAGAAGGCATGCGCAACACTAGCTACGTCAATGTCTTTCTTACAAGTGACCATGATAGCCATCTTTGAAAACCTATCCACTACGACAAACATAGCGTCATGTTGGCGTTTAGTCGCAGGCAACCCAAACATAAAATCCATGCTAATAGATTCCCATGGTCTAGATGGAACCGGTAGATGTGTGTAAAATCCTAGTTCCTTGTTCGTGGGTTTGGCAATGCAACAATGAATGCAAGACTTGATGTGATGCTCCACATCTGTGTGCATGTGTCGCTAGTAGAAGTGTGACTACAATGTGGCTAGTCTTTGTCACGCCGATGTATCCCGAGGTCTTGGCATAGTGCGGCTCCCAAATAAGTCATTGGCGAGGTGTGCCACTAGGAACACAGAGATGTCTGAGCTTGTGGAGAAGTTGGTTGAACAAGCAGAACTTCCAAACTTGATTACCTTGCACGAGGTTGGCGTAAGTGTCTACGAAGTCCTAATTAGCCGAGTAGGGGGATACCCGATCTGCAAAGATGTGGTCACGCGTGTCCAATACTGTGACAAGCGCGTGAACTAATAGTCAGCGAAGTCAGTCGACTACCTTGTTGTCCTTCCCTTGTGCTTGATCATGAGATGGAATTTTTGTAGGGTAAGTCATCCATTTCATGTGTCATGCATTCTCCAGCTTGCTTTGTATCTGCAAGCACAGAAGTGGCTTATGATTAGAATGAACAACTATCTCCTTCCCAAAGATGTCGTGAGCCATTGTTTAATTGCATGCACAATAGCATACAATTATTTTTCATAGGTGGAGTACCTTTGCACCGTGTCGTTGAATCTCTCTGAATGATAGGCGACCGAATGCCCATGTATGAGCACTGTGCCAAGCGCATAGTTAGATGCATCAGTGTGAAGCTTGAAGTAATGTGTAGTGTTGAGCATTACAAAAATAGGCATTTCAAGAAGGTGTTGCTTGAGTACCTCAAAATCGCATTGTGGTGCATGAGTCCAATCGAACTTGGCTTTTGCACGTGTTATCTAACTTAGCAGCCAAGAGAGGTGCGAGAAACCAAGGACAAACCTACAGTAGAAGTCAACGAGTCCAAGAAAACTCCTATATTTTGTGAGATTGCATGGAGTAGGTCAATCCTAGATCACTTTGATCTTCTCTGGGTCTACGTGAATTCATGCATGGTCAATGGCATAGCCCAAATACTAAATTTGAGCAATGCCAAATGTACATTTTGCTAAGTTGGCCTGCAACTTGTGTTGACACAAAGTGTCTAATATGCGTGTGATATGTTCCATATGCTCCTCTCAAGTCTTGCTAAAGATGAGAATGTCATCCAAGTATATGATGACAGAGTTGAGAAAGGGCCTCAGTAGATCATCCATCAAGCACATCAAGGTTGTAGGTGCATTGGTGAGGCCAAAAGGCATGACCAGCCATTTGTACAATCATTCCCATGTCTTTAAGGTTGTCTTCCATATGCCTTCAAGATGGACTAGTACTTGATGGTACGCTGACTTCATGTCGATCTTGGTGAAGTTTTGTGCGCCTCAAAGTTGGTCAAGAGGGTTGTCAATGCATGGTAGAGAATACTAATTATTCTATGTGATTTTGTTGAATGCGTGATAGTTCTATGCAGAGACGCCAGGACCCATCCTTCTTGGGTGCGAGGACTATCGGACTCCTACAAGGAGAAGAGCTAGGCCTGATCTTGTCTTGATCGAAGAGCTCTTGTATTTGGTGTCGGAATACACCATTATCCAACTCTGATCTATGATATAGTGGATTGTTCGAAAGAGGGGTTTTAAAAACCAAATCGATGGGTAATTTTATGCAATGCATTGGAAGACCTTCAAGCTCTGTGAAGACTTCATGCTGCTTCAATAACTTGTCAGTTGTTGCTACAACGTTGATCGCATTGTACACGTTGCCAAAGCTTGCTTTGTCTTCTGCATAGGTGTGTCAAGATGGACCATGACTAACACAAACTTCTACGCATGCGAGACAAGTTTGCAGCATTGCATGGTAGAGACCAAGGCGACTTTGGTTGAGGGCGCTAATTCAAAGAGGTTGTCGAAGCAATCTTGCGCACAACTAGTCCAACGTTTTGGCTTCGCTTCATATGTAGCTTCACAGTTGTAGAAATACGGTCTTCCCAACAAGATGTCGCAAACCTCCAGAGGTGTGACGTCGCAAGTGACATTGTCCTCCATAGGCTTGACTTCATATTGAAAGGTGCAATGTCGACAGACCTGTATATCCTTCCCCTGTTGGAGCCACCCTAGTGAGTATGGTTTGGGATGCGCAGTAATGGCAAGACCAAGGCAATGTGTTGTGGATTGTCCAATGATGTTCTTTTGACTGCCACTGTTGATGATGACATGAAGAGGTTGACCCTTCACCCAAAACTTGGTGTGGAAGAGACGTCCGCGCTCCTCAGAGGTGTTGATCGTAATGGTGTTGGTGCTCAGACAAGTCGCATCTAGATCAGTGTCATCCATTAGCATGGAGCCTAATGTAGACTGGGCAATCAAGAAGTGTTGTGCACAGCATTCAGAGTCATCATGGGTGTGCGAGTGATGGCAATGGCACCACTTGTCATCAGAGTTCTTGCCTTTGTTTGAAGTAGAAGGTGCAAGAGCCTTGAAGTTTTGGGCAATCTTCTTGGGTTGCACTCCTTTGCGAGAAGTGCTCTGCTTCTGCAGAAGGTTGTGTTGAGGAATTGTGCGAGGGATGACCCTTGTGCGTAGTGTTGGATGAAAAGGTGAGGCGTTGCTTCATCTTTGCCTTGGCTTTGATCTTGGCAGTGTTGCGATAGGCTTGCCCCAAAGTGTCAAAAGTCAAGAATTCCATCTTCGCACAGATATAAGGTGAAAGTCCACTGATGTACTTCAGCACCTTATGTGGTTCGCTCAAGTTCTCTCGTAGGCACGCAGAGTAGTCATGGAATGTGTTGTAGTCTTCTACTAATTGATCTTTGCTTTGGTGCAATTGTTGGAATTTGATGTCTTCATCCTCAAAGTGACGAAGAGGGTGGAATTCCTCCTTCAGTGCATTGACAAATGTCTTCCAAGATTCAACTGGAACACATTCTTGTGCATGCTGCGCACTGAAGGTCTCCCACCAGTGAACAACCGGTATGGACATCTTCAATACTGCGAAGGTGATCTTCTCAACATCAGTGAAGCTATTGACTGAGAACGCATGTCAAATCCAAGCATCCAATTTTTTGGCATCAATTTTGCCTGCACTTTGAAGGGGGTTTGTTGCAGAAACCATTGTTGAGCGACCTGTGGAGGACGATTAGAAGGCGTCAGGTTGAGCTACATCATCAACTCACAAAATTGGCCAAAAAAGTTCAGTGTTTTGCCTCCAGTGCATTGGTGATGATCCTTTCGGCTTCTAGGGCTACCTTAGGTTGCTTTTGGGCGTTAGCCATCCTACTTCTGCTATGGCATTTATCCAGATATTCTGAAACATAACCAACTGAGATACCTTCTTTATCTCGTTGCACTCGCGTGTTTATAGGCATAGATAGGATACCAAAGATATAAGTTCTGATACCAATGATCCTGTAATATCCCAAATGGGATATTTAATAGAATCACCCAAAAACTATAAAATCCAAACTCAAGACTTATAAATTTAAACTCAAAACTGAGATACTTTCCTAAAGACCACAAATGCATTAACATGCATACTTTATATATAACATGCTAGAGACAAGATCATAACAATTGATCAACACAACACATAGCTATAATAACTCTTTCAACACTATAATTTTTGTTTTCCAATACAAATAGATGAATTACATATGATATTGTTTGAGACAATATCCATCAACAACACTTACATAAAATGTAATACTACAAACAAATATGATATAAGCACCACACTTACAAACTTGGGATAGCCACAAACACACTCCTTCACACAAATCCACTGAAGATCAAATCCACTGATAGCCTGCAAATCTTCACACAACTCCAAATGAAATTCTACACACCACACACATTTGCACATTGCAACTCTGAATCTGCAATTGAAGCACCTTCACAATTCCTGAGTGGAATTGTCCTACTAAACCAAAGGGGTTTCGTCCTTTGGTCTAAGAAGCAATGGGTTTTCGTCCATTGATCTTAACCTCCATTGGGATTTCGTCCAAGGAAGATGTGTAGTTGAACACAAGTTCAAACTTACAATAAAAGGGTTTTTTTATGATTTCAAATATATTACAATGGAGAAGCATGCTTATATAGAAAAGCATGAGAGAGAGAGAGAGAGAAAGGAGATTAGTGAAGAGAGAGAGAGAGAAATGCGCCATATGCATAGACTGAAAATATTGATAATATATTAACTGTGAAATATAATAACTTACAAATATGATCACAACATAATCACAACTTTGAAGCACAATTGTAATTCCTAGATGGAATTACCTTCACTAGCTAGGGAGCAATCTTTCAACACCGAAACCAATTATCTTACAAGGGTTTTTGTCCTCACAGATTTCTTACTCCAATGGGTTTTCGTCTAAGGAGAGGCAGAAGTTGAACACAAGTTCAAACTTACAAAATGGGGCCGGGGGGAGGGGAGAGTTATGATTTTAAACGATATCTATTACAATGGAAAAGCATGCTTATATAGAAAAGCATGAGAGAGAGAGAGAGAGAGGAAGGAGAATAGTGAAGAGAGAGAGAAATGCACCATATGCATAGTAACCCATGTGAAGGGTTGCCTTGGGATGCAAGTTAGTCAAAAGTAGATCACATGATCCTTTGACTTGTCTTTTAGTCTCCCACTTTTCCATGTGCCTCTAAAGTGTCCTCCTCACTCACACATGTGAACTAATCAAGAATAGTGTATCATGCCTCCCACTTCCCCAGATTCCTAGACAAGGTTAGTTACCCATGTGACTCCAACAATGGTGTCCCACCTTCACACATGAGCAATCAGGCATAGTGCAGTCCTTGGCATCTTCTCCCATGTGACCCCAATGATTCTCAGCGAAGATCTAATCACCCTTTGACTCTTTCAAAGGGTCTTCACATGTCCAAACACTATTCCACCAAAGTGTGGCGCCTATACTATTCATCCTTGTCTTTACTTAGCATGTGAGCTTATAAAATATTAATATTTATGTCACCAAGTGGAGTTATGCGCCCCACCTCTTCACATGCCGTAGATTCTCATGTGGATCATGCCACATCACTCCACAAATCACCTCCTTGATGCATCATCAACTATATCACCTTCCACATCACCTACCATGTCAACATAAATAGTGTTAGTGAATAGTACCTTGTGAATAGTGACCCATACTAAAATTCCCATATAACACCCAACTAAGCCCATGGGAATTAAATAGGCTAGTGGTATTCTTTCAATGTTTTATTCGGAAAATGGAGGCATTACAGATCCATGTTGTGGGGGCCTAAGACTAGGTGCATGGAGGGCAACTGCAACTTAGAGATAACAAACTATAAGAGTGAATGCACACACAGTAATCAAAAAGAACAATCGACAAACATTCAATGGAGTGGAAGTTGTATACTTGGAGGAAATGCAACTTCTATTCAATATAAAAGAATAGGTAGACTGTTACATTGTGTTGCACTACGGTGTTATAGAGTAGATATGTAGAGCATGATAACTATGTTATGACTATGTATGGCATCGACCCTTGGCCAGATGCATATATTACATCTTTATACAAGAAGAATACATGAGCAGTTACAATTGTTGTTGGTTACAAAGAAGACAATTACAAGTCATTTCATCTTCCTTGCTCAGCTATGATTGAGCTTCTAGGTTGTGGTGAATAACGATTCAACTGACAACTTCCTGGTTGGAAGGTGCCCCCTAACAAGGCACGTGGTCGGAGCAGGCTAACACATGGATGCATTGGACTAAAGCCAAGTGTAGGCATGCAAGTCTGTGACTAGGTGCCAATGAAGCACGTGGGACTTCAAGCTGGTAATGCATATTAGAGCGTACAATCTGTGATTGGATGGGATATGGGCGCAAAAGTTTGCAAGCAGACATGAAACTAGTGCGTGGGACTGAGAGCAAGCTTAGTGCAGAGGAGTGTAGCAAGTGCGAGTGTGTTGCAAGTAGGTAGAAGGATAGATGAGCGTTGTGCAAGAGCTATGCATGGATCAACCAATGATAAGCCTCCTCAATAATAGCCCGTAGTGTGAAGATCTAGTCAATAGTCTAGTATTCTCTCCTGAAGCTAGCGGGACCCCTTGCTCTAGGATTATCTTTCTCCAAGTGCTCAAGAAGTTGCATGTTGAATATTGTGGCATAAAGTTAGGTAAACATATGCCCAATCATAATGGTCTTGTAGTTACTAGGGTTGGAGCTATCTCGAGACTTATGAATGGGATGTATTATGTGTTATGACCAAGAATGAGAAAACCTCAGCAAACAATCTCATTATAGAGCTTTGCCAATGGTTAGGCAAGGGAACACTCACCATATTTGAGGAACTCAGCCTTGAGGCCCTCGCTACTCATTGCTTTGCTGGTCCACAACTTCTAAATAGCACTCCTGACTATACCTTAAAATAAAAGGTAGAAGATGGTAATGTAGTGGTAACAATAACGGCAAGTTGGTCGATGTCTGAAGTAGGGATTTTCTCAGAAGGAGAGTGCCCCAAAAGGTCTTAGGGGAATGGTGAAGGGCAACAAGGAGAGCAAAGTCATCTAGACATTAAAAACTCACGCTTCTTCATCGAATAAACAACAATGATCTCAACGAGTGGAGAGCATGGAGGGAGGGTCATGGGTTAGAGGAAAACGAAGTCTATGATAAAAAGATTTACACATCATCGTACCAACAGTTCATTGGACAAGACACAAGGGGGCGAGGTAAGCAAGAGTAGTGCATACTGCAGGGACATGAGTCAAGAGATGCATCCCAAAAAACATGACATATAAACTCATACACAGACTCGACAGTGGGGAAAGAAGGGAATAGTAGCCTGACATAAGTTGGTAAAGTCCGACAGATAAGTTGGAGAACTTTACAAGCGCATTGCAACATTATGCTATTAAATGGTATAATCAACTCAATGGGAAATAAAGGTGAAGATGAGGAGGATGGTTCTAGGTTGCAAGAGGTTATCAACCTCCTCAATCAGAAGGATAAGAATCAGATAAAATCAGAAAAAACAGGGATTTGGTGTTCAAAATGTCAAACAAAATGAAATAAGAAAAATATTTAGTGAAATATTGTACTATATGTAATGTGAAAACACATGGCATAACAGAGTGTCCATTCAACTTAAAAACCAAGCCAAAAAAAGACAAACGGTGTATGTTGGCACAACAAACACCCATCAGCGTTCAAATATGATAGCAGCAATGGCAGAAGAGGCCCAAGAACACCTATACCATGTGACAAGAAGGGTAGACTGATCATAAAATGCAGGAAACATAGTACATGGAATCAGTTTGCTCAAGAATGTCCCATCTATGAAAACTGGGTACAAAAACTATTCATGGAGTGTGGCACCAAAGATCATGATAATGAAGGCCGTCCAAGAATGAAATCTCCAGAGTCCAAACATGATGAAATTGAGGGTAAGGATAAAAAGATTAATTGTTAGTGCTAGCCATAGCAGCCAATAAAAGAAGAGAGTTGGATATACAGGTTGAATAGCACTGCTTTAAAATGCTATCCAAGCATTTTTTGATATCAACCAACAATCTAATAATATGGGATGCATGGTAGAAGCTACCGCCTCCCCCTCTGTTACAAAAAGCTAAGTGGAGAATCGGAAAATTTTGGACAACTACTGAAGATAATAAATGGCAAGAAGACAAAGTTTGAACCAACAAGGAGAAATACAGACTGATTTAAATTTTACAGCAGCTTTGTTTTTAATAAATGGCACAATGGTCACAAAACATGTCAAACAACTAATGGACTGCTTACTGCTGTTGGGGCAAGCTCAAGCCTTCACACAAGCAACAGCACAGGCACAAGTCGCACAAGTAAAAGAAGAAAAGGATGTCCTAACGCTAAGAAAAGATGAAATTTCAAAATTCATCATTGAACTAGGGGACATGGTCTTACTAATTGCCTTATTAGTTGGCAGATCCAGAGTTAATATTCTTCCAGAGAAAGTATGGAAAAATCAAGAGAAACCTGCTCTTATCTCAGCTGATTTCTGATTAAATTTTGAAAATCAAGGATCAATCTGATTGTCATCTTGATCAAGAAATTACAACTGCAGTGAAACAGTTCCAACATTATGATGCAATCTTAGGGAGACCATGGTTGGAACACGTAAAAGCAATACACGATTGACAGCATCAAACCAATGCTATCAATATTCGAAGAGCCCAGTTAATAATGGACACAATTTGACATGCAGTTATAGAGCAATCAAGCGCTAGTGCTGGTTTGGACAACAAAGATCAATTTGAACCCGATAAAAGAGTTCTACATCTTGATACATGTTTTGAAGATTTTTAATATTCTAGCCGAGGTTTACTACATTGACAGATGGGGTAATATGAGATGTTCAGTCCTGCATTTTAAACAGAACTAGAAAAGTATGAAGAGGTAGCATCCTATATGATAGTGGAGAAAGAGCCAAAGGGATGAAGCATTAGAAGTCAGGCACTATATTTCGTTGATTTCGAAATATAGGAAGGTAGACTGCTCTATCAAAGTGAACCCAAATCATTAACCATAATGGGAGATAGCTCAATTGGTAACCCTCCTTAATTTGCTGATTATAAAATGAGGGAAGCAGAACTGGACATGCAAGCAGCATATAACTTCTTGCAGAAAGAAACAATCAAGTGCGCCGAGCCAGCAATAAAACAAATCAACTTATGATCACCAAAAGACCCAGAGACGATTAACGTGGGAGAAGATCTTGATACAAATTTATCAAGAGTTGCAGTAAGTATTTTAATGGAGCGTAGGGAAGTGTGTGCTTGGACTTGCATAAACCTAAAGTAGGTTCTGCCTGAGCCATGTATGCAATATATTGATTTTATTCCAAGAGCTCTTCCAATAAGATGACAACTTCTACACATGAATCCTATGGATATCTTGCAAGGGTTCGTCAAGAAATTGAAAGAATGCTTGAAGTAGGTATAAAATCCAAAGTGGCTACCAGTGACTGGGTATCCCTCACGGTTATAGCCCTAAGAAAAAAACACAGATTCTAGGTATGTGGTGATTATTGTAGCTTAAATGCAGGCACAAAGAATGATTCTTTTCACACACACCATCTTAGAAGAGAGAGTAGAAAGTCAAATGCATTCTTTTCTAGATGGGTTTTCAAGATAAAATCAGATCTCCCATTCCTCATGTTTCCCATAGATAGGCCTATGAAGGAACTTACTGAACTTATTACACAAATTGGGGAAACTTGCTCTCAAGACCCCAACTGGTATGTCAAGTCCTACTCTCTTTATAGATAGGACTCGTCTCACCAAACCTACCATATCATGATCTAGGATGATCTCCCAAAAGCAGTTCCAATGATACCGCCAAGCCCATTCTCATAGCTTGCAGTTATTTTGGCTCCTCTTCAACACTCCATGGTACCACAGAACAAATGTTGCACACACATCTACAATGGCACAATGCAATCTCTGCAGATCAGACATGGCAGAAAACCTTATGTTGTATCAACCAGTGGCTTCGACAGAGTCCTACACACCTCTATGTCACACCACAAAGGCCAACTCACTCTGCAAAATATCACCAAGTGCCAACAACTTGTTGGTTCCATCTTGACAGGGGCGGAGATCCTGATTTAGAGAGGTGTCCATTGGGATCCTCCTAGACCCCTAGATTAGTGGTATTAGAGTTGTTCGTCTTATTCAAACGAGGTCAGATTATCTAAAGCTCGATGTCAAGCCATGAGACCCATCAGACAACCCGCCATGGTGTTTCAAGCAAGTTCAGATAGCAAGAGACAAAAACCCACAAGATACAATCCAAGAGTTGATCAATGACGGAATTGCAGAAGCACTTCGGGAGCAACACATTTATGTTTAAACAATATGCTGAAATACTCGAACGAGTGGTTCCATCGACTCACAAATCAAGTAAAGCTTATGGTGATCAAGTCCCACCCCCAAGTTTCAAGTAAATCTAGATGACCCTGTGTTTGAGGGTACAATAAATACAAACGCAATAGATAGCTTGATAGATCAGTTAAAATTTGATTTCTCTATGAATGACTAAGAGAAAATCAAGATTGCACTTCTGAAAGTTTCTTCACCCATAAAGAGATGATGGCAAAACCACTCTTTGTGGAAGAAACACTAGACAGAATAAGGTTCTAAGTCACCCTACGATAAAACCCTGGAAACCTTCAAAAATGAATATTATCCTGAGATTTTTATGATGATAGCTACATTCAATGGCAACCAACTGCGGCAAGGACATGACCAATCAGTCCATGCCTACATCAATGCCTTCTATGCCCTGTATGCAAGACTAGGCTCATTCATGTCAAAGCAGCATAGGGTTCTCAAGAATCGTAGTGGCCTACTACCATCCATTAAGTCCATATCGAAGTTGTCTAACATCAAGACGATTGGAGAAGCCTATTGCTATGCGAAAACCATTGAGGAAGAGTTCAAGCTAAAGGGAAAGGGGACATATCATCTACACCAAAGAAAGTACCATTTTCAAACAAAAAGCCACAATAGTTTAAGACAGGTAAATAGGGTGACAAACACAACAATAGCAGCCACTCAAACGCAACATACCATGCTCAGGGGAGTTTGCTTACGCAGGTAGAAATAGAGGATTATGAAGTTGGGCCCTCTAATGGAGTCATTTATGCAGATCCGAATGTTGTAATAGCCACTGCACAAGCAGCATCAATAACGCAAGATGCTTAAGTAGAATACCTATTCAATTCACAAATGTGGGTGCAAGGGTAGTCACTAGATTTTATAATTGATAGCAATGGCATGAAGAACCTCATTTCTGAAGCAGCCGTCAAGTCCCTGAATTTTCCACCCATGCCTCATTAGCAACCTTACAAATTGGGATGGTTCAGTTCCTACAACAACGAACGTATACGCATCACTCTCCAACGTCGCTTTTCATATTTTATCCATCCTTTCAAAAAAGAGTTAATTTCTGACATAGCGCCAATTAATGTTGTGATGTACTCCTTGATAGTTTGTACATGCATGGTCACCAATGTATATACAACATCAATCCTTGGAGCAAAGTTGTATCAGTGGGCACTAAGAGATATCAAATTACTAAAGTGATTCCACACTCTAATCACGATGTGCCAACTCCTAAGAAGATTGTGTCGTACAGCTATGCTTATTCAGCCTTCATAACTTCACCTCCTACTGATGCATGACCTCAACCAGCAAAGATAGATCAGATTCTAAAAACCATGAATACACATATCTACTCTATGCCAATGTACAAAGTTGTCAGAGCAGGTCAACAACTTCAACAAGCAAAATGGTTCACAAGGTATCAACTAGAACCCAAGTTTCCACACTTGTATTTTGGATCTAGCACAATTGAGACTATTGCTTTACAAGGTGGGGCAACTAATCCAAGAGGATCTCCTAAAAGCAATGCCATTGATACCGCCATGCCCATTATCATAGCTTGTGGTATTTGTAGTTCCTCTTCAACAATCGACAGTTCCTAGAAAAAACTCTAGAGGTTCGTGGTACCTCCAACATCGTCAACCCGTCTCCAACAGATGTTGCTCACACTTCTACATTGGCATAGTGCTATATGTGCAAATCCGACATGGCACCACCCTTGCGAGTGCCATGTCTTATGCGGTATCCACCAATGGCTTCAACAGGTTCCTACACCCTCCATGCCACACCGCAAAGACCAACTCACACCACACAATACCGCCAAGTGCTGAAAACTTGTTGCCTCCATCAACAAGCAAGGAACGCGTGTTATTCAAAGGCTTAACCAATGCAAGGTTGAAGGGCAGTGCTGCCTTTCACGGGGGTCACGCCCCATGCCAAAATGTCGAGTGTTACCCCTGACGCCGATCAGCTCAATCATTGAAAAGCGAAGAGTCACATATAGTCTCAATTGTTTCGACTTTTATAATGGTTCTTTTTGCCTTTGTGGCTTTATATTATATGTATACACATCTGTAGCTTTAGTTAGCAATCAAAGTAGAAGATAGACAGCTATACATCTTTCTCACTAGCATGCCATGTACAGGAAGCACAAGTTAAATAAAAAAAATTGTTCCAGTTCTATTATCACTCTTGATTCTCTACATACTATCTCATTTAGCTTTTGAAAACCCATATAACACATCGAGATCCTCAATTAGAGTGTTGTCCACAAGGATTGGGCACCCGAATCATAGCATCTTACTTAGGATCGTGGGATGGATTGACTTCAAGCTCACACTTAGTAGTGGGCCTCAATGGAGCACTCGACAATGACCTAAAGTCAGTCAAGGGCGTAAACAACCTATTGTTGGTCAAGTACCTTAAGGCAGAATCCAATCCATATCTATGAATATGAATGAATCAATCAGTTGATTGACCCTCTCCCGACGAAAAACTCAACCAATGCCATCAAACTATCTAGACTGTCTATAGTTGCCTAGATCAGCATAGCAGAAGATAAGCTCAAAACCACCATTTTTTGGAGTTTGGGACATATGCTTGCAATTAAATGCCATTCAGCTTGTGTAATGTCCCATCAACGTTTCAAAGAACAATTATTTTTTTCTTTGAAATGACAGTTACTGGTTTTGTATAACAAGTTTTTACGCCATGTATTTTGCAAGGCAGGCATAAAGATGGATCCAAATAAAATTAAAATGATGAATTAATTGCAACCTATAAAAGGTGTGGGACATCAGGAACATGCACAGAGCAATCAAAATAGAAAACAAATAGGTGACTCCACAAAAACAGCTGCATATTATTAACTACAATGTACAAATATATAGTACATCAATGTAAAACCACCTACAGCAATCAGTCGTATCTGGCCACTATGATTAGGCCCCTGAATCAAGTAATATAGTACCTACAGAATAATGCACAACCTAAGTAAGAAATATAAAAAAGGTTGTAGGTGATACTATAGACCTTTGATTAGGGGGATAAATGCTGACAATCTCCCTCTTAATCACAGCCCATTCTCTCATCCTCCATTATGAGCTTGCTAACTAATCCTTGTGAGTGATGATCCTGGACAGCTGCTTGAAACCTGTCAAAACTGGATGTCTCATGGTTTGAACCACAAGTGATCCGAGTCTCTGATGCCAAATACTTGAGCAAAATGACATCATGTGTCTACTACCCCCCAGTGCAGCCTGACACTCCCTGACTGCTCTTACTACCAACCTTTGCAGCCTGACACAACCTGACACGTCAAAAAACTATCACCGCTCTATCACTGAAAAAATTGTGCCAAGACCAAAACCCTATATCCTTTGATCCTGATGATGTTTGAGCATCACTCCACAATCCCTCGATATGACGAATCCTACTGCGCAAAGGGGCATCAGTCCTAAATCCTAAAATCTCTAATTGATCCAAGTCATCAATGGATTGTCAATCATTCTGTATCCAAATATCCTACAAGAACCATGTGAAGAGATATTGCAGGTAAAGAAATCAAAATATCAAGAAGCTTGTAGCCAAAAAACCTGCTTGCACCTCGAAAGCTAACCACATCACCTTACCACCTGTCAAATGACGGATGTGAAGTTCATGTCACAGCATTTGTTATCCAGGTATACCCAGATCATCTTCAGATGACAAAGATTGTCACAAGAGTGCAATCCATAGAAATTGTTTACTCTATTCTACCCACAAAAGATAAAAGAGGGATTTTCTATATCGACTAAGGACACATAAAACTTTGGGGCATCTGTTATGCCTTGATCCAAATTGACAACCAAACCAACCGATCAAGACTCATGAATGAACTTGTCCGTGAGTCCTCTCCAAATCTCAAATCTCTAAAGGCCATCTCCACGCAAGCAACCATCCAAAATGGGGGCTAGAAACTCTCATCCTATAATATCAGTCAGATATATGGTTTGTCTTACCACAATGAAGACAGACGTAGAGATCAAAACGCCAAATCTTAGTATGTCCACTGTGACCACAACGCTTGCACCTATCCTCAATAACAGTTTTATCAATCTGAGAAACCCTATTTGCAATACTCAATGCATCCACTACCAACAAACACTAAAGGTTTTGACTAATTTGGAACATGGAAGGTGAAATCATTCTCATATCCAATACCACTCCCATTTCAATTAAAAACCAACTCTTCCCATGGTCTATGACAAACTGGTTCTATAACAGGTTCATCACTATCATAGTCCTTGCATGAAGGAATTTCTCGAGTACAATTTGTCCTCTAAGTAGATCAACTTGACCTTGCAAGTCCTTGTTTTGCAACTGCAAACATACAACCTTCTGAAGTAGGATATCTGAACATGTTAACACCTAAGTTAATGTATGAAGATTATATACATTCCTATTTGAGTTTTCTCAAGCTTCCTTTACAAAATTTTCATCATGTATCCATGGTAAAAACCAAATCTCCAAAGAAACAAAAATGTTTATGCAGGAAGAGCCTATGCTTGCTGATGCAGTATCCAACAAATGAAACACATATTGGGGCTTTGCCTTTGCCTCCTAGTAAATCCTAAATAACACAATGAAGGTACCATGCAGCCTTTGCCTTGGGCTCACACTAGTCATGTTCAATAAAAATTACAATACCCTTCAACAATTTTGACCAGATGTCAAACGAAATAATTTAAGGTTTTGACAAAAAAGACCCTATTTTGCATCAAAGGGAATACAAATCAAATTATTACATCCTTATTTCAGCCACAAACAATTCCACTTATCTCTCCAATTGTAAACCCCAAAGAGTGGACTTTTATTTGACTCAAAAATAACTTAATTTGACTAAGTTGTGAACTTTTTCCCCCTCCAACACTATATAACTTTACAGTGGATGAATTGTACCCCTTTATTTTGAATTTTTTTGGATAAAATCTTACTGAACTCCTATGGACCATTTTCATCCATCAATTGGATAAATAAAATAATGTTTTTTATAATTTATCTAGAACACTTCAATAACTTTTATCCATCATCAAGAAAATTAAAGTATTTTAAAGCTCGAGCATATTTATATCCGGCAAGTGATTGCCTAACATTTGGCATAATTCAATGGGTTTTCACGATGCCATTGGAAATCAGAATTGAAAAAATAAATTTTCCATATTCTACATTTCATCTTCTACTCTCTTATTGTTACCTGCATGACCGGCATGAATTTTTTCACATAACACATCTTTCAACACAACTTTGCCTTTTCTTTTTCTTTTTTTCTTTTTTCAAATTCCTTCTTACCTCTTTACCAAATTAGCAGATGAATTCCACGCAACAGCAGCAGTATGTGCACACTTTCAATCTTTGTTTTATTTTTGAATGTCACATAGGACGCATCAGATTATCAATACAGGTTGGGCATTAGTCAAGCAGGGGCACGCTTCTCATAAACAGGAGCATCTTCCTTGAAGCAGGAGTATCATGACAGCAGTTGTTTCCTCAGAAAGAAAAAATTGTTCACATTTCAAGAGTTGCAGATTTGCAGACACAAACATAGACTCCCACAGAGGCATCCTAAAGTGACTTCTTTCGTGTTCTGACAGGAAAAATATTTTACATCTCTGATAGGGGCATCAGCAGGAGCTTTTTTCAGTTTGCAAGACATCTTGTCTTCCTCTTATTTTCATTCAGCCATTTCTTCACATCCTCTTTACACCAAAAATTCCTCTCTGGTAGAGGCATGTGTCATCAAAAAATTGGATTGCTTCCTTTATGTGTGCAGTGTTTTTTTAAACTTCTCCTTTTGATGGTGCAGGTATGTTGATGTAGATAGGAGCACAGCAGAAGGGGCCTTTAAACACAGTCTTTTTCTCTCCTTCAAACAAGGGCTTTCTAGCTTTAATGGCATTTCATACAAAAGTCTACCTTTAATGACTTTTCACATGTCCTGGTTTGACCACCTTTCTTCCTTCCTTATTTTTAGTGATACAGCAGGTCCCAGCGGCTTTCCAACCACCTTCACTTTCTCTAACCTTTCCAGAAAAAGCATGGCTCTGATACCAATGCAGGTACATGCACAGAATAATTAAAATACAGAAAAGCAAAAGGTGACTCCATAAAAGCAGTTCCATATTATTAACTACAATGTACAAATATATAGTACATCAAAGTACAACCACCTAGAACCATCAGGCGTATCTAACCAATATTATTGTCATTAAATCAAGTAACATAGTACCTAGGAAATAACGCACAACCTAACTGCAAAATATAACAAAGGTCATAGTTGATGCTATTTACTTTTGATTAGGAGCAAAAATGCCTATACGACAGGCAAGATCCTTCCTAGGGCATATTGGCCATTATAGGAATTTTATTAATTCTTCCACGGAGCAATCACATCAACCCAATACTTGCTACAAAAGGAAGTAAATTTTGAGTGGGAAAATAAGCAGCAGTAAGCTTTTGAAAAGCTAAAGATTATGCTAATGAGAACTTCAATTTTGGCTCATCCTAATTGGGATAAAGAATTTCATATTCATGTGGACACTTCCAATTAGGCAATTGGGTGTACTTTGGCGCAAGGTGATAACAATTGGGCCATCCTTGTATTTTGCTAGTACAGTATTGTCTAAAGCTAAGAAAAATTATACTAAGACAAATAGAGACACTTTGGGTAATATATAGTTGGTACAAAAATTTAAAAAGAATTTGTTTGCCAACCCATCTAATTTTTTTGTCAATCCCTTGGTTTTGCTATATTTGATAAACCCAGGATTCATAGTCATATTCCAAGGTGGTGGTTATCACTACAAGAGTTCACTTTTTCAATGGTGGTAACGAAGGGAAAGAGCCATTTTATTGCTGATCATATATCTCAAATTAAGAATGGTGATCCAGCAGACGGAATTACTGATGACTATCCAAATCCTTGGTTCTTTTGGTTTGCAGTTTTACCTAAATGGTATAATGATGTTCCCTGATATTTATCTTAAGGAGGCTTCTCCTCCAAAGTTCATCTTGCCAGCTACATTTACAGGCTGCCCTCCCCGACCCCAAACCGAACCAGGTATGACCTGGGTTTGTCCCAAATACGAGGCCCTGCCTGGGTACGTCCCAGATTCATCAAGGATAAACCTGGGACATATTCATGCCATTTTTAACAGCAAACTAAATATTAAAAAACACCACTTTTAAATATTAAAAAAGTGCAAAACATCTTTTTTTTTTAGAACTAAACCTAAAACCCTAAAAGGCCACTTATAAAAGCCAAAAAACAAACTCATCTCTCATTTTACTTCTTTATAAATGCTCGGGTCTGAACTCGTTGATACACCACTGTGAATGTTTCTTTTCTGCCAAGGGGATTGAAAAGCTTGCAGCAAGGAAAAATCCTTCTTTGAAGGTAAGGTTTTTATTTTATTTTTTACAAGGTTTTTTAATTTTATTTTCAATCTCCATATGGATTTTGTTTTCAGTTTTTTTTTATGTTTGTATCATTTTTTTCAATAAACAATGGCAGACTTCTAGGGTTTGTGGTTGCTTTTTTTGGTTTTTTTTTTTTTTGCTTTATAAATTTCAGCCACATGTACTTGCATTTTGCTACAGTGGCAGCAAGCTCCGACTGTATTGTGTAATCCTGCTGAGGTGAAGAGTTTGAGCCTCTCTCACCCCTAAAAGTATCAACTCCAACTAGCTGACCATGCTGCCTTGACTTTCACCCTGCATGCTGCTATTCACTCCTATCCCCCACTGGCTCCCACTGAGCCCCACAATACTTGCCACACCACGATCCACTTTGATGATGTGTACACCATTGACTACACTGCCCAGCTCTCCCAACTTATGTCCGGATACTATTCCCTTCCTTTATCCACAGTAGAATCCATGTATAAGCTTTTACATCATACCCTATAAGAGACAGCGCTTGATTCCTACCCCCACACTGTACACTATTCTAGCTCACCTCGTCCCCAAGCATCCTACCCTATGAACCGTTGGTAGTATGATAAGCGTAAATCCTTGCATCAAAGACTTCACTTTGTCCTAGCCCATGACCCTCCCTCCATACCCGCCACTAAGAGATTATCGTTGTCTTCTCCAATGAAAGAAACATGAATTTATTACATCTAAACAACTTGCTCTCCTTGTTGCCCTCCATTCCCCTAAGACCTTTTGGTGCACTTGCCTCCCAAGTAAGACCCCTATTTCTGACATCGATCCTTTGGGATGGGTTTCCTATGCTAGCTCTCTCTACAACAACCCAGAGCAACCTGTTGTCATTGTCTCCACCCCACCATCATCCTCTACTTTTCTCTCTGCCAATACAATCAGAAGGGCTATTCAGAAATTATGTACTAGCAAAGCAACGGATTGCAAGGGCCTATAGGCTGAGTTCCTCAAATATGGTGTGGATTCCCTTGCCTTCCCATTGGCAAAGCTTTTTAACGAGGATGTTTGCTCAGGTTTTCCTCATTCTTGGTTCTAGCACACAATCCATCCCATTCTCCCTAGCAACAACAGGACCATTATGATTGGGCACACATTTGCAACTTGATGCTCGAGGATTTTCTTCAACATCATAACCATACAGATGATGGTTGCATTTTACATGACATGGTGATAGCCATACTCCTTTTTACTCATGAAGTTGTTCTCCTCTCTCACTTTGTTGATGGTTTAGGGCTACATCTTGATGTCCTTGCTCGTTTATGCGAGCTTTGTCAACTAGCGATCAACCTTAGCAAAACTAAGATCATAATATTCAACACCTCCAAATGTTCTCTTGCCCAGTTCCAGTTCCTTTACAAAGAGGAACCTTTGGAGATCACATTGGCCTACACTTACTTGGGGTGCAGTTTTCCGAACCATATTTTAGTATGAATCCAACCTCTTGGTCACACCTTCAGAGGGGATATGCCTCCCTTTCAATATTAGAGCGCAAACCCTTTCAGATCCACTTCCAAGATATCCCTTCAAAGATGCGACTCTTCGATACAATCATCAAGCCTATAGTTTTATATGGGTCCAAGGTGTGGGGACTTAGTCTTGGTTCCGTTGATTGCGCTCATATTGAGTGAGACCAAACTCTCGTGATTTAGTGTATGATCCATTGCAAATGGACTATTCCTCAATGCATTGTCCAAGTTTAGTTGGTCGCCCAACCTCTGCACCTTGAGACTATATTTAGGCTTACTTTTTACATTCATAGACTTAAAACCATGGGGAATTAAGCTTCAAGCCGTGCAAGGTATCCATACTTAGCCCTATGTTCTTCAAAGAGAATTGCATCTTTGGTCCCTAATAAACATCGAGGTTGTTGGTATATTGAGACTAGTTTGCTCCTCCAATCTATCGACGTCTATATTGATAGGTTACCTCATTTTTTATATTCTTTAGATGCCCCTCCCTAACTTTTTCCCTTAAAGGTGGTCATCATTAGAGTTGTTCGATAGGATGTCTACATGTAGTACATCCTAGTCACCTGGACCTCTCCTTCTCAATCGCTCAGCCCCAAGCTTGCCTTTTACGATGAGCATGTCTTGCAGGTGGTCAATGGTGTCATTTGTCGCCCTAATTATCTCCAACACCATTGGTCTCAAGGCTTGAGGTTTCCCCTCGACCAGTTGAGGGTACACTTACACCAACTACGCGCTGAGACTAATCATCATATTTTGCATGGGCACTAGATTTGTCGTCTTTGCCCCCTCTAGGAGGTGGAGACTGAGGAGCACTTCATTTCCAGATGCCCTATTAATTATTAGATCTGAAGAGATATTATTGTCTTTACAGAGACTCAGGAAACTCGCTATCCACTTCTTTTGGTACCCAAATCAATGGTGTGAAGCCCTTTTTCTTCAGGAGCTTGTCACCCTTCGATGCAAATTCCTACAAGGTGCCCCTAGAGCCCCCAGGCTGATCATTTCATTCTTTCAACTCCTCACAGAGGTTGGTGGTATTAAACTCCTTTTGGATATTGGTGCTTCACACACTAAGAGGGGTAGGTCAGTAAGGTGGTGTTCATCTCTACACAACACTATTCCTAAGGTACCCCCACACACTAGCTCTCAACAATAGGAATCCACCCCTGCTCAGGATCATGGATCTACTCCTCGACATCATAGTTTTGCTTCTTCGCGACCACCTCCCAAGTTGCGGAGGCAAGCACACATTACAAATTTATTTGCTACCACAAGAGCTTCTTCGGCCTTGGATGTCATGGAGGATTCTAGGGTAAGTGCTTTTCTTCCTCCTAAGATTACCCGACCTAGCCCTCTGAACCCTAGACATTCCCCGAGGAGCATTATCAGATCTTGCATTGGCCCTTTCACATTGATAGATGATGACTAGTTGATTCCTCTATCCCAGACACAGTCGAAGATGTTTGATGAGACTACCATCCAATCATTTTGCCTTTCGACTTCCATCAACCAATGCTCTTCGGAGTTCTTACTCCTTCCACCTGGCTATTTGTATTGTTACCCTACCCACATGGGTTGGGGGATTTCCTGCATTGGATTCACCCCACATTTACTTTCAATGCTGTTGTTCTTTCATTTTGTTAGTTGTTGTTCCTAGGGTCCTTTTACCCTAGCTATTTCTATTGTAATTGGGTGTATTATCAAGTCCCATTGACCTACGTTTGATCATTTGTGGACGTTAATATATTTTCTTTTTTTCTTTTCTTTTTAACTCCTTTTCTACCATTTATTTTAAAACCAAATGATCCATGCTACCACTATCAACAATGACTTTACAACACTTACCTCCCACTTTGCAAATAGTGTGAAATAAGTTCTTGTTTTGCACCGGTTCATCTTCTTCCTTGGTTGGTTTCAACAATACTCTCTTCATCATAAGATCTTCACTATTTTCCAGTTCTTCCATATGACTTGGGGATGCAACACTTTCTTCATCAAACTCTACCACTATTATGAAATGCTTTTGGGCATTCAAAAGCTATATGCCCAACTTCTCCACACTCAAAGCACTTACCCATGAATCATCTACCCCTTTCTCTTCCGAAGTAACCTCTACCTCAAAAGGAAGAATCTTTCTTTGACTGTAAGTTTTGTTTTTTTTATAAGTTTTTTAATTTTACTTTCAATCTCCATATGGGTTTTGTTTCAGTTTAGTTAGTGTTTTTATCAATTTTTTCAACAAACAATGGCACCTTTCTAGAGTTTGTGGTTTTTGTTTTTTTTTTTTCCTCGTTGTTTTTGCTTTTTAACTTGCAGCCATGTGTACTTTCATTTTGCTACAATGGTAGGAAACTCCAGCTCTATGAGCCAAGAAGCAACACACTAAAACTAGACCCTTTTCTACCATTTCTTTTGAAACCAAATTATCCGTGCTACCACTATCAACAATGACTTTACAACACTTAACTCCCACTTTGCAAATGGTCTGGAATAAGTTCTTTTGTACCGGTTCATCTTCTTAGTTTCAACAATACTCTCATCATCATAAGAGCTTCACCACATTCCGGTTCTTCTGTATGACTTAGGGATGCAAGACTTTCTTCATCAATCTCTACCACTATTCTGAAATGATTTTGGACATTCAAAAGCTTTATGCCCAGCTTCTCCACACTCAAAGCACTTATCCATGAATCTTCTACCTCTTCCTCTTTCGAAGTAACCCCTACCTCTAGAAGAAAACCCTCTTCCTCTTTGGGTATGATTCTGATTTTGTGATGTACTTGCTTCACCTTCATGAGTTTGCAATCCTCTTTCGCTATATTTTTGTCCTCTTCCTCTTGAGAACCTTCCTCTACCTCTAGGGTTCATTTGCTGCCTTCTAGACACTTTTTTCCTCTGCCTATAATGCACATTGATAGGCTTCTTCCGCTGACTTCAACTAAAACATTCCAAGCTCGTCTTGAATGGAAATACGAAGTCCATTTACACTCCTTGATATCTTTCCTTGATCATCTTCCATATGACCCTCTAATAATGAGCTTGTAGAACTCTTATGTGTATTCTTTCACACTCAACTCCTTTTTCCTCAAGTTTTGCAACTATTTGAACAAACTCAACTGATAATCCAAAGGCAAGAACTTACTTTTCAGCTTTGTGACCATCCTCTCCCAAGTTTCGATTCTATCTATTTCTCTTGTCTCCCTTTTCAGCTGCACATGCTTGTTGGGTCATTGATCCAAATATGTTTATAATTTATTGCTATGTTGTTATTATATTATGTGTTAGATGGGGCATGCATCTCATATGAGACACATCCTTAGGAATAAGATTAAATAAATTCATTTTGGTATTAATGCGTTACATTAATTACTTTTGTTTTTAGGTTAGTTATACGGGTTGGGAAGTTGGACTGTTGGGTCCCGTGTAACTTACCATGAAAGCTAATTGAAGGTTGGGAAGTAATGTAATAAATCAACGAAATTTTTACCATTGTATAACTTTCGTATATTATCTGTGATTGTTCTGTCAGTGGTATCAGACCCAATGGTGGCCATTGAGCCGTGAGGAAGAAGAGGAGAGATGGAAAAGCCATGGAGAATTTGCCGTAACACATTTTAATGAAATTTTTGTGTGAATTTTTTCTTTGAAGAACCCTGAGAAGATTTTATTTTATATATGCCTGGGGTGTTTTTTGGCTTTTGTTTATGGCTGTTTTGACTTGGATCTAAGACATGACTGAATGCCTGAAGAGATTTGGAATGCAAAGATGTCTGTTTTTCCTGAAAGAAGACAAATGAATTTCTCGAGGGCCACTGGTAATATTGTTCTTTGGTTGAAAATAGTATAGTTATTAATTATTTTCTCCCAAGGTATGATATACATCTGCCAAGGGCATTGTGCAATTGACAAAAATTGCCTGAAAAAAGTGATTTATTTGATCTGAGGAGTTGGACTGCTAATTAAAATAATAGAAAGGCTGCAAATGTGTCTGAATAGGCTGAAAATTCATTGAAAACTGACAAAATTTCTCTAAGGGTGTCATTCATTGCCCTGAAGTGTGAATCTTCTGCCTGGTCGTTGGATCTTGCCTGGTATGCATTCAAACGTGCTGAAATTTTTTGAAATGTGATTAAATGTTTTAAAATCTTCTCAAAGCATCAAAAGAGTGGCATGATGCTTCTCTCTCAATGGCGTTGGAAGTGCAATAATCTATCAATGGCTTTGAAGTGCAATAAAAAATTTGAAGATTCTTATTGTGGCACTGTGGGTGAAACCCTGGGTGTGAGAAGGGCGTTGGAGCTATTAAAAATGTCTTTTTTGTCCTCATAAATTGCAAGAAGTGCTAAGTGAACCCAACCACGAAATATTGTTAAGTAATTTTTTTAAGTATTGGGTGAGTGAATATTGCCAAATAAAATTACTTTGTTGTAATTACTTTGTGTTTTTTCTTTTATTTTCTATTTTGGAAAATATTGAACAAACAAAATATATACAAGTTTTTTATTTTATATTCCATCTACATGCATGGGCGAGTTGGTTTGAGATTTGAAATTAAAACTTTGCCATGCCAAGTTCAATTCTCATGCATGTAGATTTTTGAATATAAATGTAACACTCAAAATTTGCATGTAAGAGGGCTTAAAACCAAGGTCTTTCATCCTAAGTCTGAAGTTGATGCATAGTGGAATTGGGAACTACTAATTTTGTAAGACATTGAACATTGAGAGGTCAAGAGATCAAAACCCACAAAGTGAAATTTATATTTTAGAATTCCGTCATTGTGCATTCAGCCTCTGTTTTATGGTAATTTTTAGCCTAATTGAATTTTGTGGTAATTTTTTTGCTAGTCAATATTTTGCCTAGAGATATTAGTGTAACCAATCATTTTATAAGTTTTAGAATGTTTTGGACACCCCAGAGTGGTCATTTATGTGGTTTGAGGTCTCTAGATATGTTTTTTGAGAAAATGAAGAAACAAAGTGCTTCAATGTACAGTGGGTGCATTTTCGGTGGAAACCGACACCTTGCTTTTGCTCGATGGTTGAAAATGGTCTTTTGGCACAAAACCATGATTCTAATAGTGTTTTTTGTCGCTTGTGTTGTCAGAAACAACTAAGTTGCACTTTGATGTTTACAAGTCCCAAGGGATCTAACAAGGTGACAGAGCCATCAAGCCATTGATGCATAAGAATTGAATATTGTTAAGGAATTTTTTTTTTGTGTTGGTTAAGTGAATACTGCCAAATAATATCACTTTGTTGTAGATGCATATGAGTGAGAGAAAAATATTTTTCTTTTATTTTCTATTTTGGAAAATATTGAAGACATAAGTTTTTTATTTTAGATTACATCCACATGCATGGGTGAGTTGGTTTGAGAATTGAAATTAAAACTTCGTCATGCCAAAAGGTCACAGATTCAATTCTCATGCATGTAGATTTTTTAATGTAACACTCAAAATTTGCTTGTAAAAGGGTTTAAAACCAAGGTCTTTCATCCTAAGTCTGAAGTTGATGCATAGTGGAATCGGCAAACACTATTTTTTTAAGGCATTGAACATTGAGAGGTCAAGAGATCAAAACCCACAAAGTAAAATTTATATTTTTGAATCCCGTCATCGTGCATTCAGCCTTTGTTTTAGAGTAATTTTTTCCTAATCGAATTTTGCAGTAATTTTTTTCTTAGTCAATATTTTGCCCAGAGATAGTCGTGTAACCAATCATTTTCTAGGTTTTAGAATGTTTCGGACACACCAAAGTGGCCAGTTATGTGGTTTGAGGTCTCTAGATATATTTTTTGAGATAATGTATTAAAATGAAGAAACAAAGTGCTTTAATGTACAGCAAGTGCATTTTTAGTGGAAATTGACACCTTGTTTTTGCTCGGTGGTTGAAAATGGTCTTTTGGCCAAAACCATGATTGTAATAGTGTTTTTCGCCGCTTGTGTTGTTGGAAACAACTATGTTGCACTTCGAAGTTTACAAGTCCCTAGGAATATAACAAGTTGACAAAGCCATTGACCCACCCATCTTGAGCGAGTTGCCAGCGCCAAGATCGGGATATGCTATACTCGCAGTTTTGGATAGATAGATGTCTTGTTTTGTATTAATTTTGCTTTTCGAGTTTCTTGAAATCATTGATGAAAAGCAAACTGGATTATTTGGTTATATTTTACACTGCAAGGACTTCTCACCTCTCACCTAATAAAAGGAGAGAGACTGTATTGGCCTTCAATCAATCGTTGGTGATTGTACGAGTTGGCATGGGAGTTGCTAGCGCTAGTAGTATTGAGCAAAGTGAGGTCAATGTTGTTGTGCATCAAGATAGATGTGCCATAAATAGTACTAAATAGTTAGTCGACGAGTTTTTGTGTGAAGCCTTATGTGGATCAATGTAGTTGCAAAAACCTTGATTGTGTTTATACTGTAGTATAGGTACATAATGGTCAAAGGGGATGAGCATGCCAGCAAGTTGTTTATCATTCATGTCATAGCTCATGGTATAGTAGGCTTCAGTGTAAAGCAGCATTGGTTGATCAGTACCACAATATACAGTGTGTCAATTTGCAGTTGCGGTAGAGACTATTAATGACTTCATAGTTCATAGTAATATGCTCCAAATCATCTTTTATACCCCTTTGGATCAAAGGGGATTTGTTGGGTCATTGATTCAAATATGTTTATTGTTATGTTGTTATTATATTATGTGTTAGATGGGGCATGCATCTTGTATGAGACACCCCATTAGGAATAAGATTAAATCAGCTTATATTGGTAATTAATGCATTACAATAATTACTTATGTTTTTTGGTTAGTTATACGAGTTGGGAAGTTGCACTGTTGGGTCCTGCGTAACTTCCCATGAAAGTTTATTTAAGCTTAGGAAGCAATGTAATAAATCAACGAAGTTTTTACTATTGTATAAGCTTTTCTTGAATTAATAAAATCATGTAGCTATCTTTCATATCTTACATGGGCTTGTTCTATCAACGGTTTTACCACAAGGATGCATGACCTTTCAACTTGGTACAAACAAACTTCACTTCTTGGAGCCCTCCATCGACTCATAGTCAAAGTATTTCTCCATATTTGTGATCCAATCTATAAGCTCCTTAGGGCTTAAGCTTCCTCCATGGCAAGGGATATCCAAACTTGGTTTGCGTCCC